>CM067170.1:127039358-127104534 GCA_034093135.1 Erigeron breviscapus | reverse complement strand
TCAGATTGACAAAGAGAGATGTGCAAGCTTCGGTGGTTGCGAACTTGACATCTAGTGTTGAGTTGTTGAAGCAAGAGTTTATGGTTGTTGGAAATGAAGTTCATGAGCTGGTTCAGAAGCCAAGTGTCAATGAGAAAGAGCTTGGGACTTCTATTAGTGCTGGTATTGTGAAAGATCTGAAGTCTGAGCTATCTCAGAATCTAGCTGCTCAGATTTCAGATTCTGTATGTCAGAAAGTTGGTGAAGAAGTTAGAATGATGATTGCTGAACTGACCAAAGACACAAATGACAAGGTGGAAAAGGCTGTCAATGAAGTAAAAAATTCACATACTATTAAGCAACATATCCTCATTGTTCACCGATTACAATTAACATCGTTAGTGTTGGGATATCAACCGTTTATAATATATGAGAGTTAGGATGCTTACAACCTTGACCCTCTCTAAGGGTGCATATCAACACATTTATCACATTGTATCCTAACCATTTATCAACACGTTTAAGTCGGACAACAACGAAAACATTTACAACATCAACGTGACCACTACGGGCCATACATACATACACATCACACATGCATAACATATATGTTACTCAATCATACGAAACAACATGTCATTCCATCATCAAATCTCCAACCATAGTAATAGCCCTAGAGTTTATGACCCAGGGATTAGCTTCACAATTGCTCTCATGTTAGCCGCACTAGTAGTTAGTACTTTCATGCCAACACACTACACATGTTTAATGTCTTTACACTAAGGCCAACATATAAATGTTCTCAAGTAACTGTCATATATCATGCTATCATACCAACATATCATACGTGTTTCATATCACTATGCTAAGGACATATCAAAGTTCTCAATTAATCGTTATCTATCATTTTCTCGTGCTAAGTTCACAACAATTTCACCATCAAAACCAAGTACTCATATTCTACACATCACATCACAAGCAACTAACAAGTCAACTAAAACAAGTGGTTTAAAGTATAATCCGAATCCGATATGCCCTTTAGTTATTGACCGGGTATGTATACAGGGTGTACCAGCGGCTAACCCTCCACCCAACCAACTTCCATTAAGCATATCGGTTCCTTATTATACTCTAAGCCAAACATGTGCAATCCGTGATGTCATTAACTGTTATAATACCGGGTGACCATAAAATAGTTGATCAGGCTCTTTTAGGGTTGCCACAATATTATACTAAGTTAATGCCATAACTTCATTTTGCCCTAAATCATCAAACTATCACCAATCAATAACAACAATCCATCTCAACCACAATCAAGCTCAAATCAATGTACACATTAATCACATTGTACTCATCACACATTCATCACATTGTACTTGTCACAACATAACACATTGTTCATCTAGTACACATCACAAAACAACACGTTGTCCAATCGTACTCATATTGTCACATAAATGGTCTCGTCTACGAACTCACAATGCATACTTTTCAGGGTTCATACAATTTCACGTTGCACACAAAATTCCTAACCATGCATGCTATATGAAGAGTTTTAACTTAAGCCATAGTCTAGGTCAAACCGCCTAATTCTCTACGACCAAGCATGGGCCACCATTCTGTAACACCCCGAGCTAGGCTCAGAATATTACTGAAAAGATATAGCGTATGCATGGGATTATCGTAGAACATGAACTATATGACATAAAAGGGGTTCGGTGAATCCAACATCAAACATTCAAGGTACAATATACATAAAGAACATGAAACCATAAAAGGGCGAATGAATCACAGATCCACGTAAGTCCAATCCCTAGCAAATGCAACAATCAACCAACACGTCTCGGATTCACTTGATTACCTGAAAAGTGTACTAAACAAAGTCAACACTAGGTTGGTGAGTTTGTAGTAATGGATCACAAGGAATCATCGTCAACAATCACAATATGTAAAAGGCAAGTAAGTAAACTTACATGTAGCCCTTAAACATCCATAACACGTAATATAGGTTTGCTCATAGCGAAACCTCGTCACACACAAGTAATCATACAAGTAACTATACAAGATAGTTAGTAAACGTATAATGAACATGCACGAGTGATATCAATAACAAGAAGTGCACCTAATGTGTGTCAATGTTAATAAATGTACCATATGTATGCCAATGTCAATAAATGTACCAAATGTATGCCAATGTCATGATGCATACCATAAGCGTGACTATCAAGTCATCAATGCAACGATACCCACATGTCATCCCAATGAACAATGTGGCATCTCAAAATCATCTCAAAATCATTATATATGTCTATATACCCGGAGTTCATGTCCGTCTCACAAATACAACTCAAGTATATACATCTATATACTTGGAGGTCCATGTCCGTCTCACAAATATCCATATCAATACATATGCGTGTTTGTCTCAATCACAAGTCCATCAATCATCAACCATCAAACCAACCAAAACTATACGTACATACACTTAGAAGGATTCTACTTTCAACGAGTCCTAGATGCTTATATATAGGGTCACCCGCAGCCTTCCCACCACATCTAAAACCCTTTGAAGGCATAACCGACTTCCATGTATGTACGACTATCCTAAATAAATCATAATATCACAATCATATGCGTAAACCATCAAACAATCAATCAAAAACCATCCATCAATCAGACAATAACAATCAATCAGACAATCAATAAGCCGTCAATCAAATCAACCAAACAATCAAACAAGCACGTATGTGTACACTTTTCAGCCCGAATCTCAATTGAGTAGGGAGCTACAGAACTCACCTGTGACGAGCAATGACAAGCCCAAGATGAAAGGAAGTAGAACCGACGTCCACGATAGCTGAAACATCATACACGTATCACATTAATCTAAAGCATATCAAGAGGTAAGGTCCTATCAATATTGACCCAATATTACTATAAAAGCTTTATTATGTCCATTTTATAAGGCTTTGATCCAACCGAGATGGAATCACTACGTTTTGTTTCACAATGACTAGTCGGGACTTGACCACTGTTGCTTAATCAAAACTTTTGGTATGATCAAATTATGTTTTGGACTCAGAGCCTATACCATTAGAAAGTAGACTCATTTACGGTTCCGTGGCCGCTGGAATCGTCAAAAACGGACTTACGGTTTAAAAGTTATGGACGTTTGAAAATGACTTTCCTGCAGTGTATCACAGCGCGATAAATTGACATCACGGCGCGATATTTTCACCTGAACACAATTTTTCGAGTTTAGGCAAGACTCACGACGCGACAAACCATCCTCGCGACGCGAGATGCTTCAGGAAGCAGAAAAAACGCGTTTTTGACCTCAAATCGACCCACCAAACATCAAAATCAAAGCTTCAAACTTTAACACAACTTAATACAAGTATAAACAAGCCATAATATCAACTTTAATCCAAAACCCACTTCATAAATCTCAAGATCCTCTTTGAAAACCTAATTTTTGCCATAAATGTTCAAGAACACAAATAATTGACCAAAACTTGTAAATAGCTAGTAATCCAAGACTTGTATCAACATAAACAAGTAATTTGAGGATGGAAAACACTTACCCAAGTTCCTTGAACAACAAATTTCAGATTTGAGATCAAGGGAGTGAAAAACACTTGTCCTTGGACTTGAAATGGAAGATTTCTTGGACCCTTAAAGATTAATGTTATTATTATATCATTTACTAGTTGATTTCCTTACCAAGATGATGATTAAATCCGAAAATTCAAGAAGAAAAGAGAAGGAAGGTGTTATTCCATTTTCTAGAGAGAAAAGGAGAGAGTTTAGAGAAGAGAGAGTTTAGAGAGAGAAAGGAGGATAAGAAATGAAAGGAAGAATGGGAGGTTGGGGGGGTTTTGTTCCCCTCATGGGCTCTCGCGGCTAGTTTCGGTTTCTCCCGATAAATGATTCGTTTAGTTAAGACCTTTAGCCCAAGACTCGTCCAAATTTCGTTGACACAATATTATCTATTTTTGAATTACGCTCCTAATGACTATTCATATGCCTACCTTTTCATTACGAAAGTTCATTTACACCAATTTGACTAATTTCCGTTTCACGAGTTTACTAGAGTTGACCGGTCAAAGTGGCGGGTGTTACATTTTGTTTCAAAAATCTAAATCAAATAGTTTTATATAAAAAAAATACATTTTTTCAAATAACTATGTTTTTAATAAAATTTATATCAAAATGTTCGTAACAGAAAAATAAAGAATACCATGTTTTTATATTTTTACAAAAAGTTATAAAAAGTAAGATATTAAAGAAAAACTAATAAAGTTCATAACTAATTATAAAATATAATAAAAGTTTCTACCAATAGGAATACAAGATTGACGCTACAATCTGAGATTGTTTCTTAGTCCAGATCGTTGGAGTTTGAAGGGAATCTTTTGGTTTTATTATTTTTTTATTCCGCAATCTCAATTGGAGTTCACGGATAATGATGGTCTTAATCACGAATCAATCTTCGTAGGCTATTCTTTATCTCATCTTACATGGTTGGTTTGATATTGGTTGGCCACTTGCCCACTAATTGTCACTATGCCCTGCATGATACAAGCGAAGATGGTCTCACCTAAATCAAGAACTATATATGCACATGCTTTTTGATCACATATGAAAATGTAAATCCAGTCTTGCATGTATAACTACTATACGAAAAACAAGGAAAAGAAGTCTATCTAGAAACGAACTATTAAGATGCATCTGTTATGCTAGCATTTCAAACATTTATACCATATATAACTCCATAAGACCTAATGGCAAGTTGTCAACTAAAATTCAAGTTAAAACTTAAAAAGGCTCTGTAAGTTTGTCCACCACATGCACATGCTGCTATCTTCCATCCATTGATTACTTGATCTGAAACTGCAAAAAATTGAAACTGACTAGCGATCCGTTTAAGGTCGAGAAGATTTGAGAATCGCACACTATAAGCACTCGAGCTTCTTACATCTTACGCGTGACTCGCATTATGGCACTCAATTTAGGTTGGCTCGTAGCACAACCCAATCACACACGTATCCATTAAACGAACTATATAATAGCTAGAATACGTACAATGAGAAAGAGCGAATAATATCGATAATAATAGTATCAAACAAGTTCTAGGACATCAAACATGTCCATCCATGTCTCACAAATGTTCTCATGTTATCCAAATGTCATCAAGTACTTAGAGCACTCGTTTATATGTCATCATGCCTATCATGTCCATCAATGTCCCTCAACATACCACAAATGTCCATTAATGACTCACAATGTCCACCACGCATGTATTCACAAAATGAGCTACTCAAGGTAGTTAGAATAAGCATAATAAACAAGAACAAGTAATGATGAATACAATAAGTATCATGCAAGTTCTATAATGTCAAACAAGTCCATCAATGCCCCTCAATTGTTCTCATGTCATCTGACGTGTGAAATCGAGTTTGTAAAATTTATAAACAAGTACCCACTAAAAACCGACTACTACACACTTTCAGGCAATGGACCTGATCGCATATAGTATAGTAAGTAGTAAGTCCGAGATCGTTCGCGGGGATTGGTTTTGAAATAATTGTATGCTAAAGTAGTTTTAGGAAAAGGATGGAACCGTAGCCGAATTGCTACCTAACTTTGACAATTTGAAATTAAAGAAATTGAAATGACAAGACAATTAAAAGTAAAGAAAGTTCAGACAATATAAATAAAGATCATCCACTTCGAATCCACTTGACTTCAGCTATGATTGCACACGTTAAAGATCAAATTCTTTAGAGTTGACAAGATAATCGTGAAAGGATAAAAATGCTCGCGTGGTACCACCAACCGTTCGCAAATCACCCAAACACCTAAGTTGCTAGTTTAATTACCCAAGCCGGTACCACCAATGCCTAGAAAATCTCTCCAACAATTAGTTTGCTTGATTATCCAATTACCAATTATGCCTATGTGAATGAAAACGTGGTACCACCAACCGTTTCTAAACACGTTTACCGATTAATTCCTATTATAGATTTGACATTCACCGTCATACCATGAACCGGTGACAAACGACCATAGACAATCGAATTGCAATGATAAACATATTCACCTAGTACCACTAACGATGAACACATAAACCATCAACATCAAAAGAATAATCACAAGGAATTAATTGATAAAGATCACGACACAACGATAATTGAATCAACTCTTGAATTAAAATATTGCAATCATATCATTCGTCAAGTTTCATCAAAGTGGATGATTAGAAATCTAGCCACTCATGCTAAATTGAAATTCATAAAAGAAATTGAAAGAGAACATATTGTACCAATGATTGTTGAAATTAAAATTGCAAAGACGGAAAAGTAGATACGATCTAGATGGGTGTTCTTGAATCTTCAATGAATCCAATGATGAAATCTGATATGATCCTTGAAAGAATTCGTGGTAGAACAGCTCCTAGAAAGAAAACTTGATAACCTGGGAAATAGGGTTTATTTTTCTATTTATACCTCCCCAAAATCTGATGCAAAGAAGGCTGAACCCTGAGTTCCCCGTGCACTCACTGCGGCGCAGTGAGGATGGTGCACTCCCACTGCGGCGCAGTGAAGACTCTCTGAAATTATTTTGTTTTTGATCGGACTGCGACTGCGGCGCAGTGGGGTGTGAATACTCCCCCTGCGGCGCAGTAATATATCCCTGGAATTCTTGTTCTTTTGGTGACTGCGGCGCAGTGGGGCAACATCCCTCCCACTGCGGCGCAATGGAAATCCTCTGGAAATTATTTGTTCTATTCACCCGATGACTGCGGCGCAGTGGGGCAACATCCCTCCCACTGCGGCGCAGCTGAAACTTGCTGAAATCTTTGGTTCTTCTTTATTAACAGCTCTCGAACACTCGGATCAACATCTTGGCCTAACATCGTCAGAAAATGCACCAAATGGACGCACAACCTGCTAAGAACCTGAAAGCACTAACAAACACCATAAACGCGCCAAATGCATACAAAATTGACTCAAAACACATACGAAAAAGGCCAATAATGATGTGGGCGATCTATATAAATTGGTCACATCATCATCCAAATGTCATCAAGTACTTATAGTACCCGTTTAATGTCATCATGTCCATTAACTCAACCATCTATCATGTACGTACACTTATAATTTCCATGTTACTGACTAAGTTATAAGGTAAACAAGGGGAAAATAACTTAGCCCAATAGTTAAATCGTCATACCAAATAACATACATACAGTTGCTCACGAGACCATTTTTATCTATGCATGCATCTTCAATTTCTAACTATAGATTCAATAAGCAAGTTAGGCAACAAGATTCTGACATATTCAAGTAATTAGGCTAGCATGGCAACCTATGTATACAATTTCTCAAAGTTTCAATTTCCTTTATGCATGTATTACCAAGTCCTAACGATTTATTTCACCAAATTAGTCGGGCAACGAAATTCAAGCATATTAACAATTAGAATATCATGGCAACCATACTCGTTCTACCGCATCTCCTAACAATTCATTCACATAACCAAGTTAGAAGGTAAGATTTTGCATGTCTATCAACTAATCTCGCATACCAAGTCGTACATACAATATCTCATACGTTGGGTATAACTATGCATAAATTTTCAATCATTACTGATTCGTTCTTATAACTAAGTTAAGAATTAAAGTTTTGGGCATACTCAAATTATCAAACATGTCTACCGTTCTTATTCATATAATTGTACATTGAGTAAATATTTATACATGCATCACCGTATTCGCTTATCTCGTGTATACATTTTAGCTTAACAACAAAATTTATACATGCTAAAAGCATCAAACTAGTACACTAATCCATTTATGAAAATGCTCGCCGATTAACACACCTACACATGCATTACCTATTTCCGTTGTATCACGCATAAAAACCAAGTTTAATGATATAGTTTTCCCATAATTATGCAATAAAAATAGCATGTTAAATTCATTCATATAACCATCCACCGACTAATACATTTCACACGTGCATCACCAATTACATTATATCATGCTTACAACCAAGTTTAACAATGTCTCATACATGTTCAAGTTCACATACTATTAAGCAACATATCCTCATTGTTCACCGATTACAATTAACATCATTAGTGTTGGGATATCAACCGTTTATAATATATGAGAGTTAGGATGCTTACAACCTTGACCCTCTCTAAGGGTGCATATCAACACATTTATCACATTGTATTCTAACCATTTATCAACACGTTTAAGTCGGACAACAACGAAAACATTTACAACATCAACGTGACCACTACGGGCCATACATACATACACATCACACATGCATAACATATATGTTACTCAATCATACGAAACAACATGTCATTCCATCATCAATCTCCAACCATAGTAATAGCCCTAGAGTTTATGACCCGGGGATTAGCTTCACAATTGCTCTCATGTTAGCCGCACTAGTAGTTAGTACTTTCATGCCAACACACTACACATGCTTAATGTCTTTACACTAAGGCCAACTATAAATGTACCAATGTATGCAATGTCAATAAATGTACCAAATGTATGTCAATGTCAATAAATGCACCAAATGTATGTCAATGTCAATAAATGTACCAAATGTATGTCAATGTCAATAAATGTACCAAATGTATGTCAATGTCAATAAATGTACCAAATGTATGTCAATGTCAATAAATGTACCAAATGTATGTCAATGTCAATAAATGTACCAAATGTATGTCAATGTCAATAAATGTACCAAATGTATGTCAATGTCAATAAATGTACCAAATGTATGTCAATGTCAATAAATGTACCAAATGTATGTCAATGTCAATAAATGTACCAAATGTATGTCAATGTCAATAAATGTACCAAATGTATGTCAATGTCAATAAATGTACCAAATGTATGTCAATGTCAATAAATGTACCAAATGTATGTCAATGTCAATAAATGTACCAAATGTATGTCAATGTCAATAAATGTACCAAATGTATGTCAATGTCAATAAATGTACCAAATGTATGTCAATGTCAATAAATGTACCAAATGTATGTCAATGTCAATAAATGTACCAAATGTATGTCAATGTCAATAAATGTACCAAATGTATGTCAATGTCAATAAATGTACCAAATGTATGTCAATGTCAATAAATGTACCAAATGTATGTCAATGTCAATAAATGTACCAAATGTATGTCAATGTCAATAAATGTACCAAATGTATGTCAATGTCAATAAATGTACCAAATGTATGTCAATGTCAATAAATGTACCAAATGTATGTCAATGTCAATAAATGTACCAAATGTATGTCAATGTCAATAAATGTACCAAATGTATGTCAATGTCAATAAATGTACCAAATGTATGTCAATGTCAATAAATGTACCAAATGTATGTCAATGTCAATAAATGTACCAAATGTATGTCAATGTCAATAAATGTACCAAATGTATGTCAATGTCAATAAATGTACCAAATGTATGTCAATGTCAATAAATGTACCAAATGTATGTCAATGTCAATAAATGTACCAAATGTATGTCAATGTCAATAAATGTACCAAATGTATGTCAATGTCAATAAATGTACCAAATGTATGTCAATGTCAATAAATGTACCAAATGTATGTCAATGTCAATAAATGTACCAAATGTATGTCAATGTCAATAAATGTACCAAATGTATGTCAATGTCAATAAATGTACCAAATGTATGTCAATGTCAATAAATGTACCAAATGTATGTCAATGTCAATAAATGTACCAAATGTATGTCAATGTCAATAAATGTACCAAATGTATGTCAATGTCAATAAATGTACCAAATGTATGTCAATGTCAATAAATGTACCAAATGTATGTCAATGTCAATAAATGTACCAAATGTATGTCAATGTCAATAAATGTACCAAATGTATGTCAATGTCAATAAATGTACCAAATGTATGTCAATGTCAATAAATGTACCAAATGTATGTCAATGTCAATAAATGTACCAAATGTATGTCAATGTCAATAAATGTACCAAATGTATGTCAATGTCAATAAATGTACCAAATGTATGTCAATGTCAATAAATGTACCAAATGTATGTCAATGTCAATAAATGTACCAAATGTATGTCAATGTCAATAAATGTACCAAATGTATGTCAATGTCAATAAATGTACCAAATGTATGTCAATGTCAATAAATGTACCAAATGTATGTCAATGTCAATAAATGTACCAAATGTATGTCAATGTCAATAAATGTACCAAATGTATGTCAATGTCAATAAATGTACCAAATGTATGTCAATGTCAATAAATGTACCAAATGTATGTCAATGTCAATAAATGTACCAAATGTATGTCAATGTCAATAAATGTACCAAATGTATGTCAATGTCAATAAATGTACCAAATGTATGTCAATGTCAATAAATGTACCAAATGTATGTCAATGTCAATAAATGTACCAAATGTATGTCAATGTCAATAAATGTACCAAATGTATGTCAATGTCAATAAATGTACCAAATGTATGTCAATGTCAATAAATGTACCAAATGTATGTCAATGTCAATAAATGTACCAAATGTATGTCAATGTCAATAAATGTACCAAATGTATGTCAATGTCAATAAATGTACCAAATGTATGTCAATGTCAATAAATGTACCAAATGTATGTCAATGTCAATAAATGTACCAAATGTATGTCAATGTCAATAAATGTACCAAATGTATGTCAATGTCAATAAATGTACCAAATGTATGTCAATGTCAATAAATGTACCAAATGTATGTCAATGTCAATAAATGTACCAAATGTATGTCAATGTCAATAAATGTACCAAATGTATGTCAATGTCAATAAATGTACCAAATGTATGTCAATGTCAATAAATGTACCAAATGTATGCCAATGTCAATAAATGTACCAAATGTATGCCAATGTCATGATGCATACCATAAGCGTGACTATCAAGTCATCAATGCAACGATACCCACATGTCATCCCAATGAACAATGTGGCATCTCAAATCACAATATGAACAAGATATAGGCAAGTAATAACTTACATGTAGCCCTTAAACAACCATGACACATAATATAGGTTTGCTCATAGCGAAACCTCGTCACACACAATTAATCATACAAGTAACTATACAAGATAGTTAGTAAACGTATAATGAACATGCACGAGTGATATCAATAACAAGAAGTGCACCTAATGTGTGTCAATGTCAATAAATGTACCAAATGTATGCCAATGTCAATAAATGTACCAAATGTATGCCAATGTCATGATGCATACCATAAGCGTGACTATCAAGTCATCAATGCAACGATACCCACATGTCATCCCAATGAACAATGTGGCATCTCAAAATCATCGAGATATATATATGTCTATATACTCGGATGTCCATGTCCGTCTATATATCATAGTGTATACATCTATATACCCGGATGTCCATGTCCGTCTCACCACAATGATACTCAAAATCATCGATGTATATATCTATATACTCGGATGTCCATGTCCGTCTCACAAATACAACTCAAGTGTATACATCTATACACTTGGAGGTCCATGTCCGTCTCACAAATATCCATATCAATACATATGCGTGTTTGTCTCAATCACAAGTCCATCAATCATCAACCATCAAACCAACCAAAACTATACGTACATACACTTAGAGGATTCTACTTTCAACGAGTCCTAGATGCTTATATATAGGGTCACCCGCAGCCTTCCCACCACATCTAAAACCCTTTTGAAGGCATAACCGACTTCCATGTATGTACGAATATCCTAAATAATCACAATATCACAATCATATGCGTAAACCATCAAACAATCAATCAAAACCATCCATCAATCAGACAATAAATCAAACCATCCATCAATCAGACAATCAATAAGCCGTCAATCAAATCAACCAAACAATCAAACAAGCACGTATGTGTACACTTTTCAGCCCGAATCTCAATTGAGTAGGGAGCTACAGAACTCACCTGTGACGAGCAATAACAAGCCCAAGATGATAGGAAGTAGAACCGACGTCCACGATAGCTGAAACATATCATACACGTATTACATTAATCCTAAAGCATATCAAGAGGTAAAGTCCTATTAATATTGACCCGATATTACTATAAAAGCTTTATTATGTCCATTTTATAAGGCTTTGATCCAACCGAGATGGAATCACTACGTTTTGTTTCACAATGACTAGTCGGGACTTGACCACTGTTGCTTAATCAAAACTTTTGGTATGATCAAATTATGTTTTGGACTCAGAGGCCTATACCATTAGAAATTAGACTCATTTACGGTTCCGTGGCCGCTGGAATCGTCAAAAACGGACTTACGGTTTAAAAGTTATGGACGTTTGAAAATGACTTTCCTGCAGTGTATCACGACGCGATAAATTGACATCACGGCGCGATATTTTCACCTGAACACAATTTTTCGAGTTTAGGCAAGACTCACGACGCGACAAACCATCCTCGACTACTGGAGCCTTACTGAAAAAACGCGTTTTTGACCTCAAATCGACCCACCAGTAAGGCTCCAGTAGTCGAGATGCTTCAGGAAGCAGAAAAAACGCGTTTTTGACCTCAAATCGACCCACCAAACATCAAAATCAAAGCTTCAAACTTTAACACAACTTAATACAAGTATAAACAAGCCATAATATCAACTTTAATCCAAAACCCACTTCATAAATCTCAAGATCCTCTTTGAAAACCTAATTTTTGCCATAAATGTTCAAGAACACAAATAATTGACCAAAACTTGTAAATAGCTAGTAATCCAAGACTTGTATCAACATAAACAAGTAATTTGAGGATGGAAAACACTTACCCAAGTTCCTTGAACAACAAATTTCAGATTTGAGATCAAGGGAGTGAAAAACACTTGTCCTTGGACTTGAAATGGAAGATTTCTTGGACCCTTAAAGATTAATGTTATTATTATATCATTTACTAGTTGATTTCCTTACCAAGATGATGATTAAATCCGAAAATTCAAGAAGAAAAGAGAAGGAAGGTGTTATTCCATTTTCTAGAGAGAAAAGGAGAGAGTTTAGAGAAGAGAGAGTTTAGAGAGAGAAAGGAGGATAAGAAATGAAAGGAAGAATGGGAGGTTGGGGGGTTTTGTTCCCCTCATGGGCTCTCGCGGCTAGTTTCGGTTTCTCCCGATAAATGATTCGTTTAGTTAAGACCTTTAGCCCAAGACTCGTCCAAATATTTCGTTGACACAATATTATCTATTTTTGAATTACGCTCCTAATGACTATTCATATGCCTACCTTTTCATTACGAAAGTTCATTTACACCAATTTGACTAATTTCCGTTTCACGAGTTTACTAGAGTTGACCGGTCAAAGTGGCGGGTGTTACATTTTGTTTCAAAAATCTAAATCAAATAGTTTTATATAAAAAAAATACATTTTTTCAAATAACTATGTTTTTAATAAAATTTATATCAAAATGTTCGTAACAGAAAAATAAAGAATACCATGTTTTTATATTTTTACAAAAAGTTATAAAAAGTAAGATATTAAAGAAAAACTAATAAAGTTCATAACTAATTATAAAATATAATAAAAGTTTCTACCAATAGGAATACAAGATTGACGCTACAATCTGAGATTGTTTCTTAGTCCAGATCGTTGGAGTTTGAAGGGAATCTTTTGGTTTTATATTTTTACAAAAAGTTATAAAAAGTAAGATATTAAAGAAAAACTAATAAAGTTCATAACTAATTATATATATAAAATATAATAAAAGTTTCTACCAATAGGAATACAAGATTGATGCTACAATCTGAGATTGTTTCTTAGTCCAGATCGTTGGAGTTTGAAGGGAATCTTTTGGTTTTATTATTTTTTTATTCCGCAATCTCAATTGGAGTTCACGGATAATGATGGTCTTAATCACGAATCAATCTTCGTAGGCTATTCTTTATCTCATCTTACATGGTTGGTTTGATATTGGTTGGCCACTTGCCCACTTGTCACTATGCCCTGCATGATACAAGCGAAGATGGTCTCACCTAAATCAAGAACTATATATGCACATGCTTTTTGATCACATATGAAAATGTAAATCCAGTCTTGCATGTATAACTACTATACGAAAAACAAGGAAAAGAAGTCTATCTAGAAACGAACTATTAAGATGCATCTGTTATGCTAGCATTTCAAACATTTATACCATATATAACTCCATAAGACCTAATGGCAAGTTGTCAACTAAAATTCAAGTTAAAACTTAAAAAGGCTCTGTAAGTTTGTCCACCACATGCACATGCTGCTATCTTCCATTGATTACTTGATCTGAAACTGCAAAAAATTGAAACTGACTAGATTTAATTACAAAACGCTTAAGCAAGACGTATAAAATTGTGCATTTGTGCTATAGCAATGATCTTAATCAAATATTAAGTTATAATCTAAAAATGGTAACATATACTATCTTGAGTAAATGTTAATTTACCACGCTTTAGAAATGAGGGGGCAACAGTAGATGAATAACACATCACTTATCAACAATATGAGTCAACTTCATCAAATCATTTGTGAACTTCAAATAGGCCTTCTCCTTGCAGTTTGGACATGTGAAATCATATGAACCCGCAAGAATTTCTCGATGAGTAAGCTCATGAAAAAAATCACGACACCACTTACATCTCATCTTCAACCTTCTTGTTGCATCAAAGTTGTTCTTTGACTTATTTGACGGCCCAGGTAAGCTCGATGACCCTTCCACCATAACGGGGGTATATTTATACTCAGTATGTCTTTTAACCATGTCCTGAAGAGGGTTAAATAGTAACTTTTAGTCATCCAGAATCAAACTGGTCATTTAGCCAACATAACATACTATATCTATAAAATGGAAGAAACAAAATGTTGGTTCGTGTTGTTACCTTTTTTACAACTGTTTTCTGGTGGACAGGATTCTCAATGATCGGAGGTGGATTAGTGGGTTCTCGAAGGAGAAACAGACCATGGGGTACTGGTTCTTTGCGTTTTACCGTCAAGAGTTTCACTTGGTTGTAATTTTCTATCTGCAGCATTGCCCCTTCCTTGGGAGGATCAGTCTTTGCTACATATTGTGATTTTAAGTAGTATGCGACATCTTTGCACGAATAAAACAGCCTGCCTCCCGGACTATGGTACCAAAGGAAGCATGAGATTCATAATCACAATGCCACATATATATGTATGAGAATCATGTAACTTGACAATATATGTCATACTGAATTATTAAACAAAATCACATAATCAGCTTACTAAATCACATATATAAACATCTTTTGTTAAAATATAATATTTCTAGATTAGTCATAGATCACATATATACTATAAATGCATAACATGCCGTTGAAAGAAAAAAAATATATATAAATGCATAACATATAACAGAGGGTAAGTAGTAGTAACTACAACTTTCACTTTCAAGGATTCAATACATAACAGAATAACTACCAAAACTTGAAACCGCTTTGATTTAAATCAGAAATATTTCATGCTTGTTTTGAAGGAACAAATAAAATGTCGAGATTATCTGATTTATTAACATTGTTGTATAAGTTTAAGATCAACAAAATTAGGCATTGATCATATCTACATACAAAACATTCAATTAAAACTTTTGAAGAATTTGGTACTTTATAGCATGTATCAAACAAAACAATTTAATCCATAAACATGATGAAAAAAGAGGGGAACATTATGGTCACTACCTCACAAATCTCCGGAAATAGAGAGTTGGCTGGCAAACACGAGGGCGTAAGGAAAGTTGAACTTTCCAGTGAACCGGAAGCACTTTCAAGAAAGTGGAAGCGCTCACAAATTTCCTCCGCTTTCTGATGCTGCCCCACTGCCCATGTAAACCATCTAAAAATCCTAGAAACTCTTCCTCTTCTGACATCCCCTGAGTCATTTTGTTTAATATAGTCTTGAATGTACCATCAGCAGTATGCACTAGAAAATTCAGATCGATCTCCTCGCCATCTACATTGATCACACCTAAACCCTCAAGTTCTTCATCACTATTGTCCGCCTCTCTGGTCCAAGTCACTGGGGAGGGGGTGACGGAGAATGTGAGAGCCCTGTCATCATGCCCGGATCCTGTAACACAAAGACTATCCTCCTCCATTGATGACTCTTGTAAGTTTGATCCTTCTCCATTCATATGGATACTTTTTAGCTCATTATGATCAGTAATAATGTCCTGAAGAATGTAAAATGGAAATTTATTATGAACTATTATGTATTATAACATTATCTAGTTGTAGAAAAGATTATCTCATAGGAAGTCAATGGTGTTCAACCTAACTTCCTTTTTGCAATACAAGAAAAAAGCAAGTAATCATGAGACAGACCCTAGAGACACCATTTCGTCAACGCGACGAAAGTCCACTAAACGACAAATTTAATATGCTTTTTTTACTTTGACTCTGACCTAGCCTCTGGCGACGACAATTGAGCTTAGAGCGACGACCTATGTCGTCGTGGCATAGTAGTAAATTTTCTTGTAGTGTTCATTCTACTATAATTGGGTTCTCTAAGAAGCTAGACTGCTTATAATAATTAGTGATGAAGCCATCGACCTTTTATTTTACAAACAGAATGTTTGGTGTGACTTAACCTATATATGACCTTTTAGAGACAATATATAAAGTAGAAGAAAGTTTTTATAACTAATTAAGCAAATAAGTAGTTATATACATACAAGTACTAACTAATTAACAAAATTAATGCAAATCACATAAAGGAAACTCAAGAGAATTAAAAAAGTAACTATTAAAAATTCTACTATTAAAGGAAGTTACCGTTTGTTTTGTACTTTTGTTCATATATTAACAAAAATGGACACTATGATCATGTTATTGAGGCACTTACCGCTTCAAGATCATCCACTTGGCACCCATTCTCTCTTTGCATTATCATTCTCGTCCTTTCGGGATTGTTATAAGCATCATTTGTCATGAATTGAGATCTCAAGTAGAATGCAACCTCTTTGCATGAGCGAAATTGGACATCCGATGATGGACTGAATCAACAAGTATATATCAACAAAGATATATGAAATTTTAGGCACAATGAAAGAAAATTAATACACATTGATAAGAGATATACATATATAAAATAAGAACCGATATATAGATGTATACTTCCATTCTATATGGGTGTAGTGTGATCGAGTTCTTTCCTTCAATTCCATTTTATTTTCAGTCTATGATACTCTTGTGTTGCCAAGTTAAGGTAGCAAAATTAATTGCGGAGTGAGCTTGTTTGATATGTTAATTTGAATGAGTTGTTCATCCGATCCGCATTTATACATAACTTATGCATATGAATACAAAAGTATGTTTTGACAATAATAATAATAATAAGTAGCTTATTACGAGTACAGGCATAAAAACGAGTTCGGCCTCTACCGACTGTATGTCTCCCCTCCGTCTTGAGCTTGTCACCACAAGGATACCTCTTCTTGAAGACGAGAAAAGTAGGGCCTCTTTTGATTTTGTTTCTATTCTGTGAATTTGTTTTAATGTGTTTAATTTTGTTTAAATTTTGTGGGGCCCTTTTGATTGGAAATACTTCGTAATAATATAGTAAGAAGAAGAAGTAAAGAAAAAATAAAGAAAATGTTTAGATGACATTAATGTGTTACCATTAACTATCAATCTCACTAAGATACATTTAACTTGCTAGTATAATTAACTTCTGTTGTAAAGATTTAAATCTAGGAAAACGTTAAATGCAGCCAGGGTTGCATTTGTTTTTCTTATATCTTTTATATTAAAAGTCCACTATTAAAATTTATAGTAAATGTATAACTATTTAATGTAAACTTTTTGGGCTTCGTTTAACAAATCCTTTAAAATTATTACCAAAAAACTCTGAAGCATTTTTCATCTCATCAACCATGATCAAGTTGAGATAGAATTCAACGTACACCTGCCTTACATAACTTTCTGATTAAAAGCAAGTATCAAATATGTCCGAGTTGATATATACAGGGCATGTTTGGCGCAAGTTTTTTTTGGAGCTTTTTAGGAACTTTAGCTTTTAGATAGAAGCTAAAAGCTTCTAAATCCAACGCTACATCACCTAACGTTTCGAAGGAGCTGTAGCTTTTCAATGTATAAATTACTTTTGTATACCAACTCTTTGCTAACAAAAAACTTCGAGAAGAATATTGAATAGTCCTATGTATTATTTTATATTTTAATAATAATCAAAAACTAGGAACTAGGAAGGACTAAAGAGGGACATGTGTACGTAAAATAATAAATAGATAAAGATAAAGTATTATTAGTAGTGTTTTGGTTTTGCAGAATTGATTATAAAATGGATGATAATAAATTATTAGTAAAAATTTTTTATTAGAATTGATAGAATAAAATAGGATGTGAGGGTGAAAAGTGTGGTTAACATGAAGGTATCGGTACAAGACATTGGTATGTATCCGCAAGTAGCACGTTAATAGATTGTACATTTTTTTGTCTTTTTTGGTTATTTTATACTTATAAGTTGCAGCTACAGCTACTCTGTCAAACACCTTGAAAAACTAAAAAGCTTCCGTTAACAGCTCGATGAAAAGCTACAGCTTACGTCTCTAATTAAAAGCTACAGCTACCTTTGCCAAACATACCCATAATATAACTATATTGTTTCAAATTCCTTTTAAATCCGATGTATTAAACTAAATGCAACTACACTCGCTCATATACATCATGAAAGGAAGTAAAGAACCATGTTATAAAACAATAAGCAATCAATATTGATAATATGTACCCACAAATCATAATGCATATATAGCTAATTTCATACCATGAATTAACCACTTATGCAAAGTAGGAATGTGACAATATATATACTAGTACCTTACAAATTGTCGACAATAAAGCGATGGCTGACGAGCGCGAGGCCTTAAAGATAGCTGAACTTTCCAATTTTCCGGCAACGCTTTATTAACTAAAAGACCAGCATCCACATACTTCCTCCGCTTGCGTTTACTTCCCCACCGCCCGTCTAAACCCTTCAAAAACCCTAAAAGATCATCTTCCTTCATCATCCCCGTCGTCAACTTGTTTAATTCGTCTTCAAATGCATCATCCGCAACACATGCCAAATATTTCAAATCAATCTCTTCATCATCCACCTTTACCACACCAAGCCCGAATTCCTCATTCTTATCGTTTACCTTCGGTGTTCTATACATCCTTTTTCTTTTTTTCTCAACTGCACGTTGGTCGTCGTATACCACCAAGGCATTTTGGTTTTGTCCCTGCTCACCCTCATCAATTAGTTTGTTCAGAGAGTTTAATATCATCCGGTTTTCTATCACGTGTTGGTTGTGATTATTGTCTTTGTTGTTTTGGGATTTATTAATGGCAATGTGATGAGGACGACGATGAGCGAATGCATAGATCCTTCCGGTATAGTTTGTATAACTACAAAAAATTTCATTATTTGTAGCAGCATTAGTGTTTATGATCTCCATTTGAAATGTGACACTGTGTATGTATGTGTGATTGTATAAAAAAGATCTTTTTTTTCAATTTATAAGCGAAGAGAGACTAGAGAAATTAAAGATATGACGACACATGCATTTCGTTTTCAATTCTTGCATGATATTTGAAGATTCATGTAATCATATCACGAGTATTATTATTTTTCACTTTTTTGTATTTAATTTAACTAGCTTATTACCCGCGTAACACGCAGATTTGTAGCATTAATTTTTTTTTAATATCTGAAAACTATTAACACCTAAATAAATACTCCCTCCGTCCCATTAAAAGTGTCATGTTTTAAATTTTCAAAGTCTAACTTTTCTAACTTTGACCTTAAATGATTTTGTTTGCGTTAGATAATACTTGATGAAAGTTATATGAAGTAATTGTGTTTAAGACGTGTTTTCATTGGTATAATTGTCATCAAGTTTTATATAATACAAAATATATATATATTTGAGGTCAAAGTTTATAAATAAAGACTTTGAAAATTCAAACTTGGACACTTTTAATGGGACGGAGGGAGTATTTACAAACTTTTGAACAAACAATTATAATACCATATTTATTGTTAAGGAAAAATGTTAATAATGTTATTAAAATGACTTATTTGTATAAAAGTAAAGTATGAGGACTAAAAATGTTATTGACCAATGATGATGTCATCAAAAAAAAAATCTAATGGTGGAAAATAAAAGTTAAAACTTAATCAATGACTCACACTTTTTCAATTTTGAATTAAGAGTTTTGTTTTAATATATATTAAAAGATTTGAACATTATTTTGAACGTCCAACTAAATACACTTTATATTCTGAATTTTGTCCGAAATACCCCGATTGACTAAAGGATACTGTCATCTAGCTTAACCCCTTCAATAAGTATATAAAAAAAAAATAAACAAAGGTTAAAAATAAGTAATATATCTAATCTAATTGTTGGCTATATATATATATATATATATATATATATATATATATATATATATATATATATATATATATATATATATATATATATATATATATATATATATATATATATATATATATATATATATATATATATATATATATATATATATATATATATATATATATATATATATATATATATATATATATATATATATATATATATATATATATATATATATATATATATATATATATATATATATATATATATATATATATATATATATATATATATATATATATATATATATATATATATATATATATATATATATATATATATATATATATATATATATATATATATATATATATATATATATATATATATATATATATATATATATATATATATATATATATATATATATATATATATATATATATATATATATATATATATATATATATATATATATATATATATATATATATATATATATATATATATATATATATATATATATATATATATATATATATATATATATATATATATATATATATATATATATATATATATATATATATATATATATATATATATATATATATATATATATATATATATATATATATATATATATATATATATATATATATATATATATATATATATATATATATATATATATAATTATATTAATTCTCGCATTAAAGTCATTAGAATATATTATATATATTCGGGAGTTATTTATGACAATATTGTTACAATTTAATTAATTAAAGTATTATATCTTAATATATATATATATATATATATATATATATATATATATATATATATATATATATATATATATATATATATATATATATATATATATATATATATATATATATATATATATATATATATATATATATATATATATATATATATATATATATATATATATATATATATATATATATATATATATATATATATATATATATATATATATATATATATATATATATATATATATATATATATATATATATATATATATATATATATATATATATATATATATATATATATATATATATATATATATATATATATATATATATATATATATATATATATATATATATATATATATATATATATATATATATATATATATATATATATATATATATATATATATATATATATATATATATATATATATATATATATATATATATATATATATATATATATATATATATATATATATATATATATAAGTCATTAGAATATATTATATATATTCGGGAGTTATTTATGACAATATTGTTACAATTTAATTAATTAAAGTATTATATCTTAACTATATATAACAGTTATAATAAGTATAAGAGTAAATTAAAAAAGACCAAAAGAAAACTCTCGGCCACACATTTTCCTCCCATTTCTCCTGTTTAATTTACACATATGTAAGTGACGCGGTGACATGTTCATAAATAATGACTTTTTTTATTTACTTACACATGCGTGAATTTTAAATAATACTGTCTTACACATGTGTAAGTAACATGGAGAAAAAAAAATGAAAAATGTATTGCTAAGAATTATTCTTTCGGTTTTTTTCTAAAAAGGATGGAATCAATTTAACTAATTAATCTAGTACTAGCATGGTACCTGCGTAATGCAACGGATGTCATGGCGGCGATGGTGCGCTGGTGGGGACGACTGTTGGTGGTAGAGACGGCGTCAAGTGATGTAGATAATTGATATAAACGTAATTAATGTAAAAAGTTAATGGAGATATTTTAAAATAATACGAGTATAATCATTAAGGCTATTTTAGACATTTTATTTCATGTAACTTTTAACATGAGAGCTATTGTTTTTATAAAAGAGTATAGATAAGATTATAGTATTCAAAACTTATTGAATTAAAAAAGAAATATATATATATATATATATATTGTTATATATATATATATATATAGAATTATATATATATTTATAAAGATTAAATATATATATATATTCGGGAGTTATTTATGACAATATTGTTACAATATTGTAAAGTATTAATCTTAACATAATACTTATAATAGTATTGAGTAAATTACAATTTTCGTCCCTGTCGTGGGTCAAAAATTACCGTTTTCATCCCTAGGTTTCATAAATTACCGTTTTAGTCCAAATAAGTTTGCTCCCTCAACGGTTTTGGTCCAAATTTCAAACGGGCGTTAAATTGCCCATCACGTGACCTGCACATGATGGGTATTTTAGTCTTTTTGCTATCACAAGGACTAAAAGTGTAATGAACTTTTTTAATAATAAACTTCTTTTTTAACTAATAATAGATACAAATCCACATATACATACATACACATAATCAATTTTTTTTCCAGATGTTCAAGCATCATCAACAATAAAATAAAAACTCACCATCTACAATTATCAACATTGCTCAATTGCTTTAAAAAAAAAACAAAGAATGAGTTGTTGACGATGCTTGATTGCTCCCCCACTTCCTTTCAAAATTTAACTATCCAATAATGGGTCAAAGTTCAAACCAAATCATTCGAATAAACTATTTTGGTTGCCCTCTTTTCTATATTCTCCAGAAAAAAAAAAACTTAAATAAATAATAATAATATTGTTTGACAAAAATTCCAAAAGGGATCCATCTTCGATCTTGATGCCAAGAGATATCATCAGTATCAAACTGAATCGAAGTGCCCTAACCACCACCATCTAAAATCCTAACCGCCACCATATGAGACCTACACCTCCGTCCACCGCCACCACCGCACCTTCGCCACCATCTGAAACCCACACCTCGACCACCATCTAAAACCTACACCTCCACCCATCTGAAACCCACACCTCCGTCCGCCTTTTTTCGGATACAAGTTCGTCAGAGAGTAGAAAGAGTAAAAGAGAGAGATAAGATTTAGGGAAGTAAGGGTGTGGAGAAGAAAAAAGTTAGATAGGTACATACACATATTTTTTGTATTTTGATGATTATGATTATAGGATGAAGATCTGGAAAGATATGTTTATATCTTTTGGTGACTTTTTTTGTTTTTATGGGATCCGTAAATTTGTTTTATGGATGTGTATGTATACATTGTATATAGATATATAGACATCTACTTGTTGATTGAACAAGATGATGATGATGATAGGTATAAATGAAATTCTGGTAAATAAATGATGGTGGTGGTCGGGTCTCTTGGGCGGCTTAATGGTGGTGGTGGGATCTGAATATCTGATGATGGAAAGGATCTGAGGGATGTGGATAGATGTATGTATGTATTGATGTACAAATATAGATAACATATGATATAGATATAGATACATACGTAGATTGTGGAAAAAATGAAGGGATAAGTATAGATGGATCTAGATGATTTTTGTAATGTACAGATGCAAGTAGGAGAATTGGAGATATAGATGATAAGATTTTTTAATTTTTATTTTAGGATTAATCATGGATATAGATGTAGATACTGTTGGGTTTTTTTGAATCTTAAAATTTTTTATTCCCATTTTAGTATTCACGCTTTTGGTCCCTGTGTTATGAAATGACTAAAATACCCATCATGTGCAGATCACGTGATGGGCGTTTAACGCCCGTTTCGAGAATTGGACCAAAAGCGTTGACGGAGCAAAGTTTTTTGGACCAAAACGGTAATATATGAAAGGTAGGGATGAAAACGGTAATTTTTAACCCTCGACAGGGACCAAAAGTGTAATTAACTCTAAGTATAATTTTGAATATTATATTATATTACATTATGTTATGTTATATTATATTATATTATATTATATTATATTATATTATATTATATTATATTATATTATATATTATATATTACATTATATTACTTGTATCGTCATGTATTATATGAACAGTATATCGTTATGTTGCAATGATATCGTAAGATAAAAAGTATCGCGTTTAAACTGTGTTTTAATATTAAAGTTACAAAATCCTTATATAAAAAAAAACTTAAATTGAGAAAAACGTATGAATTATTTTGGACAAAATCCTTATATAAAAAAAAACTTAAATTGAGAAAAACGTATGAATTATTTTGGACCCTTGATGATGGTTAAAAAAAGATGGGTAAAATCAAACTACACCAAAACTTTTTATCCACAAATTGTTTTTTAAAATTCTTAGACCATCTTTAACCCACCACACTGAAACTCAGTTTATTGGTGCCACATCAGCAATACACTGACTCACCACACTGAACCACTTTTACCATTAACCTTCACACTGGAACCACAATTTATTAGTGCCACATAATCATTTATATAGATCATTTATATAGATACTAAAAAATACATTACATTAGACTAAAAAACATATTAATTGAAAATTTTATTAACAATAACAATGTATCTAATACAAGGTTATGTTAAAATACAACATTTAAGAGTAGAGTTTAAAAAAATAAAGAATTTTTGAAACTAGTATAACTACAAGTATTTCTACCCGGGCGTTACCCCGGGAGAAAAACAAAACCCTCGTGGCAAAAGTTAAGAAAATAAAAGTTGTGGTCAAAAGTGAAGAAAATGAAACTTTGGTAACAAAATTTAGAAACCAAAAGTTATGTGGTAAAAAACAAATAAAAGAAAACTTTCGGAGCGAGACTTAAAAAAACAAAGTTATGTGGAAAAAAGTACAAAAGTTAAGAAAACTTGTCTAGCGAAAGTTTAAAAAACAAATGTTATGTGGCAAAAAGTAAAAGGGGAAATGTAGAAAAAAAGTTTCCATGACGAAAGTTTAATAACTAAAAATTATGTGGTAAAAAAAAGAAAGAATTAAATTTTTGATGGGAAAAGGTTAAAAACCAAAAGTTATGTAGCAAAAAGTAAATAAAGCAAAACTTTGGTGGCAAAAGTTAAAAAACTTAAACTTGAAAACAAACTCCGTTAAATACCCTTTTGTAACTATCGTTAGTTATCAAAGTAACATTTAACGGTCGTTAAGTCCGTTAATTTTGTTGGTTGTGCAATTACAACTTGTACCTCATGCATGAGGGGGTGTACTTTTAGCTACAGTAACACCCCTCACACACCGACCTTGCAATTTAGTATATACAAGTATTTCTACCCGGGCGTTGCTCCGGGAGAAAAACAAAACTCTCGTGACAAAAGTTAAAAAACATTAAGCCGAACAACAAAATTTTCGTGGCAAAAGTTAAGAAAATAAAAGTTGTGGTCAAAAGTAAAGAAAATGAAACTTTGGTAACAAATTTTAGAAACCAAAAGTTATGTGGTAAAAAATAAATAAAAGAAACCTTTCAGATTGAGACTGAAAAAAAACAAAGTTATGTGAAAAAAAAGTAAAAAAAAATAAGAAACTTAAACTTGAAAACAAAACTTGTTAAAGTTATGTGGAAAAAAGTAAAAGGGGAAATGTTAAAAAAAAAAAAGAAAGAATTAAATTTTTGATGGGAAAAGTTTAAAAAGTAAAAGTTATGTGGTAAAATTAAAAAATAAATAAACTTTCGACGGGAAAAGGTTAAAAACCAAAAGTCATGTGGCAAAAATTTTAGTGGCAAAAGTTAAAAAACTTAAACTTGAAAACAAATTCCGTTAAATATCCATTTGTAACTACCGTTAGTTAGCCAAGCAACACTTAACAACCGTTAAGACCGTTAGTTGTGCAACATAGAGTTGTACCTTATGTAGTGAGGGAAGTACTTTTAGCTACAGTACTTCCCTCTCACATAAGCAAGTTCCTTTTTAGTATATATTAGGAATATAACCCGCGCGTTGCGCCGGGACATCAACTTGTTATTAATAGGTTTTGACGTATTGTATTTGGCTTTATATTTTTCGTGTAAGATGAGGATGCGTCAAATTACCACAGAGAATAACGATTTTTTTTCAAAAATAAAAATAGATTTTATATGTTAAGTAACTTGGATGGTTGTTTTGTATCACAATATGTGACAAAAGGTTTATTTACACACATTAGGTCAATAGTGTCTTTGGAACTAACTACCAACTCGTTTTTTTTTATATAAAAAAAATGTATTTATACACATTAGGTTAGTAGTGTTTTTGGTTATTGACATTTCATAAACTGATATAAAACTGAAAAGTTAAATTAAAATGCTGATCACGAATATTATCCATATTATCAATCTCACATAATCTGGCTTAAAGTTTGATTTAATCAGTTGATTTTTCACTTTTTATTTGAAAATGAAATGCGATTTCTACTTTACTAACATGGATACATCTATATATCCAAATTTAATTTGTTTCTTTCAAGTCCAAATCAAATTAAGTTCAATTTGATCTATATGAACTTTAACATATCATGATCGAGTAAATTTCATTTCGTTTTAATAATATATATTTTTAATGTCGTTCTTTAACTCAATAAAAAGGTGTAAAGAGAATATTGAAGTAGTGGTTTAGTATCCATCAACCATCATCTTCAAGATTTCAATCTTCTTAAAAATTTAAAATTCATTTTATTTCAACTACAACAAAAATTTTAATTATCACTTTAACCATCATTCATAATAATCTAAAAACAACAAAACCAAAGACACTTTTAGCACAGTAAATTCGTATACATGTTTATACTTGTAGTACAATAGATTTGGATGATGGGAAAAGGTGTAGTTGATTAATTGGAAAATACAATTGTAGTAACCGATGGTTTGTAATTTTCATGTAAGAAACAAATCAAGTTAGAAAAAAAAATGAAAATATCTGGAATTTTAGTTGTACCATATGAATTTTTAATTGTAAATGCAAGTCAAATGGAATTTTATAAGCTAAGATGTAACTTATGCATTAATAGTTGTAAAATATAAGTTAGTTTTTAGTATATAGGGACAATTTCATAACCATAACAGTAGTTCAGGGGGCTAAAAAGAAAAATTATAAGTGTTAAATATAAAAGTTAAAATTTGATGGTTTGACTTTTAGTCATCTTCTTCCTCGCTAAGACGCTAACCTGCAAATCTACCACACACAGCTTTGATATATTTTTTTTTCCTTTTTCGCAATCCTTTCGAAGCAGTAAACAAATAAAAAATTAAAAATCAAAAACCCAATACGCTAACTCTCTCAGTGCGGTGGTGAATACATTGGGCCAAAACGCCGACAAATACGCCGGCTTCTTTAACCCAATACGCCGGAAGTCCGGTGTATTCGTCCTAATACACTGATAACACGCTGACCGTTAAAGACGGTCTTATGGAGAAAAGAAAATGGGAAAAGATAAGATACATTATCATAGCAATATCGCGGTATATACCGCTCCTTTTAAGAAAGATGAAGCAAGAGGAAGATTGCAAGATGAAAAAGCTATTTTATTTTTTTTTGAAAAGTAGATGAAAAAGCTATTCGTAGTCTATCAATCCATTATATATATATTGTTGGTAGAACATAGAGAAAAAAGTAAGATTACTTTTTAATCATGACCATTCAAATTAATACATAAATTAATCCTAGCACATGAAACTAATAGTCAAACTTTACTTATTTATACATGGAAATGCACTTTAATTTTGGTTTGGTAGTAATTCCGTATTATATGCAGTTATGGTCCATTTCGTTTGGAATTTCAAGAAACATATATTAAAGTCATATATATTGATGTTTGCACAATTGGATCAAACAAATATATATATATATATACGAGCATGGTACCCGCGCAATGCGGCGGCGGTGGTGGGGAAGGCGGTCTAGTGGTGTCGGTGATGGTACTATTGGTGGTGGCGGCGGTGTCAAGTGGTGTAGGTTGATGTAATTGTGATAGTGGAAATTTTTAGAAGATAAGGGCTTAAAGTGTTAATTATTAAAATAAAGGTTTAGAGTGTAAATTAATTCATTAAGGGCAAATTTGGTATTTTATAAAAACTCTTTCCATAGTGGGTGTTTATTAAGGGTAATTTAGTAATTCCGTATGTAACTATTGTGTAACTATTTCTAAAAATGGGGGGTGTGATAATTTTTATAAAGGAGTATAGATATATATATATATATATATATATATATATATAAAGTTTTTATATATATATATATCAAACCAACAAGACCATACTAATTAAATAACCTAGATAGGTGTGGCAGCAATGACGGTGTGGTTGTTAAATAAAGATAATTGATGTAAAAGGGTAGTGTAGTTATTTTAGAGTTGAGAATGTATGTTTTAATAATTTCTCGTTAATGGTATTATAAGTTTATTAGGTGAGAATATTTAAATTAAATAAATAAAAGAGATTAATAGTTTTGATAGATAAGGATTGGAAAATATTTTAGAGCTATTTTGGGTATATGTATATGAATTGAGAAAGCGTTGAAATTTAAAAGTATTTTAGGTTTTTTGAAGATAGAAAGTTAAAAAAATGGGTAAGAAAACATGGTAACTTTTCAATTCTTTTAAATATACTAATTATTGTTAAAGATTTTGAATTAGTATAAAAAAACACGACAATGATCGTATCAGCATAGTCACAAATCACAATTTCATAATTAATTACATATCTTTAATAATTTATAAGAGATTTGAGCTATATCATTATAAAAAACATAAACACATGCTTCTCATTTCAAAATAACATAGAAAAGAATATATGTAACACCCCGAGCTAGGGCTCGAAACATTACGGAAATTATATAGCACAAGGTGGAATTAATGTAGAACATGAACTAAATGCAAATAAAGGATCCGGTGAATCCATAAATAAGATAATTCAAGTACAAAATGCATAAGGAGCAAGTAACCATCAAAGTTTACAAAATAATCATTAAAAGATGGCTATCGATCCTAAGCATAATGCAAAAGTAGGCAAATGGATCCTTGATCCATGTAAGTCCAACGCCCGGGTTCAAAAGCAAGCAATCAATCAAACTTCACGTCCTGGATTAACCTGGTTACCTGAAAAGTGTACTAAACAAGTCAACACGAGGTTGGTGAGTTCGTAGTAATGGTTCACAAGGAACCATCGTCAATAATCACAACATGTATAAGTAAAGGCAAATCATAACTTACAAGTAGCCTTTAAGCGTCACAATATCAATCACATCAAAATTAGACAATACAAAATAATGCGCGTAATAAATAAGCACAAGTGATGTCAATATCAAGATATGTGTCGTATGCATGTCTACGTCATAATGCATATCATAAGTGTGACCATTAAGTCATCAATGCAACGATACTCACATGTCATCCCAATGAACAATGTGGCATCTCAAAATCATCGGTGTATATATGTCTATATACCCGGGGTCCATGTCCGTCTTACAAATGCAACAATAATCATAATCATCAAGTGTATACATCTATACACAAGTGTATACATCTATACACTTGGAGGTCCATGTCCGTCTCACATGTGTCCATATCAATACGTATGCGTGTTAGTCTCAATCACAAGTCCATCAATCACCAAACCAACCAAAAACAATACGTACATACACTTAGGAGGATTCTACTTTCAACGAGTCCTAGATGCTTATATATAGGGTCACCCGCAACCTTCCCACCACATCTAAAACCCTTTGATGGCATAATCGACCTCCACGTATGCACTACTATCCTAATTATAACAATATATATCACAATCGTATGCGTAATCAATCAAACGTGTCATTCAATCCATCAATCATTCAATTAAACAATCAATCAATCAAGTAATCACATAAATGTATACTTTCAGCCCGAATCTCAAGCGAGTAGGGAGCTACGGAACTCACATTGATCGGCAATAAGAAGTTTAGTTTGATATAAAGTCGAGTTAAAGTCGTTCAACGTTCACTTCTCGTCCACCACCTATAATTATAAAATACACATTTATTAATATACAAGTCAAACCCTAATTAGGTTTTAAACATGACCTATGACTTCCAAGGACTCCTGAGACTCGTCTACATCATCAAAGGAGTTAAGAGTGAGTCAAAGTCGCCTAAAAGTTCGTCACAGGTCCCAACCGGTCATTAAGTTTAATATTCATATGCGTATATATATATAATTAGGTCACATCAATCCTAATTTAGGTTTTAAATACAACACTTGACCTCCACTAGTTCCTGTGACTCATATATGGCCTTATAGAAGTCGAGAAAGGTCACATTTGAGAGATACATACGACCCAAGGATGTTAGTCTTCGAGCTAGGTCAAAACAGGAAACAAGTCATAGGAAAGCAACGTAATTTACGCCCCTGTTCAGCGTCTGTTACGGTGGTTCAGAATGGGTGAGCGTAGAAGACGGTTCAATGCAGCGTATGGAACGGTGGGCAAAAATATCTAGGCGTAGGGTACGGTGGTTCCACCGTACCTTACGGTGGTCTGCATTTATCACTTTTGGCGTCTGATTCATCAATTTATGGCGTAAACAGAAAGATTGTATGGTCTTTAGAAGCCACCGTAAGCTACGGTACCTTCAACGTACAAGACGCCATCTGGTCACCCTCCAGCGTAAGCTACGCCAAAGTTGGTGCACCAAACGCTCTGCCAAACTCACCCCAACGTAGGTTACGCCCAAATGGAGCGTATGAGACGCCAAGACAGAAAGGAGACGAGCAGCAGCAGGTATGAAAATGAAATTTGACCCAAATCACTATCACAACTCATTTTTGACTACCAAGTTACTTAGGGACGGTTAACAACTCATTTTTAAGCATAATTGACCTTAAACAAACATAACCCGACATTCCAAACCGTTCCATAACATCCACAAAACACCAAATCGGCCAAGAATCGAGTCGAAGAACTAAAACCCTAATTTTAAACCTAATACCCATATTTAAAACACTTTTAACTAAGAACCCTTTTTCTTTGACCTGATTACAAGTTTATTAATATGAAATAACAAGGTTGAGTTAGAATTTACCTTCGCAAACCTCCACAAATGCTAAATCCGAAAATTAAGCTTCAAATGGAAATTACTTGGACTATGCAACCCGAATTTTCGATATGAAGCAAAAATGATGATGAAGATGATTATTCTAGTCTAATTCTTGTCTAAAACACATCAATTGAAAAAGTAAATTAGAGAGAGATAGAGAGTGAGTGTATTTATTATTTTTCTTGCAAGAGTTCTTGAGAGAGAGAAAGAGATAGAATGGATGGATAAGGAAAGGATAGGATTGGGTGGGGATAGGGTTGGGTCAATGGGTTGGGTCTTGGGTCATGGTCTAAACCCATGGGTTGACCCGTTTCACTTAACTAGTAAATTTCACAAATCGTTTAATGTCATAACACATAATAAGTCGCCACCAACACGAAAAATCCGGTTGGCAATGGGTTGGTGCACTGGCTGAACCACATAGTCAGGGCCGTCTCTGAAGATTTATAAATCCAGGCCGAGCGTAAAAATATGGGCCCATAAGCTAAACGCAACAAATTATATTATAGAAATTAATCTTTAAAAACGACAATAAATGTTATATCAATAAATAAAATCTAAAACCTAAAGACATAAATAAAATTTCGATAGGTTTAAACCAACATAAAAAGACCTAAAGAAATGACAAGCAACAAACTGCTATGCTATGTTATCGTTTTTTAAATAATAATAATATTTTATATATCATTTAATAATAATAATTATAACGGGTTTAGGCTAACGGGTTCGGGTTAGCAGGTTGAAATATCAAACCCAAACCCGACTTGATGTCAAAATCGACTTGAAAATCTCACCAAATCTGTTGAATCGTCTAACCGAAGCAAACCACCAACACGAAAAATCCGGTTGGCAATGGGTTGGTGCACTGGCTGAACCACATAGTCAGGGCCGTCTCTGAAGATTTATAAATCCAGGCCGAGCGTAAAAATATGGGCCCATAAGCTAAACGCAACAAATTATATTATAGAAATTAATCTTTAAAAACGACAATAAATGTTATATCAATAAATAAAATCTAAAACCTAAAGACATAAATAAAATTTCGATAGGTTTAAACCAACATAAAAAGACCTAAAGAAATGACAAGCAACAAACTGCTATGCTATGTTATTGTTTTTTAAATAATAATAATATTTTATATATCATTTAATAATAATATATTATTTATATACAACAATAAATATAAAATATATAAGTAAAAAAATAATATAATTATAACGGGTTTAGGCTAACGGGTTCGGGTTAGCAGGTTGAAATATCAAACCCAAACCCGACTTGATGTCAAAATCGACTTGAAAATCTCACCAAATCTGTTGAATCGTCTAACCGAAGCAAACCACCAACACGAAAAATCCGGTTGGCAATGGGTTGGTGCACTGGCTGAACCACATAGTCAGGGCCGTCTCTGAAGATTTATAAATCCAGGCCGAGCGTAAAAATATGGGCCCATAAGCTAAACGCAACAAATTATATTATATAAACTAATCTCTAAAAACGACAATAAATGTTATATCAATAAATAAAATCTAAAACCTAAAGACATAAATAAAATTTCGATAGGTTTAAACCAACATAAAAAGACCTAAAGAAATGACAAGCAACAAACTGCTATGCTATGTTATTGTTTTTTAAATAATAATAATATTTTATATATCATTTAATAATAATATATTATTTCTATACATACATATATATTATTTACAATAAATAATAAACAAAAATAACTACTTGCCATGCCAAATAAATGAAAAGTGGAACAATGAAAGATTGAAAAAGACAGCAGACGCCGCTTGATCAGTTTCGAGTTCCCGATAAGTGATGATAACTTCAATCCAATAAAAGGTATATACGTGAGTTTTTTTATGGGTTAAATTATATGTTTTAGTTTTTAGATGATGGTTAGAGTTTACAATAGACTTAAATAATTACACACGTATATACATAACAATAAAAACTAGAAAAAATCGGGCCCCCTAAAAAATCGGGCCTCGGCCCGTCGGCCACTTTGGCCACCCTCTACACCGGCCATGCACATAGTAACGAGGGGTAGTCCAGGCTACGAGTCCGCTAAATTTTTGTAGTATAATTTTTCTGAAAAATGATGTATTTTTTATTGGTGCTACGGGTCATATAAATATGGGATACCGGTCAATCTAACTAACTTTAAACTTTCAAAAGATTTTCTTGAAAAAAACCCTTTAAACCCGTCAAAAATAGAAAAAAAATCCAAAAAAATGTTCAAAATCGTAACAATCTAGACGTTATCAATACTTTACGCCGATACGAGACCAACGAAAAATATTTGTGCTACGGGTCACATTCGATCCTGGTTCCGCCACTGGGTTGGTGGGTTCATTTCAGATCACATAGGTTGGTAGGTTGGCGCATTAAATGGGTTGGTGGGTTGATCTCAACTCATATGGGTTGGTGGGTTGACTCAAGTCAATGGGTTGGTGGGTTGATCTCAATCATATGGGTTGGTGGGTTGATCTCAAGTCATATGGGTTGGTGGGTTGATCTCAAATATGGGTTGGTGGGTTGATCTCAACTCATATGGGTTGGTGGGTTGATCGCAAAATGGGTTGGTGGGTTGATCTCAACTCATATGGGTTGGTGGGTTGACGAGTAGATTTCAAGTCAAATGGGTTGTGGGTTGTCGGATCAAATGAGTTGGTGGGTCAACCTATCAAAAAACATTATATGAATTTAAATATTTCTGGGTTGACGAGTAGATTTCAAGTCAAATGGGTTGTGGGTTGTCGGATCAAATGAGTTGGTGGGTCAACCTATCAAAAAACATTATATGAATTTAAATATTTCTGGGTTGACGAGTTAACTTATTAACCCAAAAGAACAACCTGAACCCGACCCAATAAAAGCAAGTTGGTGGGTTACCGGGTCAAAATTCACAACCCTAACCCAGTTTTCCGGGTCGGTTTCAAGTCGAATTTCGGATAAGGTTATCAAACAGATTTTATATGTATTATAACAAAAGGTGTACAAAATTTAAGACTTTATTTTCACATTATGCACATTTCATTATAAACTTTAATTTATACATATACAAAGATTAAATTGAAATGAAAGATATTATATATATATATATATATATATATATATATATATATATATATATATATATATATATATATATATATATATATATATATATATATATATATATATATATATATATATATATATATATATATATATATATATATATATATATATATATATATATATATATATATATATATATATATATATATATATATATATATATATATATATATATATATATATATATATATATATATATATATATATATATATATATATATATATATATATATATATATATATATATATATATATATATATATATATATATATATATATATATATATATATATATATATATATATATATATATATATATATATATATATATATATATATATATATATATATATATATATATATATATATATATATATATATATATATATATATATATATATATATATATATATATATATATATATATATATATATATATATATATATATATATATATATATATATATATATATATATATATATATATATATATATATATATATATATATATATATATATATATATATATATATATATATATATATATATATATATATATATATATATATATATATATATATATATATATATATATATATATATATATATATATATATATATATATATATATATATATATATATATATATATATATATATATATATATATATATATATATATATATATATATATATATATATATATATATATATATATATATATATATATATATATATATATATATATATATATATATATATATATATATATATATATATATATATATATATATATATATATATATATATATATATATATATATATATATATATATATATATATATATATATATATATATATATATATATATATATATATATATATATATATATATATATATATATATATATATATATATATATATATATATATATATAAATATATATATATATATATGTTTGTAATAAAGCCTCATATAAAAACATTACTTTTACATATTTATTTAGGCTATTTTTACATCTAAATATTGATTTAAAGGTTATTTGGATTAATTCTTCTATTTAGGCTATTTTTACGAACATTTTAAAAATTAATAATTTAAAATAATAGAATAATAATGAATGGAATGGATAACAAATAGATATTATCTATTTTTTGATATGATGGAATAGAAAGACTGATAAAGGGTATGAGAAACATTTTTCTTGTTTGATTGCATCAAAGAATGAAATCAAATAGGTAGAATGAGAATTATTTTCATTCTCATCATTCCTTCTAAAATAGTAAGTAATGATGAGAATATAATCAAGTTACTTTTTTTTTCTCATGAGTTTTCATTATAATTAATTTTAATTATTTATGTTACGATAAAGAATTATTAATTTGTTTATTTTTTATTTTTCTTTCTTATATTTTATACCAAACAGTAAAACCTAATCTCTTTTTAAATACTCATTCCCTTTCTTACCATTTATATTATTCACGGGTGTTTGGTAGGTTGAAGGAAAGGGGAGAATGGGAAAAGGAATTACTTCCCTTGTTTGTTGCATGAGAAGAATAGAATAAATGACCCACTTTAGCATTCTCTTTCCCCACTTTATATTCCCCACAAAAAGTAGAAGAATGGAGGGGAATGAAAAATAGTGAAGGGAACCATTCTAGTGTGAATCAAGAAAGCTAACATATTTTCTCTCTCATAGTTTCTGTAGCTCTTTCTTTTTACAGACTTTTTTTTTTATTTTATGCAAAAATTAGATCAAAACTAGATCTGTACTATTTGGCCGATCCATACTCCGATCACTTTCAGAAACCTCTATCTCTTCATTCAATTATTTAGTAAGTTTATATGACATAAATTTACCATACATATACATATATACTAGATTGAACAAGTATATATATATATATATATAATACTAATTTAATTTGACATGTTAAACTTGCAATCCGTTTATTTTAAATTTTTTTTATCTTATATCAATTACTAGATTAAACCCATGCGTTGCATGGTAAATAATTGTTGTTGTAAAAACTGTTAAAAATAAATAATGACATTTCCAAATTTAAAATTATAAGACTACAATATTATAACAACAATATATTCAAATGTAAACTTATTTTTTAATGATAGTTACATCATAAATGAATATATTTAAATACTAATCAATTGACTTGTTTTTCTAATAATGTCTTAATCATGCAATCATGTAACAACAAATTAAATTAAAGAATAAAGTATATAAAATATATACTTCATAAATAAATCATCAACATAAGTTAAATTTAAATGCATAAAGCAAAAACAAAAAGGGGTTAATTTCAAAAAATGAATAATTTATTGAATTTAGTAAAAGATTGAATTTTATTTAATAACTAAAAAGTAAAATAAGATCTTCTAAAATTCAAAAGATAAAAAATAACTATATCATAATTAATTCAATGCTAAAGTAATTCGATATACTCGATATGTAATTATTACTCTTTGACTAAATAAAAATTATGTTTTTAAAATATATACAAAAATAATTAAAAATGAAGGTGAAGTTCATATTTATAGAATACAATATAGAGTTTTTGTATATAAAGAAATAGTAATTAATTTATATTTAAAGATAAAATATATAAATAAGTAATAGCTAATATATTTATATTTATTTAGATAATAGAGAACTATTTTATTTATAAAAAAAGGCTAAAAAACCAAAAAAATGACACCTAAGCTAAAATCCTATGTTTCAAATAAATATAATTGCCACATAATCAAAAACATATTCTTTCTTAGTTATATAGAAAGATAAGTACGCGATCAAGTTTAAAATTTAAATCATAAGCAAAAACTAAAAGGGTTAATTTCAAAAAATGAATAATTTATTGAATTTAGTAAAAGATTGAATTTTATTTAATAACTAAAAAGTAAAATAAGATCTTCTAAAATTCAAAAGATAAAAAATAACAAATAAGCAAAAACTTAATTGACACTCAAAGACTTAAGCCACATTAGCCATGATTATCCACATTAAATATAAAGAGATTAAATAAATTAACTATACATACATATTAAATATAAAGAGGTTACGTAAATTTAAAGATTACAAAGAAATAAGTACAAAGTTTTCTTTAATCTATACTATATAATAAAGAAAATAGCCCCATGTTGAAAGTTACATGGGGAAATGACTAAAATACCCTTAATGAGTATATAACACTATCAGCCCTTTTTCTTTTAAAATATCTACATTAACCCTTTACATCAATTACTTTTACATCAATTATCTAACATCACTCGACGCCGTCACTACCACCAACAGCCGTCGCCCATCACCACACAGTCGCCGCCACGAAAACCGCCGCATTGCGCGGGTAACGTGCTAGTATTTAATAATATACATGACATAAAAAAATATTACCGAAACAACTAAACAAATTTTTTTATTTATTATCTAAATAAATGTACCACATAGGATTTTTCATATCAAAATATGTAAACAACACATAGGTTGTATAAGCTCCTTATAAAACCCTATTTTTAATTCTTAATAAAACATAATTTTATCAATGAAAGTTAACACTTTGACTAAATAAAAATTATGTTTTTAATATATATATATACAAAAATAATTAAAAATGAAGGTGAAGTTCATATTTATAGAATACAATATAGAGTTTTTGTATATAAAGAAATAGTAATTAATTTATATTTAAAGATAAAATATATAATTAAGTAATAGCTAATATATTTATATTTATTTAGATAATAGAGAACTATTTTATTTATAAAAAAAAGGCTAAAAAACCAAAAAAATGACACCTAAGCTAAAATCATATGTGTCAAATAAATATAATTGCCACATAATAAAAAACATATTCTCTCTTAGTTAGTTAGAAAGAAGTTAATTATCTTTTTCTTAATCTATGAAAAATCATATCGACAGTAAATTTTATTATTATTCATAAAATTATCCAATATTTATTTTAAACTTTTTTAACTTATATAATTAAGTTAATTTTTTTTAATCTATGTGAAATCATATATAGTATATATTTTATTATTATTCATAATATTATCTAGTATATAATATGGGGATAACTTGGATGATGTTAACATCATCTTTGTTAGATGATGTTGCTCTCACAAACCATAAAAATCATGGGGGGCTTTTTGACATGTGTAAAATTGATGTTAGTGAGTATGTGAGAGCAACATCATCTAACAAAGATGATGTTAACATCATAAATCATTTTCCCATATAATATTGTTGAATGAAAGTTAAAGTAAAAATTTGCTTGTTGGCTTCATTTTGTTTCCTTTACATTTGATACAAGCAAACAAGAGATTCATTCTCCAAGATATATCTCAAGTCAATTATAAGTTGGCTCCAAACAAGAGAATGTTTTTTAAAGTGTATTCTCTTTCTCTCCATTCTCATTCTTTATTGCCATTCCATTTTTTACGATTCTATCCTACCAAACACCCATTATTCACTCCATTACTATTGTTTATGATTTCCTTTGACCAATTACAATGTGTAGAAGGTTGGAGGAGAGTACATGGGGAATTAGCTGCATCAAAAAACAGAGGAACACAAACACTCTTATCTCACAACACAACCACTACCATTGCAAAACCCCCCTCCCCATTTCCCTCTCTACAAACCTCATCTGTATCTATATCTATACACACATAAAACATTATAATTATAATTATAATTATATATATAATACTACTCGTATAATTTTTATTTAAATACAACCACCAACTGAAACTACACACATTTATTCCTCTCTCACCCTCCGCCACCAACCACCGCATCTCCGCCGTAACTATACCTCTGTAAGCTTCTATTTCATGTATCTTTACTTTACATTAATTTCTTTATATATACATATATGCTTACTGTTTTCATATTATTTTTCTTATCATATTGTTATTTATTAATTTATCTATTTATGAAAGTGTTGTTGAATTTCCCCAAAATGTGAAATTGGATGGTCAAATTAAGCAGCAAATTATTCAGGACCTGTATAATGAGGTTTAGTCGAGAACCGTTATTATCGAGAACTTTGAGAATTTATAAATTACGTGCTATATCACATGTTTTTAAAGTCCATTTCAAATCTAAGAAGTGAAGGAGGTACATAAGTGAATGGTGCGGAATGTGAACAAATTTACTTACACGTGAATAGAGAGCTAATTATATACTTATCTATTGCTTGAATCTTTGTAATTTGTCACATGTGGTATAACGTGTAATTAATAGCAATCCTAATGTAAAATAAGCGAGAAATGAAGACATGGTGCCACAAACGTGACAATTCGTGGGCATGTGTGCATCACTTCTCATAATGTGATACCCGGCCCGGAAATATAGAATCCAGCCTCCTCCTGATTTATTCATGTCTGCAAAAAGAAAAAAAAACTGCCATGTGTCGCCCTCTCATTGTTTTCAATTTATATTTACGATAACCAACATTAGGTTTATCATATATATGCTTGTTAAATTGGAAAGACTTAGTTTATTGGTTTAGTTTAAATTAATTGTGTCATTAGTGATAAGGTGTGTGCTTGTTCAAACGGTCATAAGTTCTTTTTGCTTGGATGTTTTGTGAAAGTTTTGATTTTTTTTTTCTTTTTGGGTAGAGAATATATATAATGGCTATTGTGCCCGGAGGGAGTACATGGGTGGCTCGGTGGGGGCATCAACCGCAACTAATGTCTAGAACTTCATCAACAACCAATTTGTTTATGCATTTGCCTCGGTGAGTAAACATTTTGTTTTTTAATTAATTAATTCCTTTAGAAATGGATATCTTATATTTTTGTTGCTGCTTTACTGTAAAAGTTGCTCTCATTTTTGGGCCAGAAATACATTGCAGTTCCTTTTTTTGTTGCGACCGGGCCGCTGCCTCTTCTAGTTGTGGCAGACATGGTCTCCTTACATAGGCATAAAAAAGGTCAACATACATACAAGTTTGACCTTTCAGATTGGTTTAAGTTTGTAAGCCATTAAGTTTGAATATTGTGTGTGTGTGTGTGTGTGTATGTGTGGATCTTTGTTGGATTATAGAGATTATATAGAGTTGGATCCTCTCCTAGTGGCCACCAGCCGCCACTTTCCAGGAGAGGTCCTGGGTTCAAGTCTTGCCAAAGGCAAACTTGAGATAATCAGGGGATTATTAAGTGGTTGAGATTCACCTGGACACTAGCCTGGCTGGGGGATTAGTGGGTACCAAATGGTACATGGGATCAGGGGGTTTCCATCCAATTACCCTTTAGAGTTGGATCCTCCATGCATTTAAGTTCCGTTTGATGATAGAGGGATAGTAGCCATGTGTCGTTGAAAAGTATTATGGTGGCATTGGGGTTGGTTCATTGCAGTTTTTCTAAACTAAAAATTGGGGGGAGAGAGAGAGACAAGAATAACTCTTGCGCGTTGTTACACTTTTTGGCTTGCATGCTTCACCTTTTCCATGTGTTTTTTTCACTGCTTGCTTACCACATATCATACTCTCTTGCTGAAATAAAGTGATCACCCATTTCTTTTCTTTAATATCAGTTGTTATCGTATCCAGGGCTATTTATCTTTTGTGCTATTGTACAGGAAGAGAAACATGGGTAGTGCACTTGGATCCATGTGTTTTTCTCACTTGGATCTGTAATAGTTCTATGTTTCTATACTGAAGTGCCCAAGTGTTCACGTCTCACAAACATGTAACACATTTTGATCAAGTTGAAACCATGCTAGATAGCTTGCTACATGCAAATGCTAGCCTACCTAGTAAACCACAAAGAAATAATTGTGATTGATTGATTAACAGATATTACATGGATCTATAATTAATATATTCTTGGAGAACAAGCATCACTATCCTATTAGGAAATCGCTCAAAGGGATTCGTCCTGGTGTCATCATTCTCCCAACGCATAACTGTTGTGGGCCCGGAAGGGGGACTTTGCTAGATTTTGGTCTCAAGTTTGAATGTGCCCCCCTTCTAGTGCAGCTTCACCAGCTGCTCATTGTCTTTACTTTGGTCCGTGGGGAAGGGACGTTTGGGCTCCAAAGGAACTCCGGGTCAAGGGGTTTGTTTTCATTTGCCAGGGTAACCCATACCACCAAAAAAAGAAAAAAAAACTCTTATCAGGAAAGTAAATCAAAAAAATATATATAAATAATATTAAGATTTATGTTTTACATCACCTGCTGGATGTACAGTCAGAAGTGAAAATAAATTATGAGGTTTTTCTTTAGCTGGTAGCTTAGTGTAGATGTATCTGAGTCCAGAAATTCTAGTGGTTTATGGGTTCATTGGTGAGAGTGATGAACAGGTAGAATAGCTATAGTTGCTACACCTTAAGAAGATGCTAGAACAACTATACAGCAAGAAGAAGGTATCTTAAGTGCCATCTTTATATAAATATAACAGTTGGTTATAACGTCATAGTATACTTCAGAGATGGACTGGTATCATTTGTTACATGCTGTATCTCGGGGGAATGGGGGATGCATAGGTCTGATTACTTTTGTTGGAGTAATACTCACCTAGTTATCAAATTTATTGCTGAAGATATTTATAGCGATTAATATTCATTCCAAAATCACAACAGCTTAAATAATTGTTACTTTGAAGCTACTTATTTACTCGTATCAACTTCCTTGCTCATCCGCCTGTGCATCTACATCACTTCCTCAAGATATTACTATTGACACCTATCTTGTGTCGGAATTTTTTCTTTTTACTATCGTATAGCTGTAGGGAATACATACTGATGCCTTCAATTTGTTTGATTAGAACTTGGTACGACTTCCAATAGCTTAATGGAAGCTTTGTATCAGTAGAGATATCATTTGAATTTCCTTCAGTTTATTTCAAGTGTCACTGCTTCTTTGAAGTTAATTTTTTTAATTGTGGAATATAAGAGACTTTTGCTTATATGTGTATTGGGCATCTATTATATTCAATAGTGGATTGAAAACACTGTTCATACTGGGTTTCGATCATCTATTGTATGGTGCACCTTCTTTGCAAAAAATTTCTACTTACTTTATTAAATAATAAATGGTTTTTATTTTTGGTCCCCGGGATTAATATTTTCAATCGTCTATTGAACATTTGAACGTTGCACCTTCTTTACTTAAAATTTTTGATTAATTTCTTGGCTTTAAATGGTTTTTATTTTTACTCCCTCGGGATCAACTAACGACTCCTTCATAGTGGGTTTCAATCCTTTATTGTAAGGTGCACCCTATTGCAATGCACTTTTTTTAATATAACTTTTATCTATTGCCTTAGACGTTGAATGATTCTTAGTTTTTGATCCACCGGGTTTAACTAAAAACTCTTTCATAGTGAATTTCAGTCCCGTGTTGTAAGGTGCACTTTCTTTAATTAAAACTCTCATTTAACCCTCATACTTTAAATGGTTTTTATTTTTGTTGAATATAAATATCATACTTAATTGACTAACTTACTTCGTCCAGTCTTTACAATATATGTTGGCGTTATTAATCTGATACAGTTACTTATCTTCTTTGTATCTCAGTCAAATGTCTATTCTATTTTTCAGTGTCTCAGTCGATACAAGAGAGTTGGCATCACCATGTTCTGCCTTTTGTTCACAAGGTTCTTTGCATGAACTTTACAATCTAGGGTCATTTGGTAAAGCTCATCACCGTAGAGGTGGCCGCCTTATTGTAAAGGCTGAAAGTGTAAGTTTGTTCTAGGCATCTTCTTTGTTGAATGTTATTCATTTTTCTCTCTTTCCTCTTTTGTTTATTGATCTGTTGATTATTTTAGCCTGTCTACCTTGAACACACAGGATTATTATTCAGTACTTGGCGTGTCAAAGAATTCTAGCAAAGCAGAAATAAAAAGTGGTTAGTAAAATTCTATTTCCTTGTAAGATTGATTCAAGTTTGTTGAAATTATTTTCTGTTTGTAACCTATGAAAGAATACTTGTTTACATTTACATATCATATCATTGACTTTTGATGCATGCTCTTTGTTGATCATGTTCATATTTTACTTCAAAGCAAATGGCATTATCCCTGCAGTTTATTTCATTTTTTTCTTATTTTTAATCTTAGGAACTCTTACTGATTGCTTACATCCCAACATTATTTCTTTGAACTATATCTCAAGCTCCACATGAACTACTTCATGCCTTCATTTGTTTCTTGTTAGCAAAACTATCATGATTTCTTTAGTAGGAAAACTTTTCAAGTTTACGACATTTTCTTCAATAAGCTGAATAATAGTCATGATTGGCTTTTGTCGGTTGAACCGAACTTTTATTGTGATAAAACTTGGCTTGGTGTAAGCTATCTTTTCAACATGTTTCTTATAAACTAATATACTTGTTTGCAACTACTTGCTGTCACTGCTTTTGTTATATATTTGGAAGGTGATTGAGGAAACTTCTGGGTATGTCATCTGTTGTCATAAGTGCCTGGTATAAGAAAATGGCTTGCTGTTGGATAAGTCTAAACTCTGTGAATCCCTTTTCAGCGTATAGGAAGCTTGCAAGGAGTTATCATCCTGATGTAAACAAGTGAGTTTGTCTGCTGCTTCCAGTACTAATCTGATTTTGTTTAACTGCAATATTTATCACTAGTATCCAATTGATACCAATTAAGCATAGCTCTAGTGGTACTCTCGCTAAAGCCCGGGGCCCACATGTGTTTAGGCTGCATGTCTAGGATTTGAATCTGTTCCTGTGCATGTTGGTTATTTGTGGTTAGGTGATTTACAGGTGTCTGTCCCTTGCGGATGGGATTGGTGGGTATCAGAGGAACCAGGGATTAGGGGGTTCCCGCCAATTTACCCTTTTTTAGTATCCAATTGATAACTGTGGTTTGTATTGGTAATGCTTGTAAAGAGTTGTTGACAATTCTTTTTCTTGTGACAATCTCTAAGATGTAAGATCTATTTAATTACACAATCATCAGCATACCTTCAATATGGGTCTTGGGGGTGGCCATGGAAGGGTTTGAAAACGGCCATTCTATAGCAACATATATTACCAATGAGGAACATTAAGATATATTTATCGTGTGTATGGCTATGGCATTAGCCCTTCAAAATTTTGAAGCAACATTTATATGAACCCGTACATTCTATAGCAAAAAGTTCTTCTCCAGAGCCGCTTGATCAATAATATGCTAAATTAATGAGTTTTTTTTGGGGGGGCAAAAGAGGACTTACATGTTAAGTTAATGATATAAACAACAATGTACAAATATCTAGGGTGATCTATTTCATCTTCTTTATTATAACTTGTTACATGGATCACTTACTATGTTTTGAAGTACCATCATGTATTCAAATAGAAGCAGATTTGCCTATCTTGACCAGAGTACTTGTTATTTGGGATGATTTTAGTGGTTTGATATGGTGCTGTGATAATCATATTAGAGATATACCCTTTTACATTAAATTGTTTGTATAACTATATTCAAAATTTACCTTTGTCATTTATATACTTGGATGAACCCATCTTTTTTGTCACTTTCCAGAGAACCAGGAGCTGAACAAAAATTCAAGGACATAAGCAATGCTTATGAGGTAAGCTTTTTACTGAACCCTTCTATATTTTGCCATGTCAAAGGCTAATATTGTGCCGTGAAATTTTTTTGCAGGTTCTGTCAGACGATGAAAAGCGATCCATATATGACAGGTATGGGGAGGCTGGCCTTAAAGGTGCAGGTGTTGGTTCAGGGGTGAGTTCTTTCTACCTTAATTATAGTTGATTCTTAAGTTAACCGTTGTGCGTAGATGTGGCAATCTCAACTCATTTGAACGCTATGTGTTACTTTTAAGTTATATCTGAACTTGTACAGGTTAAATGTAAAATAAAATAATGAGATAAATAGGATGGGTTACATGGGTCAAAAGTCTCCGTGAGTGTAGTATAAACACATATAACTCCTAAACCGTTTTCGTCAAAACATTAATTTACTACTGAATTATATATATTTTGTAGTCATCATTTACGTTAATATTTATTGAAAAATTTAAGAACAATTGAGGAAGTATTTGGTTCAACCCAACCTGACCTGTACCAAAATTAGACCTTTTGACCCGAACCAGTCTGACCACTTTCCTGACCTGTCCATTTTGCCACCAGTAAAGATATCTATTTACTTTTAGATCTAAAGTTTGTTGCATTTTAGTTTAATGTTTGCATTGCTTCTCAGGATTTCAGCAACCCGTTTGATCTCTTTGAGTCATTGTTCGATGGCTTGGGAGGGATGGGTGGCATGGGAGGTATGGGTGGCATGGGAGGAAGAAATTCACGTAACAGAGCTACCCAAGGAGAAGACCAAGGTTACAATCTTGTCTTAAACTTTAAAGAAGCGATATTTGGTGTGGAAAAAGAGATTGAAGTAACTCGTCTCGAGAGCTGTGGAACTTGCAATGGGTCTGGTGCCAAACCTGGGACCAGTGCATCCAAATGCACAACATGCGGTGGTCAAGGTCAAGTAGTCTCTTCAGCCCGAACTCCATTGGGTGTCTTTCAGCAAGTCATGACCTGCTCTTCTTGTAATGGAAGTGGTGAAATCTCGACCCCGTGTAATACATGCAATGGGGATGGACGAGTAAGAAAATCCAAGCGGATCAGCCTTAAAGTCCCAGCCGGAGTTGATGCAGGCAGTCGTTTGCGGGTCCGTTCAGAGGGTAATGCAGGAAGAAAAGGCGGGCCGCCAGGAGACCTTTTTGTTATGATCGATGTTCTTCAGGATCCTGTTTTAAAACGGGATGATACAAATATTCTCTACACATGCAAAATCACATATATTGATGCTATTTTGGGGGCAACCATGAAAATCCCTACTGTTGATGGGGAGGTGGATTTGAGAATTCCATCTGGGACCCAGCCTGGGACAACCCTCGTTATGGCAAAAAAGGGGGTCCCAATTTTGAACAAGAACAACATGAGGGGCGACCAATTGGTGAGAGTGCAAGTGGAAATTCCAAAACGGTTAAGTGGGGAAGAAAGGAAGTTAATTGAAGAACTCTCGAGCCTAAAGAAGGGTAAAGTGCCCAACAGCAGTGGTATATAATAGGCAAAATTGGTAGTGAAAACTTTATTATGTTCACATATTTCATATTGGTTTCTGGAACAGCTTTGATACAACCCACGAAAATAGCGCCATTCTTTAGGGTGTAGATCATGTAAGATGAATCAACTGTTGGTTATATACTTGTTTTTGGAGTAGACAGTTAGAGAGGGTTGTTATAATTTATAGCTAATTGTTTTAAGCAAGATTTTTGGATTATGCTCAAGAAATGTAAATTGGTGTAACCACTTTGACATTTTTGTTTGTAAATTCAGTCTCGCATGTAGTGGGATCATTTTCCAATCTGTCACTGAGCAGCGGCCAGCCGCCACCAGCTTGTCTGATAAAAATATTATTCATTTCTAACTTTCACCATACAAGATAGTTACATGTTGCCATGTTGGTAAGAAACCAAAGGTTTCTGGTCAATCCAAATGGAACATTTCAGGATCATGTTACAACATTTATTTGATCATTTTTTCTAAACGACGTCAGAGACCACTCTAAGGCGACATAACTGTTGTCTCAGCACACTGTAATAAAATTTGCCACAGTATACAAACTCAAGTTGAGAACTGTTGTTGGATCAAAGTTTGAGCACCTTCAACAAGTATCTTAATTACTTGAGCAGCCGGTAAGATATCCTCAATAAGTCCAACGCCTTCACCTGCATACATGGCCATGCTTTCAATATCCCCTGTTGTCGTTTTGTTTGGCACTGTACCAGCAAATCGACGAATGTCTTTCTCCTGTATACCCAAGGACATTAGTTAAGTCAATTATGTGCTGTCACTTATGGAGTTTGTATTGTTCTGTTCAAAGATAAGATTCTAACATAGAACAAAGATGATACATATGGCAAGATGGCCGACGAGTCAGTATTTAAGATTGACAGATTAGGTTGAAATTGGCCATTTTTGGTAAGGGTTTAAGCAATCATTTTCAATCAATCTATAAAAGGTTTTCCCTTGGTTAAGGGTTACCCCAGGATGGCGAGCCATTTTCGCTCATTGTAGAGGTCTAACACGGTTTTGTCCATAGCCGGTTTCAGCCAATTCCCTGGTCACCCCAGGACCCGCACTTGAGACCTCTTGTGAGGAAACAAGACTCTTTGTCACTAAACCAACTTGGTGATGGTTTTTAGTAGGGGTTAAAACAAGCCACATAAATGGGCCAACAAACACTGATTATATGAATGAAAATGATTTAGGAGGGTGTATACATTGCAATGGGAAACCTTTAAACCACATAAATGTTTTGTATGAAAATTACACTAAAATTGATGAAATGAACGTGATGCATGACGAATGAGTTGCTTACCATTCCATGTATCGTTGAATGGCCAATGACCGGTTGATTAGCCTCATTCTCGTGGCTTGGTAGATTTCTCCATTCCATAAAGAAAGGCGTTTTCAGGACACGTTGAGGTGCATCTGGCCACCTGGCACGTCCAAATATGTCTGTATACTCGGTTTTGCTCATTTCGACTAGCTTACTTTTGTATGTAGGGTGAGCATTACTTTCCTCAGTAGCAAGAAACCTACATGTAAGCAATTTAACTTTAGTTTTTTTTTAATTATTGTTTTAGTTTCAGACCTAGATATCCGCAATATTGGGAATCAAATGCGGCAAATGGAAGCTAAGGATGGTTAGATATCAAGGTCAAAGTGGGCAATTCTTTGTATGGGCAAAGTTCAGGTGTGGTTGACCCATAACACTTTTTGTTAAAAAGTTTCATTTTAGAGATCATTAGCGTGTCAATTATGATTACAAAAATAAGATTATTCCAATAGTCTGAAATCTTGAGTAATAAACAATTTAGGAGGTTCCAAGCATTAAATATACACTTTGAGCCAATTCAGCCTTTCGAATTATCTTAATTTGGTCAACATTTTTTATTTTACCCATTAGAAATAACACATATTTCGAATCAACCCAATCATAACTAAATGGGTTCAAATTGCCGCCTCTAAATAATACGAGTAATTAGTATACCTGGTGCCTAAGCAAACACCTTGAGCTCCAAGGGCCAATGCAGCCACATAGCCTCGTTCGTCCACTATTCCACCAGCAGCAATTACCGGTATTCCTCTAGAGGCAACAAGATCAACTATACGTGGTACCAACGCAGTCAATGCTTCCTGAAAGAAATCCAAAGTAATTCTTGTTAAGAAAATGAAGATTTTTAACATCAGGCGTTTTATGTAACACATATGTTTGGCCTATATAGTTGACATTAGATCAGACCGTCGATAAAAAATATCATATCTAGATACCTGACCGATAACATGTCCTCCTGCTTCGTATCCTTGAACAATTATAGCATCCACACCAGCATCAGCAACACGCTTTGCTTCTTCAAAGGTTCCAATCTGCAAGGAGAGTTAAAGTTGCCATGATTTTCAATCACCAAAAGAAGAGCAGGATCTGCACCCTTGAGTCTAGACAAGGCAAATGGAAAGGTAATTTTCTTTTGCTATGAGTCAAAATGGGTCGGGTCATTTAAATGAATGTTGTAGGAAGTTCTATACATATAAAAGTACATATCAATCAACTTTTGATCTGTTTGACCAATTCAAACCGTTTCACCTATACCTACTTTTCTATATTAGCCTTGTGACTAGTTAGATATAAAAAAAAAAAGAAGCCAGAGTAACCCATTCATAAGAGGTCGAAATGGTAAACTCCACCCATGGCCTCTAATCTACAAAGTGACAGATGTTTACGATTAATTGTGGACGAGAGCTTAACATGAAGAACAACCCACTTGACCCGTTCCAGCTTTACCCAATGTTTTTCTTGCCCAATCAGGACGAAATGTCCACTCGATCCATCCAATTTACAAAAGCATGACTATTTAAGAGTATCTTGTAAATGAGGGCTAACCTGTGGAACAACCTTGACCCCTGCTTGATGTGCTTCAAAGACTATATCTTTGGTGACTTCTCCCCAGTAAAGCTGCAAGATTGCAACTTTCTCTTGAAGGACACACTTCAGATTCTCTTTGTGAGGGAATGCCATAACAATGCCGACTCCAAAAGGTTTGTCGGTCAAAGACTTTGTTTTCCTGATGAGCTCCCTTAAGTAATCTGGGGATTCCTGTTATAGAATTTGGTATTACTGAGTTACAATTTTTTTAATTGAATATAGGTTAGAGATAAAGGGAATGTTTACTTGAATGTGTATCCATAATCTTATTGACACCAAGATATGCTAATCATATATCACACATTAATCATTGTTCAAATTTAATTGAACAATTGGCAAATAAGTGTTTATAATTGACCCAACCCCATATGACATGTTTTGATCAATTATCCAACCCGACCATCTTGCCACCTCTATGATTTATGCTTTCACTGCATGCTGTGCAATTGTTTTGTTCGGCATTTTGATATTGTTCAATCATGAGTAGTTGACATTCTAAAAAAGGAAAGATGAAGTAAACTCTAAGTGATTATGATATCTACTATCTAGAATCTCATTTGACTTCCTATTTATGAAAATGCGAGAGAGAGAGAGAGTACTCTTACAAGTTACATATTATGTATTACAGTCTACTCACAATCTAATGTAATTGGTTGAAGTCACCGGAGGTAAAAGAAGTGGCATAATGGGCATGACCCACCTCATATTTAACAGCAGTTTGCAAGTAGAATCTACTCGCAGTAAATAGTTTGTAAGGTGAAACTTTCTCATTCAGAGATAATTCCTCACAAAAGTTATTATGATCTGGGGAGGCAAGTTTTTTTCTTTGACTCGTATGTATGCGGCCTAACTGGGGTATCTCGTGGCCATTTTTGAACCATTTCCCTGGCACAATCATGTTTATACTACTGTCTAAATAAGCAAATAAACACTTTCACCGAGCTAGGTAAAACCACATCTCAACAGGATAAGCACCCTCTTAACAATTGCATAATACTAAAAATTAAGTCCTAATGAGAAATATAGTGAGAGACTGACCCAATCAGGAGCTCGGAGGATACCGATGCCACCAGCATTAGCAACCGCTGCAACAAGCTCAGGACCGGAAATATCAGGTCCTAAAGGTGCCTGCACTATTCCATACTCAAAACCAAGTATCCCTTTCCATCCCATTTCTTGTTTATTATTATTAAACATGGTTTCTGGTTTTTGCTTGAAACAGAAGTGAAGCTAGCTATTGATTTTATACCAGTATCAGATAGATAAATGTTGTTTTAAAAGACAAAAAATAGTTTGGTTATGTAAAACTCTTTAAAACCAAAATATTTTTTCCTTATAACTAGTCAAAATGAATTTCTCTTCCTATCTAACATAATACCAACCACTTTTTTACTTTTCTAAGCTTGTCTTTATAAGAATATTATTCATAATAATGAAAATGATAAATCTTTCTAAATATATAACCTAAAAATCCTTTTAACTACATGATAATGACATATGTAAAAATCAAGGAATAAGATTACGAAGGAGATTTAGTGTAATCCACATGTCATAATCTTAGGTTTTATGAGATATTTCAAGCTAATCTTTAAGAAAAATATTCTGTTGTTTTTAATTAATCATTTAAATGGAGGGGTATGAGACTACTTTTGAGTTTTGACGTATGCACACATGTAATATCTGTTGTTTGTTTATGTATGCCTTTTCTTGTTTTATGCAGTCTTTGTCTTTTACCCCCTTTTAGAGATTGGCAAATATGATGGCACCATGAAGGATTTTTGCCAAAAATAAGTCCCAGTTCAAATCCATTCTCCACTCCACAAGAAGAATTGGTGGTATTGTCAGGAGTACTTGAAGAAGGATCAGTTGGGTCCAACGAACCACGAGTTCAGATTTCTCCCTCAACCTAAACCATTACTAAGATTGACTAATATCTATTTTGTTTTAGGAAAATGCTAATATTAGTTCATTTCATATATAGAATATATATAAGTTTTCAATCTAGATTAAAAAAAATATATATATCCATGTAAAAGAAATGATGATATAAGAACGTAGAACCAAAAATAGACAACTTTATAGTAGATATAACTTGATTGCTATGAATTGCCTTCAAGAAATATACCAATATGAATAACTTTTATACCAAACATATATATATAACAGATGGAAATTCTAATTGTAATCATACAACTTTCTAAATATACTTTATAGTTTAATCGTCAACAAAATTATAAAAATAAGTCAACAATCGGACAAATGTTAATAGATCAACCCAACTCGACTCGTGTTGACATTTAATTGTCCTAGATAGTATATATGAACACACAAAACCTGTCTACAACTCAAAAGATATAGTAATATCAATAACTATACTACTCGTATAATATAAGGAAAAATACCAAAACAGCCCATCTTCCTGTCTTACATATCCTTCATTACCTGTTATTCTTATACCTACTTGAAACCAAGGACATTATTTTATAACCATCCAGGGAGGAACCTCACTTAACGTATAAAACCAGCAGTAGCTGTGCTAATACCACGTCTGAGCCTTCCTTTCCTGAGACGCTCTGCAATGATGAAGGCAAGTTCCAAGGACTGGGAAGCATTTAGCCGTGGGTCACAATGGGTGTGGTAGCGTGAGCTCAGATCATTGTAAGTGATTGTTCGTGAACCCCCAACGCACTCGGTCACGTTTTGGCCAGTCATTTCCAGATGAACACCACCTGGGTAGCTTCCTTCTTGATCATGGACGTCAAAAAATGCTGTCACCTCAGCCTACAATAACAATTGATCTTCTTCTCTAAAATCCCATGTCCATTTAAATACCGAAACCCGAATCACAACCAAGACTACATGTCATGATCAAAACCGTAGAATTGGCAATATTGACCGATATTATTTATAAATGAGCCTACTTAAGTTTGGATATATCTGTAAGCATCCTAAATTATGGAAAATACAGAAAAAAAAAAGTAACTTAAAAGGAAATGGGTCGAAAATCTCCTAAAATGTTTTTATTAAAGCATAAAACCTCCTACAATGTTTTATTGAAAGAAACTAATAGTAATAACTATGTAATTATACAAAGAACAGAATTGTACAAGTGTTTACTTTACATTCTACTAAACCTGAATAGTACATAAAGCTGCCCATTTTAAACCGTTACCCAACCCGCCTGACCAAACCATTTTGCCAGCTATAGCAAAGGAGTCTGAAAAAGAATATCAAAATAAATGAGCATACCCTGATAGCATCAAAGGAACGAGTTTTAAGCCCAACTGGAGCTTTGATGGTGTTCCCGTGCATTGGGTCACTAACCCAAGTGACAATTTGACCAGCACCACGAACAGCTCTGATCAAATGAGGAAGCTTCACTCTTGTGTTATCAGCTCCCATCCTCGAAATGATGGTGATTCTTCCAGGTTTGTTATGTGGATTCAAGATTTCAATGAGCTTTACGAGTTGGGTTGGGTCCATTTTATCACTCACCTGTATCACAAAAAGATAACAATCTTAACTTCACTCATATTTCACATGATCCAGCAACTTAATAACCATTTTGTAAAAGGATTAACATTCCTTCTTGATGAGTAACAATCATTTGTGGACTTGAGATATACAACAGTTTCATTCAGTATGCACTAACAATATCATATACTGACATAGTGACATTTTATTTTTTTTAAGTTTTCAGATGAACTTTAATTATATGAGCCAAGTCAAACCGCTGCTCAATCCAACAGTAAATGTAAGAAGCAATATGAGTGAGTTATGATCAAACTAATAAAAAAATATGATTAAAAAAATAGAAGAAATCTTTAGTATATCTACCTTGATGCCAAGAGGATTTGCAACTCCTCTCAAAAATTCAACATGTGCACCATCAAGTTGGCGTGTGCGTTCACCGACCCAAACCATGTGAGCTGAACAATCATAATAAAGGCCTGATGTAGAGTCTTCCCTAGTAAGTGCTTGTTCATAAGGCAAAAGCAAACATTCATGAGACGTCCAAAACTGGGTAGTTGTCATGATAGGATGATCAATTGTGAGACCAGCAGCAGCCATAAATCCCATCGCCTCATCAACCCGGTGAGCCAATTCCCGGTACCTATCAGTTCAGACATCTACTGTTCAGCTGGTCAAAACCTTTTGAGAAACTTTGACCATACCCATACGTGGTCCGAATCTAAACTGTACCACTTTTTAGAAGTTCACAAATGATACTCTTAGTGAGAAGAAACAATATGAATAGAGAACTAACTAATATTTTAGGGGTTGTCAGGGTTTTAACACGCAAAAATCGAGTTAACTTAGAACTAATAGGCACTTCAGAATGTCCACCCCTGCCTATTAACAATTATATTATGTTATATAACGTCAGCCATGACAGAAAAAGCCAGCAGTGATATGGTGGTGTCAAAAGGAAATGATACCTGTCTCCCTGTTCACTATGCTCAGTGAAATCAAGATTCCACTGATTAACTCTCTGCATAGCCGCATAGCCTCCAGTGGCAAAAGCCCTTAAGATGTTAAGGGTGGAAACCGATTGAGTGTAAGCTTGAATCATTCTATTAGGGTCTGGAATTCTTGATTTTTCGTCAAATGAATCACCATTTATGTTGTCACCTCTATAACTTGGTAACTTAACTCCATCTTTCTCCTCAAACGAGTCTGATCTAGGTTTCGCAAATTGGCCAGCCATTCTCCCAACCTAGATATGCAACCAATAAAACTGTCAATGATACTTCAATGGTTAAAGAACACCTCATTCATAAGGAAGCAAGGGACCAAACAAATAAAAAGGAAAATGAACCAACAAGTAAGTGCCACCTTCATTTCTATTAATGGATGGTTTAAAACTTGGAACCACTAGGGTATCTAAGAAATTCGTAATACTTGAATAATATGCATTTGCCTGGCCTAATGAACAGATTGTGACTGTGAATTCACAATCATGTATGGCCTGGGAAACTACTATTGCAACGAAAATTATATCACTATGGACGACTAATTAGTTATTCAAATCACGGTTAATAATGAAGGTTTGTTATGGTCCACTAAGACCAAAATTTCCTGACAACACCTGTAAGCTCAATATACCATTACTGAACTACGGAGACCAGCCAAACATGCCCAAAAAACAAACACACTTAACATGAGATTTCATATTTAGTATAGAAATCGACCCAATTGCACCTAAGGTAACGATTATACATATCATCATTAGGGTTCTGTGAATGTAACGTAACACCCTTCCGGCAAGTGGATTAAGCCGATCATATCACACCAACAGGCCCAACCAAGTAAACTATCTGCGTTCCAGTGGTTTTGTGTCATAATTGTTATTTGACAGGGGGAAAAAGAGATGATCTACATGAGAAAAGTGGTCTGAAAAATATTTAAGTAACAGATCCATTCACAATAACACTCAATCGTCAATCCACATGTTTACAAAATCAACACTCTACGATAAAATAGGCAAAACAACTCCAAACTGTGCATAAGTTGAGGCAATGTGACTATAAAATATACATAAACATACACTGCAATAAAAATCTCATTTCTACACACCTTTTTCCTAAGATTTGCTGGTAGTAACAAAAATGTACAATATGTTTACATTTATAATTGCAGACCTACAGAACAAGGAGGATTGGGCATTAAAGAGCTAAAGAAGTGGAATGAAGTGCTTATGATTAGACAATTTTGGAAGATATTGGAAAATAAAGAATCTTTGTGGGCTAAATGGGTCAATGTGGTTAAACTAAAAAATAGGAGCATTTGGGAAATTGAAGTGGATAAATATGATAGTTGGGGATGGAAGTCAATGCTGTATATCAGAGACAATATTAAGAAGCACATTGTTTATGATATTGGTAATGGGTTGCAGGTGTCCATGTGGCATGACAGGTGGTGTAATGAAGGTCCTCTAAGTGATTTTATATCTAGAAGAGAGTTGTATGATGCCAGACTGGATTCTAATAGCAGAGTTGCTGATATGGTGGTTAATGGAGGTTTTATTTGGCCTGATGATTGGTTAAGAAGATTTCCTGTCCTTAATAACATTTGTGTACCAAATATCCAAGAATACAAAAAGGACAAAGTTCAATGGTGTACAAGATCAAATCAGAAAGTAGAGTTTTCTACTAAACAGGCATGGATGGATTTAAGAGAAGCATACCCTAAGGTGAGCTGGTATCATGTGGTTTGGTTTAGTCAATTGATACCCAGGCATGCTTTCATTCTGTGGTTGGCAATTCAAGAGAAACTCATGACTCAGGACAAGATGAGCAGATGGTTAAATGATGAAAATTTGCAGTGTGCATTCTGCAAATGTACTGCAGATAGCCACAATCATCTCTTTTTCCAGTGCCATTATGCAAAAGAGGTGTGGAATAGCATGAGGAGTTTGGCTTATAGAATGAAGAATGGCTGCAGTCTCAAGGATGTTGTGGATGGTCTTGCTGCAGAGAGAAATAAGAATAATATTGGAATGGTTATCAACAAGTTAGTAGTGGCTGCAACTGTCTATTTTATATGGCAGGAAAGAAATTGGAGAATTTTCAAGAAGGAGGAAAGGAATGGGGAAGTATTATGCAGGAGTATTAAGGAGAATATTAGAAATAAGTTGCTATCTCTGAAGGTCAAAAAGTCTGGAAATGTGATAATAATGGCAGAAAAATGGAATTTAAGATGGATGAATAATAGGCTGGTTGTCAATTAATTGTCACTTGTTCTTTATTGGAGATGGCAGGCTGCATATTCAGGAGAATGTAATCAATTTTTGAGGCTGACTGATGAGTTGAGCTGGTATGGTTTGTGGAACCTGGAATGTGCTTGCGAATTGGAATAGTGAGCGGGGTAAGATGACGCTACTTGGTCCTCTTCTAGCATATTTGGGGTTCCCTGATGCGGGTCTGGTGCATTGGCTGTATTGGTTTGCCCTGGTTAAGGTTCTAGGTAGGATGGTAACAGAATGTGTCTTGAATATGTTTTTGTGTATGAAGCTTGGTTTATTTAGGAGATATATAGGTGTGATAGTGTTGAGTATAGAGTGTAGTATTGTAAGAGCTTGGAATGTCCAAGCATCTGTTCTCTTTATTTGTGTATATTTTTTGATAATCAATATAATTCACATTCTAATTAAAAAAATAAAAATAAAAAATAAAAAATAATTGCAAACAAATAATATAATAAAAGTATTTTCACAATTTAACGTGTAAAAAAAAATGTTCACGCTAACAAGTGCATAGTGTTTCTATGCAATTACAAGTGTAGATGTCAGCTACTTAACTTACTAACCCTGTTTCTTCCTACAGATAAAACTCTAGAAGTACGAGAAAACTGGGAGACAAGAACTAATTACTAATGTATACACTTTTACTATGACTTTCATGGATTTAATAAACAACAATTGTTTCTACAATAAAGAAAGATATAGAAATAAAAACATATATGTATGTATGTATATTACCTTAATAACAGGCATCTGACCACCAAACATAAGAACAACACCCATTTGTAACAACAATCTAAAAGTATCTCTCAAATTATCAGTTTTAAACTCTTTAAAACTTTCTGCACAATCTCCACCTTGAAGCAAAAAAGCATCCCCACGTGCAGCCTCTCCTAACCTCTCTTCAAGTTTTCTACTCTCTCCTGCAAACACAATTGGCGGGTATGATTCCAAAGTTTTCAACACATTTTCAAGCTCATTTGCATCTGGGTATTCTGGGATTTGTAATGCTGGTTTTGTTGTCCAGCTGTTTGGTGACCATTTGTTTTGTGTTGTTGATGATGATGTTGCATGGATGGCGGCTGAGATTATTTTTTTTGGTTTTTGTTTGGAGGGAAATTGGGTTGTGGGTTTGTGGTGGTGATGTGGTGGTTTGTGGAGGAGGAAAGTGGTGGCGATGGTGGTTGTTGTCATGGCCGGCGGTTGATGATATGATTGTGGTGGCAGAGGGGCAAAAGATAGATAGTTTTTATGAGGAAAGTGAGGGTCCACAATATGTGTGTTTGTGAGTTTGGATTTTGGACACGTATATCAATCAATATAATGGGCCATTTGATTGTTTGATATTTACATATCATGTTTTTTTTCTAAAGAAAAAAAAGGGTAAATGGGTGGTAACCCTCTGGTCCCATGTACCGTTTGGTACCCAGAGCGCACACCGCATAGAACTCATGCCCGGTAAGTCACCATTCTCACACATGGGATCACAAGATATAGTTTCTCCACTTGCCTTTGGCAAGTTTTGAACCTATAACCTCTAGCCTTTCATCTGTGGGTCCATATGGTCACATGATGGGATACCAACCCCATATTGATATTGATAGTATTAAAATAAGTATCTTTGACAGTAATTTCAAAGCATTATATATAACACCTTTTGGCACATTTTCTATAGGACTATAGCAAACCCTTTTTTATTTTATTTTTAATGATTTTTACTTTTGTCAAAATGCTTATATATAACTCGATTATTCTGCATTAACCAATTTTCATGAAGAAACATGTTTCTATATTAGATTATATGATGATATGATGTGTCCATCTTCATTAGAATATTAGTTTGTTTATGTTCATTCCTTTACATGAATAAATAATCATAAAAAAACACAAATTAAATAGAGAAATGATAAATCCCTAACAAAATAGTCTAATAATTTTCCTAATCACAAGATGAAAACATGTGAAAAAATCAAAAGATAAGATTAGGAAAAAGATTTAGTGAAATCCATATCTTATTATCTCGTGGTTTTAAAAAGATTTTTAGACCAATTATTTCTCATTCGAGAAATATCAATTAAATAGATGGATGAACATAATATAAATACTAGACTAGATTAAATTATATAAGAAAATAGAGTAGATAATAACAAATTAAAATTCATAACAGTATTAAATTGTTAAGTTAATAAAGTATAGCATAATAAAAAAAATGAAAAAATGAGAAATAAATCAAAAGAGACATATGCCACACAAATAAAACGACGTAAAAATACTTGGATCGATGTAGAGATACTTGGATCCTGTTTTATTGGTGAGAAATTATCACAAATCGTCCTTGTGGTTCGTTGGATTCGCATTTTCATCCTTGTGCTTTTTTTTTCTCATTAGGTGTCCCTGGGCTTTTCATTTTCATTGCCAGTCGTCCCTACCACCAACTCCCGTTAAATATTCTCCGTCAAGTCATCATGTGCATTGCACATGTAGACATTTTGGTCCTTTCACCTCTAATACACATTTCTTTTATGAACCACAGGGACCATTTTTGATAATAACCCTAAAATCAATGTATATAAATTTTTTTAAAATAAAATAAAAAACCTACAAAAATCGTGTACATCATACATCTATCATTCCATATGTCTCCAAACAAAATCCAATGCATCTATACTATACCTATATCTCTTGTCTTCACTGTACCAAATAATCATTCAAATACATCATACATCTATCACTCAAACACAAAACATCATCATCATTTCATATGTATGATGTATCTATACCTTTTTTCATATTTTACTTCATCATCATCATCATCATCATCAATAGCTGTAACGACCAAACTCATTTTGTAATAATTAAAAAGATATAAGAAAATTAAATTTTTTTTTTTAAAAGATGCGCCGCATGTTTTTTTTACATGCGCCGCATTTTTCATCAGACATGAAATATGCGCCGCATGCATAAAAACATGCGCCACATTTTTTTCATAGTAGGCTCCCAGATTTCAGACTTCCAAAATGCGCCGCATGGACCAAAATATGCGCCGCATATTTATACCTGACAGAAACAAACTCAATTTTGACACTTAACTCAACTTGTAACTTTTCCAAACTCAAATCAAAACTTCATAACACACAACATTTCAGATTTCAAACAAGTATTTGACACGATATATTATACTTACATCCATCGTTTGACCAAAAGCACCAAAGTGCAACAAAACGGGTCATTAACCAAACTAACAACCTAATTTACTTCATCATGACAACATTATGAAATCCAATGACCCAAACTATGACATATTTGCAGAAATTACATACCAAGAAAACATATTTATCCAAAAAGACTTGTATCAAGAGCCATAATAGTCAAAGGGATTATCTACCAAATTTACCCAAGTTGCCAAACTTCATTACTTGACCAAAATACCTTCAATCCCTATTTCACTTCAATCTCTTTTACTTGATCAAATTCTTCTCTTGACTATTACCAACTCCTATAAAAAGGTTAAACAACTAAAACGTAAGCAATGCTTAGTGAATGCATATACATATGATCATAATCAAGTTGCCAAAACATCAATCATCATTTATAGCCTATCTTTTGATAGCCATTACATTCATAACAATCATAACATAAAATCAACACTAAGGGGGAGAATGTTAGAAATTCAAAATAGTGCTTAGTTGTATTTGAAAACATTGTATTTTGTGTAAATATTGTTAGGTTGAGGGGGAGTTTTTGTAATATATTTAGAGTATAAATACCCCTCAAACCTTCTTCCTTGTAACTTTTGGAACACACATTTGTTAATCAATCAACCAGACTTCCCACATTTTCACACCTTTCTCTCTCTAAAAACACACACTAACACACACACTTTCCACCATTGATGATTATCAACTTCCGCACATTAAACACGAATTAAATAGGTTCTAACAAGTGGTATCAGAGCCAAACAACAATCTGTTGACGATCCAGAACAAATTTCATGCAGATTGATGCTAATTTTGTTCAAAATTGAATTCGTGTTCTTCATTTATAACCGTTTTTAACTGCTACTGTTCTTCACCAATTCAACCTCAATTTTCACTCAATTTCCCTGTTTTTGTTCACAAATACATTCTAAATCACCTCTAAAAACATCCTGTCAAGTTTCAGAATCCAATTCACAGTATTGATCAAAATCCAAATTTTCTGGAAAGTTGATGAGATTTTGAATTTTCAATTTGAGTTGATTTAAGCAATGGATTTGTTTCTAGGGTTGTGCGCGATCATATTCTGAGCATTTCTGGGTTTGAATCGAGTTATAACACTCAAAATTGAGTGAATTACAGGCAAATTAGTGAAACAATAGATATCTGGTGTTCTAACTGGTCTTCATTCAAAACGATCTAAGACGATCTTCTACAAGATCGTCCTAGTGTTTCTTTACTTTGGTATTAAGACGATCTTCATAAGATCGTCCTAATATTTGTGGTTCTGTGTGAACTGTGTGTTGTGAATTCCTTGGGTAACTAATCTCATTGAGATTGGTTTTGCTCAACAAATTCTGATATAATAACCTCTTTCTGACCAAGACCGTCTTACCTTATCACAACCAAATTGTTAAGACGATCTTCACATAAGATCGTCCTACCATCTTTTACTTAGAAATTTTCACCAAGTTTCCAAGACGATCTTCACATAAGATCGTCCTACCATTTTTTTTCTTAGAAATTTTTCAACAAGTTTCCAAGACGATCTTCACATAAGATCGTCCTACCATTTTTTTTCTTAGAAATTTTTCAACAAGCTTTCAAAGACGATCTTCACATAAGATCGTCCTACCATTTTTACTTATAATATTTTTCAACAAAATTTTCTAAGACGATCTTCTCTCAAGATCGTCCTAATATTTCTTCATTAGTACTTAGAAAATTTTCATCCAATTTTCAAGACGATCTTCTCTTCAAGATCGTTCTAAGTTTCAATTTTCTAAGACGATCTTCTAAGTTCCAAATTTACAAAACGATCTTCTCAAGATCGTTTCATTTTTTTTATAATCAAAAACAACAAAAATAAATACAAATCATTGTTTATTCATTTCAGATGTCAACAATGAAGTTTTCAGAGCTTGAGATCAGGAAAAATTTCTTAGCCAAACAACAAAAGATGAAACCATGGCTATTCGGGGATATTGATGCTGATTCTGAAGATCTCACATGCTTAATGACATCAACAACAAATCTTTCACCGAATACTTCACAAACAACAAGTGAGGTACAATTCATTTCCACAGATGATTACTTGTCTGTCCAAACAACTGCTGATACCTTGACAAAGCAAAATCTTTCTTTGAAAAATAATCTGAAAATGGCTAAACAAGAGTTTGATAAACTGAATGAAGATTTTTCAGAACTCTCAATAGCTCATGAAGCTCTCAAAGTGAATTATGATTCTTTAAAAGAAATGCATTTGTCAAGTAACAGTTCTCAAGTTGTTTCACCCAATGCTCAATTGACCAACAAATGTCAAGACCTTGAAAAAACTGTTCATTCACTCAGCAAACCATTGAAACTTTAAAGCTTGAGAAAGACAATGAATGGTTAAGAGCAAATGCAAGACAAGCTGATGTTGAGTTTCTCACCAATAAAATGAAAGATTTTAGACCCAACTGTGAAAAACATGAAAGACAGATTTCTGATCTAAACAGTAATTGTTTTCTCAAAGGAGTTGAAATTGAAACTCTTCAAAAACAAGTTGAGGATTTGAAAACAAACATTTTGTTCTATCAAGAAAAAATCTATAAAGTTGAACAAAATCCTCTTCTGAATTTCACTGCTTATTACAACAAGTCAAAGATAGATAGATCAGAACTTCTTCTTGGTTTGGGTTATGAGAATCCAACACATTTAGAAAAAATCAAAAAGGAAGACCTTGGTCCACTTTATGATGGAAAATGTCTTAGATTTGGCATGATTCAAGAGTTCATCAGACCATCTGAGGATGACTTTGAGTTAGATGATGTTGAAAGACAAAAAACAAACAGTTTTCAGATTGATTATGTTGCTATTAATGATACATACAAGAAAACTCATAAAAGATCCATCTATGAGTTAGAAGAAATAGACAGCATTTCAATTCCTGAAAATGAGTCTCAAAAAGATTGTTCAAAACCAAATTCAGAAAGATTTTACATTCCAACTACCATATTGGAAAAAGAAATTGAAGGTTTAAAACAAAAGATTGAGTCTCAACAACAAGTTCATTGAACATCTGAAAACTCAAAATCATTCTCCAAAGGTAAGTGAGACCACCAAGTCAAATGATGCATGATCTAACTTCTGTTGATTGCTCCACTCCAGAAAGGGAGTGAGAATTTTAAAGATATGCAGGTTGATAGCATCTCTCCTGAAGAGATTCATGATATGTCCACATCCATGCTATCATCATTCTTCCAAATTGAAGAGAAAGTTCAAGCTTTGAAAGCTAAACATCGTGCTTCTGTCAAGAAAATACTTTCGTTTGATACCCCTGTGATCACCTCTGTTGACCAAAATAAAGTGAACTTAGAGCAAAAGATTGAGATCCCTACTGATTTTAAGGCTGAAGCAAAAGCATTAATTGAAAAATTGACAAATAAAAATGTTTTCAAATCAGAAGTTCAAACCAAAGAATCTCAATTTACTTATCCAGATTTTTCTGTTGAAGAAATTTGATAAGTTTTTGAAAACTGATCATGTTTTTGCACCAGAAGTTGAAAAAGAGCTTGAAAAACTCTCACTCAAAAAACCTAAATCAGACAAGGAATCTAAATCTAAGTTTGCTCCAACTTCATTTTATACACCAAAAGGTCAGAATGCTCCAGATGTCAAAGGTAAGAAAACCATTCCAGCTTACTCAAAGCCTAAAGGTAATATTTCATCTGTTTCTAGAACCTCTGCTTCTAAGGCTATCTTTCAATCTAGTTCTTTACCTAAGATGTCTAACACTAGCCATCACTTGCTATTAAAAGATACATCTAATGGTATAACTAGTTATAAAGATCAATATGGATGGTTCACTGTTACAATTCAAAAGAAACAGAATAACAAATCTTCCACCAAGAAAACACAAAATAAGAATATGTTTTTATCTCCTCGAACTAATTCCAAGATTTTATCTGAAACAGGAGAGAAGACATTAACTAGTACCCATAAGTGGATTCCTAAATCATCAGTTAGAAGAAATGGGATGGCTAATGATTACAAGAAGGAAGTTCCTGGTAGGAAAATTAATTCAACATTGAGTAATCTAGCCAAACCATGGTCAATAAGAAATTCTAACTCTTCTGCTATGATTTCCAAACCTTTGATTGTTGCTTCTGATGGGATTGTGATGAATCTTAAAGAATAAACCTCTTGTTCGAAAACCTCATTTATATACTTTGAATGATTCCACTAACCCCAAAGGACCCATTCAAAAGTGGGTACCTAGAAAAACCTAATTTTTTTGCAGGTAATAAAGGTCTGTGTTTAGTATTTCAATCTCGGATACTGTTTAACACATGATCCTGGAATGAGTTTCTTTTCAAGAAACAATCTCAAATAAGTGATCGTTACCAATGCGCTTACTTGCCTCTGCATGTTCTGTACAAATCCTTCATCTCTTTCTCTTTCATTCATTATCTGTCAAACATTGATGCTATGCTTATGTGCAATGTGCTTAAATATCATGCAATGTTTGAGAGGAGAAAAAGGATAATTCATGAATCTAGGGGGAGTTTGTGTATTTGCACTATTTGAAGAGAACTCATTGTTTATTTTTGAAAAATCAAAAATATTTTTTTCTTTTATATTAGATAAACCAAATATAAAATTGAAAAATCATAAAAAAAAAAAATAAAAATAAAATATTTTTTAATTGTTTTACTTTGTTTAGTTTAAATATTTGGTTGGCATGATTAAATAAAACCTCAGCCCATTTTTCATTTTTTATTTTTTTAAGCCCATTCTAGTTAAAAGCCCAATTTCAAAAACCACCGGGTCAACACCCACCCGAACTATTCATCCGACCCAAACATTTAAGTTCCCTCTTACTTAAGGAGGAGGAAACCAATTGTTTTTTTTCACTTCTTTATTTCATTCCAGTTTCCCATAAAATCTCTCAAATCACTTCAAATTTATTTGTTGGCTGATCATTGAAAAAGGATAAGGGTTTTGTTCGTGATCAAATTCTAAGCAAGTTATTTCATAATCACATTGTCTTAAGAACTTATTCAAGTAAGAAACTGTTCTTAAGTGCTAAACTTATTTCTTTCCATTTCTTGAATTTTGATCGACTGGTAATGCATATGTGATATTGGAATGATTTAGATGCATGTTTAGGTTATATGTGTATATATATTACATGTTTTATGCTTAGTTTTGAGATTTCGAAAATTCAAAAACCTGCTATCTTTGTGTCTATGTGAAGAAGATGACCTAAGACGATCTAGAATAGATTGTTTGATTTCAGTGATGTGAGTTGATTAGTATTGCTTTCTATGATTCATATAAGTGTTTTTACCATGAGTTGTTGTGAAAAGAAATCATTTGGTATTAAGAGTTTCACTGAAAAGGTTAAAACGATTTTGGGCAAAATCTCTTAGTTTCAAGTGTTTTGTTTCTAAGACGATCTTGACCAAGATCGTCTTGGTTCCAAAATTACTTGGAAATAAGACGATCTTGCCAAGACCGTCTTTGTTCTTCTTCTTGTATAAATTTTGCCATGAAACCCTTGAGACCAAGACAAGGACGATCTTGTCAGGATCGTTCTAGTGTCTGAACGCTGTGTGGTGGTTGTTTCAAATTGAAAATCAAAAAGAATGGGTAACTGAACTCGTAAGAGATCGGTTTGCTCAAAATCTAATACGTTTAAATATAAAGGGGAAATCATTGTAATGATTTCACTTTATATTTCAAAGTGTTAGAATTTTTCTTGTGTTTAAAACGATCTTGAACAAGATCGTTCCATTTTCCT
>CM067170.1:126968930-127038358 GCA_034093135.1 Erigeron breviscapus | reverse complement strand
CTCTTCTTTCTCATTTCTTTTCTCTCAAAATATTGGAATAAAATCTTATTATCCGTTTAAAAGTTTCAATGTTTTTCTTGAAAACATATATGCGAATTCTCTGAATGATTAAGAATTTATATGCATTGATGTCACATGAATTAAATGAATGAATAAATGTGACAATTAGGCACGTGTCCGATAGACAAAGGGTGATACTATATCTACACCGCGCACTGTCCAATTAATGACACATATTATGAAGTCTCAACCTCGAATAGGGTGGAACCGGTTGATACGATAATGAATCATGGACCAGAGTTTGAGAAGCACGTAGAAGACTCATGGGCTTATATTTGTAAGCTTTATAGTCGTAAGAAAAAGTCCGCAAAAGTATCGTCCTCGAAAGCCCAAAGAAATGTAAGGTCGAAAAGGTCTTACCAGTTTGTGAAACAAAATACTACTTTGGTAGTATTTGGGGAAGAAATGAACATATCAGAGATGCCAACACCGATATGCTCATGCACAGGGATACCTAGGACCTGTCGCGGGTGGAGTACAAAGGGATGGACCTCCACTTGTTGTACCGCTACTCTTTCCATGTATCCGTTGCCAACATATGTCGGGCCAAGTCGTATTGTAAGGTTGCCGGGGAGAAGAATGGGTTGTAGTACATTCTCAAAGGTCATAGAGAAATTATTGTTAGAAGGGTACGATCTCGATTGTCCAATTGACTTGAAAGATCATTGGGTTAAACATGGGATTAACAAGTATACATTGAATAGATAATTGTGTGATCTTTCATAGATTTAGGAATTTGGCTACTTAAACTATAAAGTAGGATTACATAAACAGTTAGTGATCTTCGTATGTCTATTTCCCTCTTTTCTTTATTGCGAAATTTATATATAATTTGTTTGTAGTTAACACTTTTATTATTGCTTTTATCAAAATAGTCTGATAAAGCCATCCTACTTTATCTTGTTCCATCAAGATCCAGATATCTTATTTGTTGTCGGCCATTTTGAAAAATTATTTTCATTTGACGTCATTGCTTAAGTTATATAAGCGAATAGTACTTCATAGTAAAATCATGTATTCTTACCTTAAAGTACAAATCATTTAAGAGTAAAAACTACAAGACTTTATTCCTTCATATAATCATTTAAGTTCATAATCTTCTACGACCATCGTGTTTGCTCTTATTCTAGTCATTTCTTGAACACATTCGTTAAATTACCAACTCAACTTCATGTTCGTAAAAATGCCTCTTAACACACTAGGTCTCTTAATATTTCATAGTATCTCACTTTAATTGAACATCATAGTCTCCAAAAATCTTAGCTCATTCTATCAGTCAATCGTAACTATAAGTTTGAACTTAGTCTATAGTTCATAATAAATCATTGGTCTACAATTATAGATTATAAGTATCTAAGACCTTAATAAGCATGTATTCTAGATCTTATTCTCATACTGTTATTCCAACAATGACTGATAATTTGTAGACAATTATAAGTAATATAGCTTAGACATGGGCCATCCGGTAATGCTTATAATATAAAGCATATCATTGGTCAGCCCATCGCATTACCAACCCGTTCAAAATACCCTATGCCTGTACTACCATGTCTATTAACATAAAATTCAAGTCCACACAATTCACACTTGAATATCAAAATTGACCTTCAAGTAATACACAATTTTCACATCAAGTCCTTATAAATCATTGCATGAATATAGTTATCTCTACAGGGATATTATCATGGCAATAATCTAAGGCTTCAGCAATCGTACAATTTACAATCAACAATACAATTACGAAAACATTCAATACTATATAAATAAAAGGGTCAAGTCATAACAAGGTGGGTAAAGCATAGTCCGAATTTTAACTTCAACATTCGACACATTAAAAGTGTTTATATACAGGGTGTACCATCGGCTAACCCTCCACACCGTTAATATATTGAATGGATGTCAAGACTCAGTTCCGATATGTTCTCTAAGTGTTGACCGGGTATGTATACAGGGTGTACCAGCGGCTAACCCTCCACCTAACCAACACTCATTAACATACCGGGTTAGCTACTATACTTTATCCACGAGGCGCAATCCATGAGATCATTAACTTTATATGACATAGGATAACCATAGAGGCGCCTCTAGGGTTATCGAATGTTATACTCCATTAATGCCATCATTTCATTTTGCTGAGGGACAAATAATAAATGCATCCAAGATTCCACACACATCAACGTTTATCACAATAATTCCACAATTCACGGTGTATCCCGACACTATCATATACGTCCATCAAGTTGTGGTAATGACTTATCTTTAAATGGGTAATGCATTTGATGTGAATCAAAAGTTTATGTATGAAGACTCATGCAAATCTTCATAACATAATGTTTAATAAAATTTATTTTTATAGTCTTAGTAACACAAGAGAGCTCGGTAGCTCCATTTGAACGCACAAAGAAGCGCAAGGGCAAAGGTTTGCGAAGGACGCAATTAAAAACCCGCCCTTTTGGAGGCTAGCGCACTCCGACTTATACCTCTCTTAGAGTTTGTTCAAATGGGTGAGCCGGTGTATCTCAAGGTTGTAAGACTCCAATTTTATTAAACAAATCTCTATTTCGATAGTTCTTAGTCAACTTTATTCTTTTCTATGAGTAACCTCAGTTTAAACCATTTTTATGCATCATACAGTTCACGTTGCACACAAAATTTCCTATCATGCATGCTAATATGAAATGTGGGTGTAATGGCTATAGACTAGGTCAATCCACCTAGCTCTCTACAACCACGGCTCTGATACCATTCTGTAACACCCCAACATGGCGGAATCATGGGGTATCACTTAGAAAAGCACAGCACGACATGGAAATTATGTAGAGTCAAACTATATGAAAACATAGGATTGAACAATCCTTAAACTTGTACAAACGTATACAATCATCAACATTCATCGAAATACATGTTCAATCAATAATAAAAGGCAATTCAATCGATTGTAGTTGATCCTAAAAGTAACCCATAAAAGGGAAGTAAGGATCATGGATCCAGAAAGTCCAAAGCTAGTCCAAACCTAACAAGCAAGCATGCAATTATCCATTTTGTCTCTGATTAACTTGATTACCTGAAAAGTGTACTAAAATGCGTCAACATAAAGTTGGTGAGTTCGTAGGGACAAGTAACAAGGAATAACCGTGTCGGATAACAACCGTTAACAATAAGTGAGAATTAGGAGAACTAATCACATCCAAGGAAAACCTATAAGGTTTCACATTATCACAATTCAATACAAGTCAATGTTCAATAATAACGATTCCATATAACGTTCAACAACGTTCCATAACAATCAATAACGATCAACCACGGTGCGGCTTACATAGTTAATAATTAACAATGCGCTAACGGTGCGACTTATATAATAAATAATGCGCTAACGGTGCGACTTACATCATAAACAATGCGCTAACGGTGCGACTTACATCGTAAACAATGCGCTAACGGTGCGACTTATATAATAAATAATGCGCTAACGGTGCGACTTACATCGTAAACAATGAGCTAACATGTCCATATCAACAATTCAATCATACAATCAATCAAATCAACAATCAACAGTTAAACAAACATGTACACTTTTCAGCCCGAATCTCAATTGAGTAGGGAGGGTTTACGAAACTCACCTGGAAGTAAAGCAATTCCAAGTACTAGTACAAGTACTTTACTATGCTCAAAATGTACTCCCGATTACCTAGAACAAGTATAAGATCAACTTATAAGCTACCACAAAGCCTAAGTGCAAAATAGGTAAATTTCAGCATGTTCCCAGCTTTGCGCCATCTACTAGACAACGACTTTGGGAAGTCAAGAAGACTAGATACAACAAAACTCAGTTCTAGACATTTGTTGGGCACTCAATGGCCTTTTCAAAAATGTAAGTTTGGCTCTTGAAGAGCTTTAATGAAAGAGTTATGATTTTTACAAAAACAAACCTGTAGCCTCGTCAGAAATCAGACCAGTTCTGAAAATCGTCGTTTTTGGCACTCTTCTGAGCAAAACCAGAAGAAACTTTGTTCTTATCAAATTTACTGACACTTGGACCTTTCCAAAAATATAAGATTCGTCTCCTAATTCGTCCAGATGAATCTTCTATGATGTTTGCAAGATGACTGAAAATTCCAGTCCTATAGAGTCCTTAAATTCAACTTGAAACTTCAAGTGATGAACCCAAGACTTTATGGACTTGATTGTTTTGTGTTATGAATGTGAAAGAGAGAGAAAAGAGCAGAGATGGATGATAGAATGATCATCAAATGCTTGCTTATATAGCCCAAGAGTTGCAACTAAGTGCCAAGAACACACACCTTGGCCATGAGGTGTTCATCATGTGTTTACAACTCATCCTTGAGTGTAATGGCTGAAACTTTGGCCTTAAAACAAACTAGAATTCAGTAGGAACATATTCATTGCATGATTACAAGCTATAATCCAAGTCTTGGTTAGTTTGTGTGGGGTTTATGTCAAGAACACAAACTTGACTTGACTAATTGACTTTGGTTGACTCTAAACTTTGATTCTTGATTATTATTTGTGTAATTAAGTGTAGTAACTAGTTTATATAAGTATAATTACTTTTATCTATGTGGTTATAAATCAATTACATGTATTTATATATTTATTAGTTATCTAATTCAAGTACACAATTGCATATTTATTTTACTAGTATGTACAATATATCTAGCTAGTTAATTGATTCCGAAATTAATAACACAAACAAAATATTCATGAGCGTACAACTTTTATTATTATAAATCCATAATATGGATAAATCATTTCATATAATATAAAGGTTGTGTCTGTTTTTGTCCTATTAATGGAATTATCATCTAGCCACCGACACTGTTTCACCGTCACTGTTCCACCGACACTGTTGGAACCGTTCATTATACTTAAGGCTTCTCATATACGTTTCTTCCTGTTAGCATAGTTACTCAATTATCGTCTTATAATATATTTTCCTTATCACATATGGGCCAACATCATGGTCTTGCAACATGGGCTTAATTCTAGAAATTCAAATATGACATTTTAATTTGCCCAATTTACAGATAAATGTACACAATTATGTCCAAATTTCCGTTTATTGAAATAGTTAATCAAATTACATGCACAGTCAAACGGTAAAAATCATGAATGTTACAAGGGACATGTGTTTAATGGCCTTGGAAGATCAACAACAGCATGTGGCAAAAGAAGATTTCATCACTGGAAGATGGGTGGACATCATTTTGAAGAAGGTATGTGATTATGACAACCAAGTTGACCCAGAACTGAAACTGGACCTTGCTGAATCATTAAGTGGTGATTTGGCTTTTGTGGAAACTGTTAGAGCAGATAGTGAAAGATATCTTGACACTATCTTAATTTAACTAAACAATGTTAAGCCACAACTGAATGATTTACAAAGTGTCCAGTTGGCTCTCAAGGAGTCAGTTTTAAAAATTGAGGCTTTGGAACTTGATAATCAAAATTATTTTCTGATCTTGAAAAAGAACAAAAGATTATCAAGTCATGGGTAAAAGCATCTGGTAAGAACTATGATGCATTTTCTAGAACTATCGATGCCCAGAAGAATGCATGGAAAGCTGGAGATCTGGAGATGGCAGCTCTCATACCAGATCTTCATGCATTGCCTCCAGCTCTCAGGGTTGAAACTTCTTATGATCAACTTGAAGCTGTTAAAACTGAACCCATTGAGACCACCCCCATTGAGGTTAAACCTGGAGCCAAATAGGCTAGTGCTCCAGTTAAAAAGGCCACTGGTAACAAGCCTTTACCTCAAAAGTCTAAGGTGCCTAAGACCCAAAAGACTAAAACTCCAGCTGAACCAAGGTCCAAGGTTCAGCTGCCTGATGAAAACAATATTTTGTCTAAACTGGAAAGTCAACTCCAACTTTTGTCTCGACAGGTTCAGAGTTGTACTGCCCGGATTAAAAATCTGGAAGGAGGTTCATCACCTTCAGTTTTAAAACAAAATATTAAAACCCCCTTCAAAACTAAAACAAAGAATGTTCCATCTGGAACTAAAACTGATAAAAAAAAGGGGAGCAGGTATCAAATACCAATCGTTTTTACTCCTGCACCTGGATCTGGTGAAAAAGGTCCAGATGTAGTCTTCAGTTTACCTCCACAACAATCAACTGTGACTTCTGTAGAGAAGTCCAGTGAACCCATCAAGAAAATATGGGTTCACAAAAATAACTGATGATTTTTGTGGTTGTGCAGGGCGATCGAAAGAAGAATATCTGGTATCTGGACAGCACTGCTGGCCGGACTATGACCGGATGTAAGCCCCGGCTTGAAGAGTTCACTGTCCAAGATGGACCGACAGTGACGTTTGGTAATGATCAAAGTGGAAAGACTGAAGGATATGGTGTGCTCAATAATGGACAAGTCGAATTCAAAAGAGTTGCATTTGTGAATGGTTTGAAATACAACCTGATCAGTGTCAGCCAACTTTGTGATGATGGCTTCAGAGTTTTGTTCGATATTGCTCAAGGCACCATATTTAACAAGGATTGGAAAGTGGTGATGGTTGCACCAAGAAAAGGTAATGTGTACATCATGGATATGGAACCAGCTCCAAAAGAGCAGTGCTTCTATACCAAAGCTGATGAGGACACCAACTGGATGTGGCATAAAAGATTATCCCATCTTAATTTCAAAAATATTAACAAGTTGTCTCGCAAACAACTAGTTGATGGGATACCACAGATTTCTTTTAATAAAGAAAAGCCATGTCCAGGGTGTGAGATGGGCAAGCAGAAAAGGGCCAGTTTCAAAACTAGGCAAAATTTTAGCATCACTGAACCTCTTCACATGCTACATATGGATCTCTTTGGTCCAGTGAATGTTCAAACTAGAGCTGGAAAGAAGTACACTCTAGTTGCGGTTGATGAATTCACCAGATACTGTTGGGTAGTATTCCTCAGATCCAAAAGTGATGCACCTGCTGAAATCATCTCTCTCATCAAGAGAATTGAACTCAAGTATACTCGAAAAGTCTGTCAGTTGCGAAGTGATAATGGTACTGAATTTTGAAATAAGGTACTTGAAACATTTTGCAATGACACTGGCATCTCTCAAAACTTCTCATCAGCACACTCTCCAGAGCAGAATGAAGTTGTGGAAAGAAAGAATCGCACACTGATAGAAGCAGCCAGAAGTATGCTATCTGAATCAGGTCTTCCCACCAGTTTTTGGGCTGAAGCAGTTGCAACTGCTTGTCACACCCAAAACCGGTCAGTCTACATCAAGAGACATAAGAAGACTGCCTATGAAGTACTCAGGAATCGTAAACCAAATATTGGATACTTTTATGTATTTGGTTGTCCAGTTTATATTTTAAACGATTCCAGTCAGCTTGGAAAGTTTGATGCAAAAGCTGATGAAGGGGTATTTTTAGGTTATTCAGATATTCGAAAGGCCTTTAGAGTTTATAATTATAGACTCCAAAAGGTTCATGAGACAATTCATGTCACATTCAATGAATCAACTAAAGCAATCAACAAAAGACCAAGCCTTGATATTTCTCCAGTCATTCCAATAAATTTTGGCGAAACTGACCAATAAATTGGATCTGATGTACGTGTCACTCCAATATCAGCACCAGTTCAAACTCCAACTTCTCCAGTTCTTCAAGAAATGCCCTTGAATGAAGAATTTCATGATGCAAATCGTGACCTCATTGACTCTGATGAGGATGTAGAAGTAGTTTGGACCGATCCTCCTCCAGAAGCTACTGCAACTAAAGAAGATCGCCAGGTGACTTGCACTGATATTGTTTTACATCAGCCTAGACAATACACTAGATGGACTCGAGCACATCCAATTGAACAGATTGTGGGAGATCCAAATAGTGGGGTTCAGACTAGAAGAGCCACCAGTGAGCAATGCTTAAACGTCACCTTCTTATCACTAATTGAACCAAATAAGATTGACGAGGCTATGGCAGACCCAAGCTGGGTGGAAGCTATGCAAGAAGAGCTCGTCCAGTTTGAAAGGAACAATGTTTGGGAGCTTGTTCCTTGTCCACTAGGGTTAAAGAAAGAACCTATTGGTACAAGATGGGTCTACCGAAACAAGATAGATGAAGATGGCCATGTTGTAAGAAACAAGGCCAGATTAGTTGCCCAGGGTTATTGTCAAGCAGAAGGCGTTGACTTTGATGAAACTTTTGCTCCAATTGCAAGACTTGAAGCCATCAGAATATTTCTGGCTTATGCAGCCCATCTGCAGTTCAAGGTCTTCCAGATGGATGTCAAAAGTGCATTCCTTAATGGAACATTGGAAGAAGTTGTGTATGTTAAGAAGACTCCAGGCTTCATCGATGAGAAGCATCCTCATTGGGTTTATAGACTGAACAAAGCTTTGTATGGTCTAAGACAAGCCCCAAGAGCCTGGTATGATACTTTAACTAAACATCTTCTTAAAAATGGCTTTCAAAGAGGTGCAATAGATAATACCTTATTTATCTTGAAAGAAAGAGGTAATATCTTATTGGTACAAATTTATGTTGATGACATTATATTTGGTTCAACTGATGATGCAATGTGTAAAAAGTTTTCTAAAATCATGTCATCTGAGTATGAGATGAGTTTAATGGGAGAATTAACATTTTTCTTAGGTCTTCAGATTAAGCAAACTGAAAATGGAATTTTCATAAACCAAGGAAAATATGTCAGAGATTTGTTAAGAAAATACAAATATGATTCAATCCCATCGAAAAACACACCTATTGCAGCACCATTAAATTTGGACTCTGACCCAACTGGCAAACTAGTGAACATAACTGACTATCGTGGTATGGTTGGTTCACTGATGTATTTAACTGCCAGTCGACCAGATATAATGTTTGCAACATGTCTATGTGCCAGGTTTCAGGCTGACCCAAAAGAATCACACTTGCACGCTGTTAAGCGTATCTTTAGATACCTGAAAGGGTGTCCTAATCTTGGTCTTTGGTACCCCAAAGGCTCAGGATTCGATCTAATGGGTTATTCAGATTCAGATCATGCAGGTTGTAAGATAGATAGAAAATCAACAACTGGTGGTTGTCATTTCCTTGGAGGAAAACTGGTAAGTTGGACCAGCAAGAAGCAGACGTCAGTCTCTATGTCCACTGCTGAGGCAGAGTACATTTCTGCGGCCAGTTGCTGTGCCCAGATTCTCTGGATCAAGAACCAGTTACTAGATTATGGTCAAAAGTATACAAGGACCCCAATCTTTTGTGACAACACCAGTGCAGTTGCTATATCTCACAACCCAGTGATGCACTCCAAGACAAAGTATATTGACATCAGGTATCATTTTATTCGTGATCATGTTATGAAAGGAGACATTGAAGTTCATTTCATCCCCACTGACAAACAGCTCACTGATGTTTTTACAAACCTCTTGATGAGAAAACCTTTAAACATCTCATCAGCGAATTGGGAATGTTAAATCCTTAAAACTGGAGATTTCTTTGTTATTGAACGTGTCAGTGACACTGATGAAGTTCTCCAGTTGAGGGGGTCCAGATAATCTTTGCTCGCCAGGCTATCGAACGCCTTTGTGATACTATCCTGGCACTAATTGATTTCTGGATCATCATTTTAGGGGGAAAGACTCAAAAATAATTTTGAGACTAAAATTCGTTTTTGTTTGAAAATGGCAACTGGAGAACTCTCCAGTTGGAAACTGGCACTGGACTAATCCTCCAGTGACCAGATTTAGTCTTGTCTTATTTTTTATAACGTTAGAAATACTTGGTCAATATTTGTGAACGTGATGGTACTCGAGTGTTTTAAACCACTTGGTATCGTCATCTGACATGTTTAAAGTTATTTTGGTAAATGAACACTGTTTGTATTGGGAAAATTAATGTTAGTGGGCGCGTGGGTAAGATAAGCCGTCGTAGCATTTAATGCTGACATAATTAATTATGTTTTTATTTCAAAATTCAAACTTATTTTGTAAAAATATCTACAAAATTGATTTTGTTAATAAAATATAATTTTTGGTATTACATTGGGATCTTGAATTCCTTATAAATACCCTTATTTACTCCTAACACATTTACTTTCCTTCACATTCTTTCATTTACTTCCCAATCATCTAAAATTGCTTCATTTCTCTCTCTGCTTCATAAATCAAGAACCCTAATTCCTAAATTTCAATTTCATTTTCAAATGGCTCTAAATCATCCCGTTTAAGAGATGTAAATCTCTTAATTGTTCCATATGCTCCTTCACCAGATGTCAAACCGGCATCTGGTGCTCCTAGTAACACTTCGCTCATCAAACTCAATCCAAATAATCCGATGGCGAGTTTACAAGGATCTCAAGGGTCCAATACCCTTATTGGAAGAATTCAAAATTTTTGAAGGATTCTCCAATAGGACCCTCATTCTCTCTAAACCCACTCAAGATGTTTCACGACTACTTGTGTGAGTTTTGGTACACTGCCACTCTTTCTTCTGATTGTTCTTCCATCACTTTTACATTAAAAGGTGGAACAATCCAGTGTACCTTGTCCGCTGATGTGTTGAGGGATGCCTTACACCTCAACTGCTGGAGAGAGGGTGAATCTCCAGTTGTCTTACCCCCAAACGTTAATTTTTGCCAAGTCCTCCTTGAAATGGGACATAAGGAGTGCTTGGAGAAAGGGGTTTTGAAGACAAAGGGTGCGATGACCATGAAGGGTCTTACACCTTCATGGAGGTATTTTTTTATCCACCTGGTGGAGAGTATGGGTGGGAGTTCTAGTGGTCTTGACCAGATTAACTCCGCACAAGCAGAGATGGCATACTGCTTGTGGAATGGATTGAGAGTAGACTTTGCTGATATCCTGTTTAGAAGCCTAGTACAAAAACTGAAGGGCACCAGGGAGTTTGTATCCCCTTCTCAAGGTTTCTCTCTCTTTGCTTTCTACAAATTCTGGGCAGTGAAGCATACTTAAGCACAGATTCACCTTACACTTTGCCAGATTTGTTGAGGAATTTAGACTCTCTAGTATCTAAAGCTGGAGAGGTCGAGATTCCAGATCGAATGCAGCTGGCATTCACCAAAACTGATGCACCAATTCTAGGTGAGTCAGAAAGACAACTGGGCGGGCCTCAAAATAATGAGGGACCCTCCAGTTCGTCTAATGTTATGGTTGAGGATAGAGCAACCATAACTGAGGAAACTCCAATAACATCTATCCCTGGTGAAGATACCTCGGTATCTGATCCTCCAACAGATGCACCCAACCAGGAAACTGGGGAAGGTCATCTGGAGACTGACCCTTCTGGTCAGCCCTCAGTTACATTCATGGATCTGGACATGAATGTTAATGACGAGGAAATCCTTATAGAGTCTTCGGATTCTGAAGGTACTGCTTCAGACTTGGAGATTTTTGATTCTGATGTACAAGATCAAAACCCTTCATCTCCAGTCTCGCTTCCAGATGCATCAATTTCACTTTCACCATCCAACAAAATGAGCCTACAGATATTCCATTCCCAACTTATAACTATATGTCTGGAAACAGACGTATGGCACTTTCACCATCTGGGCAATTCTCACTCCTTCGAGAAATGCCACCCCACCGCCGCCGTTGTTCACACCTGAGCATTCTCAGCATGAACAACACATTGAAATTCCAGTCCTTTCTTCTACCACCACTCCTACTATTTCTTCAACTGCTGGACTGACAACTGGGGAGACTTCTCTAAGTTTGCCTCCTCCAATTGCTCCAGTAGAAACTGCTGCTGGTCCAGTGACACCTTCTCCTCCGTCACTGGACAGTCAAGTTGTCTCTGTACAAGCCGATCTCCAAAACCTTCTCACCAGGGTGGAGGAGATTCAAAAGACACTTGACAAAAACACCAAGTCTTTCTCCAGATACCACAAGGATCACTTGACCAATATTAAAGTGGTTGATCTGGGGATTAACAAGTTTTCATCTAATGAAGACTTGGTGTTGAAGAAGCTGAATGAGGTGGTCACTGGCTGCAACAATCTGGCAGGTACTTTAAAAGAAGCCTTTGACCTCACTCAGTCCAAGGTCACAACCTCAATCTCCAACTTGCTGGGCAACACTGTTAGAACATCAGAAGTGGACTTAAGGGAGATTGAAAAACAGGTAAAAGAACTAGTTGACAAGCCTGGGTTGAATGTGACTGAACTTGGAGAGCAGTTAATGACTTCAGTTGGTCAGAAGATAGATGATACGCTGGGTGCAAGAGAAACACAATTGATTGAAAGGGTGATGTCTGAGATCACCAAGCTGGCCACTCCTCAGGTTGATCTGGGGATTAACAAGTTTTCATCTAATGAAGACTTGGTGTTGAAGAAGCTGAATGAGGTGGTCACTGGCTGCAACAATCTGGCAGGTACTTTAAAAGAAGCCTTTGACCTCACTCAGTCCAAGGTCACAACCTCAATCTCCAACTTGCTGGGCAACACTGTTAGAACATCAGAAGTGGACTTAAGGGAGATTGAAAAACAGGTAAAAGAACTAGTTGACAAGCCTGGGTTGAATGTGACTGAACTTGGAGAGCAGTTAATGACTTCAGTTGGTCAGAAGATAGATGATACGCTGGGTGCAAGAGAAACACAATTGATTGAAAGGGTGATGTCTGAGATCACCAAGCTGGCCACTCCTCAGGTTGATCTGGCCCCACTCACAAATGAGATCAACCAGTTGAGGGGCATCATTGATAACTTGAACACCCAGGTATCACTTCATGCTCAATCTTTGGATAAACTGACAACTGAAGTAGAAAGTTTGAAGAAGAAGGATGAAGAAGTCAAGGATAAGGTGGTTTCTGGTTTGGATGAAGATTCCAAGACTTTAAATGAATTGAAAACTGGTCAGGAACAAGTTGCAGCTAATGTTCTGACCCAGTCTAAAGAAACCAACCACCTTTGGAGATCTTTCAGGATGATGTGCACAATCTTTAAAGAATGCAAGAACATGCAATCATGGCAGCCTCTTGACCGGTTGCCAGCTCACCATTTTGAATGGGAAGTGATTAGGGCAGGTCTAGATGCTGCCAAGGGGGAAAGAAGTGCAGTTCTTGCACCAATTGCAATTGAAAGCACTCCATCTGGAAATCAATCTGGTAGGGAAGTGATTGTGGCTGCCAGTACTGAAGCTGGTGAGCAAAGAACTGGTGATATAAGTGTTAGGGGGAATGTTGTGGATAAAGGAAAAGGTTTGGCATCTGATGTATCTGCCCAGCCGGCCACTGATGTACCAATGTTAGAAACTGGCAATGCTGATGTACTTCCTCCAGTTTCTGAAAGTGTAAGCAAACAACTGGCTAGACTTGGTAATCAAATAAAAGAAAGAAAGAAAATGAAACAAGCCAACCAAGTTGAAGCCAGAGCACATCATGCACAGATCAAACTGCTTGATATTAGTGATGCTCATCTTTTGGGAATCACTAAGGAGGAGTATGCCAGAGTAAAGAATGATCCAGGATAAGGTGGTTTCTGGTTTGGATGAAGATTCCAAGACTTTAAATGAATTGAAAACTGGTCAGGAACAAGTTGCAGCTAATGTTCTGACCCAGTCTAAAGAAACCAACCACCTTTGGAGATCTTTCAGGATGATGTGCACAATCTTTAAAGAATGCAAGAACATGCAATCATGGCAGCCTCTTGACCGGTTGCCAGCTCACCATTTTGAATGGGAAGTGATTAGGGCAGGTCTAGATGCTGCCAAGGGGGAAAGAAGTGCAGTTCTTGCACCAATTGCAATTGAAAGCACTCCATCTGGAAATCAATCTGGTAGGGAAGTGATTGTGGCTGCCAGTACTGAAGCTGGTGAGCAAAGAACTGGTGATATAAGTGTTAGGGGGAATGTTGTGGATAAAGGAAAAGGTTTGGCATCTGATGTATCTGCCCAGCCGGCCACTGATGTACCAATGTTAGAAACTGGCAATGCTGATGTACTTCCTCCAGTTTGACCAGTTGAAAGAAATGCTTGATGTTGAATTGGACAGACACTATCCTGATGATGAAGCTGAATTTGATGCCAGAAGCTTGAATATATCAGTGGAGAAGGCTAAAGAGAATAGGGCCAGTGGGATTCTAAAAAGAATTGAACATGTTAAGAAGGTTGTGAAAAGGGCATTGAATCCACCAAGGAGGATCCCTCAACCAAGAAGACCACTGACAAGAGATGCTGACCTTAGAACCTTCATTGAACCAGCTGGTGAAGTATCAAATGATGACATCAAGTCTGCTGTACTGGCTGCTGGAGCTGGGAGTATTAAAATAACAAATGAATCTGAAGCAAGAAGCTATTACTCCCAGATCATGGCAACTAGAAGACATGGTGGGACTATCAATGATGTTAATGTAACCATTAAGCCAGGCACCAAGCACTTTCAAGTTGAAGTTAGTTATACCAGATGGCCACTGGTTAAAACTGACAATCCTGGTGCAATGCAGTATGGGTTCACTGAATGGGTTGAAATGGTGAATGTTTTGGATGCCAAGGCACAAAAGAATAGGTTTGAGAAAGCATGGGTGAACTTCTTAAAGGGCAAGATTCAACATAAAGAAAATCTGGAGCTAAAGTTGAATATTGATCCTGAAGACTCTCAGCCTATCTCTTCAGTGACCAAGAGAAGAAGAACTGGCAAAGGGCCATCTCATTAAGTTCTCTTTTCAGTTATCTACTTGTAATTTTATTTACATTCTGTAACTTGTATAAATTTCATTTCCTTGTATAAATGAAGTTACCAGTTTGTAACCACAAGGTAGATAATAAATTAGATCTAACAAACTTAAAAGAAAACCCAAGGCATTTATTGATCTATAAAAATGCCTTGGAAAACTTAGATAGATTTAATCGAACAAGTCTCTCCAGTTCACACTTGTACAGATACAAGGACTGAAAAAGACTTGCCAATATTTCTAGACAAATAGGGGGAATTTGTTAGGACCAGTTTTACTGGTAAACTGACCAGTCTCCAGTTGCACCTGGAGACCCAGTGAAACTGGAGACCGTCAGTGGAAAGCTCTTACAAAGCTTTACACTGATTACGAGGAATTGACTTTTGTGCTTTATGTGCTTTTACCCGGATAATAAGATTTATCTTATTATTTAAGTACAAAAAGGTACATAAAGCTGGTTGAATAAAGTTGCTTTATACTGCAACTTTACACTGCATTTTATGGAATTAAATGCTATTCCTTAAATGCTCTCAACCACATTTGTACGGCCAAAGTTAACATCCCAATGTTAACTTTGCCTATAAATACAAGTCATTGCACAACAAGAATAAGAAGTGATAAAACTCTTCAAAAGTTGAACACTTCACACTTTGCAAACCTGCAATATTCTTGGTGAACTTGTGCAATATTCTCTCAATCGTAAAAAGGAACATTTCACAACTTTAAATGTTTCGATTGTTTAGAGAAATTCCAAGTGTAGATCAATTGTAGTTCACAGGTTGTTAGGATATTTACATACTTGTATTATCTTGGTTCCGCAACAACCTTGTAATTTATTTAAAGTTAATAAATAAATTACACTTGAAAATTACATATTGTCTCACCAATTTACTTTACAAGTATTTTGTATCATTGCATTGTTCTTTACTTATTGTCACTTAAATAAGTAATCTATCTAGAACTTGGTATATACTCTCTGTAACTAGTCGTCTCCAGTTCAGAGCTTATATTGCAAAGTAACTCCACCATCGACATTGAGGTGTCTTCAGGTAGTACCATCTATTGAGTTGGGACTTACAAAACTTAATCTAGTATTCTATGCATAATACTAAGTTCATTAATGACAATCACATTACAAAGACATATAACAATATAAGCCCAAACAATATAGACTGCTATTGACATAGATGTGCACTTACAGACTCCCCCTTGGCAATAGCTTCTAGACGTTATGTTAGGTCCAGATTTAGTCCAGACTTACTGGACTGGCTCCAGACTGGACTACTGGAACCTTATTTAGGTTTGTTAAGAAACTTGTTTTGCTGGTCTCCCTCCAGACCCGACTACTGGAGCTCACTGAAGATCTGACCAGAAAACGTTTCTACTGGACCTACTCCAGACTTGGAATCTGGAGTCCCTCTGAAGATTTGTCCAGAAATAATTGAAGACTAGTGAGCATTTACTTGTATAGGTAATCTGGAGCATTCTCCAGATTAGCTCACTGAAGACTTCACCCCAGTCCAGATCTACTCTACTGAAGACATTCTGACTGAAGTCAAAGACTGAAGTCTGAAGAAAGAAGACTGACAAATGGCGGAGTCCACTGGAAGTCTTACCAGATCTGCACACTGGAGGATAGTTAGTGTTCTAGATCCTGCAAGTCTGAACACTAATATCGAGGATTGACTTTTGCCTTTAACACACTTTCCAAAGAACAATCCACTTGTTCTTTAACAAAGTATACGTGTGTTAAGGTGGTTGGATAAAAGGATACACTTCCACTTGATGTGACTTTATCCTTATTCCTTATCCAATACATTTAATGTTCTTGTCGGATCATTAAATGTATGCCAACCATATTTGTACGACACAAATTCACTGGTGAATTTGTTGCCTATAAATACTAAGTCATTCCTTGACAAAAATACTTTTAAGCATTCCTTTTGCATTTAAGTGAATTTGTCCAAATACTCTCGATCTTAAACAGGGATACTTCACAACTTTAAGTATCTCGATCCTAAAGAGTTATTTGACAAATATAGATCCTATTGTAACTCATAGGTTGTTAGGATACTCACTTAATTGTGTTATCTTGATTCCGCAACAACCTTGTATTTTATTTAAACATCATTAAATGAAATACCCATGAAACATACATAATGGTCCACTTTATTTGTTTATTGCTTTAAGTCTTGTATTACTTTGTTTATATATCTTGCATCTTTATTACAAGTAATACTAGTCCAATCTAGTGATTATTAGACTTGTTGTATTTTATTTAAACATCATTAAATGAAATACCCATGAAACATACATAATGGTCCACTTTATTTGTTTATTGCTTTAAGTCTTGTATTACTTTGTTTATATATCTTGCATCTTTATTACAAGTAATACTAGTCCAAATCTAGTGATTATTAGACTTGTTGTATTTTATTTAAACATCATTAAATGAAATACCCATGAAACATACATAATGGTCCACTTTATTTGTTTATTGCTTTAAGTCTTGTATTACTTTGTTTATATATCTTGCATCTTTATTACAAGTAATACTAGTCCAAATCTAGTGATTATCAGACTTGTTGTATTTTACACTTTCTATTGGTTAACCATCTCGTTAATTAAGGGACTCACATTTGGTATCAGAGCAGAAGGCTAATCATTGCCTAGATCTGTTCTTGATGGCTAACCAAGAAAATACACAAGGTTTTAGTCTTGGTCCCGATCCTAATGTAAATATTCATGATCAAAATGAACCACAAAATGTTAATAACACTAATCCACCTCCTCCTCCTCCTACTCCTGCTTCTCCACACGTGCATGTGCACTACTCAAATAATCCTGTTCCTAAATTCAGTGGGAACAGTGATGAATTTGGTACGTGGAAGGCTAGGATGGTTTTGCATGTCACTGGTATTGAGAGGAACATGATGAAAATTTTAAACGAAGGTCCTTATATACCTACATCACCTCTCAATCCACTTCTTGATCCTTCTGGATCTAGAAGGGGAAGGGAAAAGAGGGAGGAACATTGGTCAGAAGAGGAGAGGAGATTGGTGAATCTTGACACCCTCCTTAAAACATGATCCTCGGGGCCGTTCCAGAAACCCTAATTCCCACACTAGTTCTTTTTCCTAGTGCCAAAACCATGTGGGATGAGCTTCTTAACCAACATGAAGGAGGAGATGACACCATAGTCACCAGAAAGGTCTCCTTAAACAAGAGGTATGAGTCATTTTTTGCTCAACCTAACGAGTCTCTCACTGGTACTTACACCAGATTTATGAGTATCATAAACCAATTGAGAGGTCTTGGGGTTGAGAAGGACAAGGATATACTTTTGGAGAAATTTTGTGACATTCTACCCACCAAATGGTCTCACATGATACTTGTTTTACGACAAGGTAAAACTCTGCACACACACACTCTCTCAACTCTATATGGAGCCTTCAGGTACACTGAAGAAAATCAAGCTCAGAGAGTGGTTGCAGAACAAGATGCTTTTAACCATGCCTCCAGTACTCCTAAAGTGGTTAGTTATTCTGAACCACAAAGTACAGCACTGATATCTTCTGAGAATGTATTTTCTATGAAGAAGATGGTGTCTGAACTTATGGATTCTGGAGAGTCCAGTCAAATCTCTCCAGACTGTTGTGATGAAACTGAAGATGATGACCTTATTGCAATGATTGCTAAAACGTTTAACCGTTTCAAAGCAAGAGCAAATAAGCCATCTGGACAATTTGCATCCAGTTCTTCCACTGACAAGACCAATTTGACATGCTTTAAGTGTGGCAAAAAGGGTCATTTCATGAAAGAGTGCAAGTCCAACCAGTTTGCATCCAAGCCTGGTCCATTCTCTTCTAATAATAAGCCTGATGATAGCTATAAATTGAAATATAAAAAGCTTAAGGCCCAAATTGCTCTCATGGCACAACAAATGGAAACCAATAATAAGTGCATGATTGCTACAACTGAAGAGAAGTGGGTACCTTCTGATGAATCATCTGCTGATGAAGAAGAGGAAAGAGATTGCTGTTACATGGCTCTGGAAGTTGATGAGCACCTGGTGAAGGAAGATGTCACATCTGGACGATGGGTGGACATTGTTATTAAAAAGGTTAGTGATTATGATAATGCAACTGACCAAGAACTAAAATTGGACATTGCTGAAGCTTTAAATTCTGATTTGATTTTTGTAGAAACTGTTAGATCTGATTGTGTAAATGGTCTAGAAACAGATTCTTCTGAAATAAATGCTTTAAAATCAAAATTAAAAGAGCTTCAAGACATTGAACTGGCATTTCAAGCCCAGGTTCTGGTAACTGAACAATTGATTCAAGAAAAGCAAGATCTTGAGATCATTTTAGAGAAAGAAAAACTGGTAATTAAGTCATGGCTAGAAACCAAAAAGCCATATGATGCTTCAGTTAAACAATTTTCTGCTCAAAAACGTGCATATTTAGATGGAAATACTAATGTTGCATCATTAATACCAGTAATCGATCGATTACCAGAGGTGTTAAGGCCCACAACTGTTTATGATATGCCTGTAACACCCAAGACCAATATAGACCCAGTTCAATCCCCAGAGGTTAAGACTGGAGAGCTCCAGATGGCTGCTTCAGTTAAAAAGGTGAAGCAGAATAGACCTTTACCTCAGACCAATCCCTTACCAAAGCCTTTGACTGGAAAGGCTAAGGTAACATCTGAAGAAAATATTTTGTCCAGGATAGAGAGCCAGATTCAAATTCTAACTCGTCAATCACAAAGTTTTAATGCAAGATTAAACTTTCTTGAGGGTACTTCATCTGGCCCTAGACAAAATACAAAACCTTTTTCAAAGAAAGACAAATTTATTTCTTCAGTTGAGAAAAATGAAAAGGTTTTAAAATCATCAACCCCAGTGGTCTTTTCTTCTAAGACCACTATTGAACAAAGTGAACTAGACCAGATTACCCCAGGGACCTATAAGGGAGGGTCCAGTGAACCCATCAGTCGATGGGTTCCCAAATCTAACTGATAAATATCTGGTGTATGTGTAGGGCGATCGAAAGAAGCTTATCTGGTATCTTGACAGTGCAGCTGGCAGGACGATGACCGGATGTAAGACCCTACTGGAGGAGTTCACCATTTCTGATGGACCCTCCATCACGTTTGGAAATGATGGTTGTGGGAAGACTGAGGGATATGGTGTTCTGAACAATGGACAAGTCAAGTTCAGACGAGTTGCATTTGTGAATGGTTTGAAATATAACTTGATCAGTGTAAGTCAACTGTGTGATGATGGCTATCAAGTCTTATTCAATGTTGCTCAGGGCATCGTATTCAACAAGGACTGGAAGGTAGTGTTGATTGCTCCCAGAAAAGGGAATGTGTACGTGATGGATATGGAAAGCTCTCCTTCAGAGCAGTGTTTCTATACTCAAGCTGATGAAGACACAAACTGGTTATGGCACAAAAGGTTATCCCATTTAAACTTCAAAAACATTAACAAGTTGTCCAGAAAACAACTTGCAGATGGGATACCTTCAGTCTCCTTCAAAAAGGAAAGACCATGTCCAGGATGTGAGATGGGTAAGCAAAAGCGTACCAGTTTCAAGACCAGACAGAATTTCAGCATTACTGAACCTCTTCACATGCTTCATATGGACCTTTTTGGTCCAGTGAACGTTCAGACTCGTGCTGGTAAAAGATACACCCTGGTGATCATAGATGAGTTCTCCAGATATTGTTAGGTGATCTTTCTGAGGTCCAAAAGTGAAGCTGCTGCTGAAATCATCAGTCTTATCAAGCAAATTGAGCTCAAGTACAGTCGAAAAGTGTGTCAGTTAAGAAGTGACAATGGAACAGAATTCCAGATTGCAACTCTGGAGTCATTCTGTACTGACACTGGCATCTCCCAGAACTTCTCTTCAGCCCGCTCTCCAGAGCAAAATGGAGTTGTGGAAAGGAAAAATCGAACGCTGATAGAAGCTGCCAGGAGTATGCTTGCTGAATCTGGACTGTCTACCAGTTTCTGGGCGGAAGCAATTGCAACTGCTTGCCACACCCAGAATCGATCAGTGTACATCAAAAGACACAAAAAGACAGCCTATGAAGTCTTAAGAAATAGAAAACCAAACATTGGTTATTTTCACGTTTTTGGATGTCCAGTTTACATCCTGAACGACTCCAGTCAGCTAGGCAAATTTGATGCCAAAGCTGATGAAGGGTATTTCTTAGGCTATTCAGCCATTCGCAAGGCCTTCAGAGTCTATAACAAGAGACTGGAGAAGGTCCATGAGTCAATTCATGTAACATTTGATGAATCAAATGCCTCAATCAACAAGAAGCCAGTCCCTGACATTCCCCAGTAACACCAATTGTCTTTTGTGAATCTGATCCTATAAACGACAAATTTGAAGATTCACCAGACACAGTTTCCAGTCATCCTGATCTGGAACCTGTTCAGAAAAAGAAACTCTCCAGTAGTACTCCATTCTATCCCTCTATTATTTTCAAACTACCCTCTGAAATTAATATTGGTTCAGATGTGCGTACTACTCCCCCAGTATCAGTGTCAGTTGAGAATTTACCAGAAATGTCTTCTGGTGAAGAATTTCATACTGAACCAGTACTCCAGGATATGCCTTCAAATGAAGAATTTCATGATGCAAATTGTGATTTAAATGACTCAGATGAAGATACTGAAGTAATTTGGCAAGACCCTCCTCCAGAATCAACTCCAGAGGAGACTCAACTGAATTCTTGCACTGATATTGTTGTCAGTAACAATCCTGGTCAGTACTCCAGATGGACAAAAGCTCACCCTATTGATCAGATCATAGGTGACTCCAGTCGTGGAGTTCAGACCAGAAGAGCCTCCAGTAATCAATGCTTATACGTCAGTTTTCTATCTTTGATAGAACCTAAGAAGATTGACGAGGCTCTGGAAGATCCAAACTGGGTGACTGCTATGCAAGAAGATCTGGTTCCTTTCCCAGTTGGAAAGAAAGAACCAATTGGAACAAGATGGGTCTTCAGAAACAAAGTAGATGAAGATGGCCACGTAATAAGAAACAAGGCCAGACTGGTAGCACAAGGCTACTGCCAGTCAGATGTCGACTTTGATGAATCTTTTGCTCCAGTGGCTAGACTTGAAGCGATCAGAATTTTCTTAGCATTCGCTGCTAATCATCAGTTCAAGGTCTACCAGATGGACGTAAAGAGTGCTTTCTTGAATGGGAAGCTTGAAGAAGAAGTTTACGTCAGACAACCTCCAGGTTTCGTTGATGACAAGCATCCACATTGGGTATATCGTCTGGACAAAGCGCTATATGGCCTCAGACAAGCCCCACGTGCCTGGTATGATACTCTGACTAAACATTTGTTGAAAAATGGTTTTAAACGAGGTGCAATTGACAATACCTTGTTCATTCTTCATGAGAAAGGTAATCTGTTAATGGTACAAATTTATGTTGATGATATAATTTTTGGGTCTACTGATGAAAACATGTGCAAGAAATTTTCTAAAATCATGTCCACTGAATATGAAATGAGTTTGATGGGTGAATTAACATATTTTCTTGGACTCCAGATTAAACAAAACAAAGATGGAATTTTTATTAATCAGGAAAAATATGTTAGAGATCTTTTAAAGAAATTCGATATGAATTCTTCACCATCTAAACCAACTCCAATTTCTGCACCACTGACACTGGACTCGGATCCAGATGGCAAACCAGTGAACACCACTGTCTATAGAGGCATGGTTGGTTCACTGATGTATTTAACGGCCAGTAGACCAGATATTATGTTTTCAACATGTTTATGTGCCAGATATCAGTCTAATCCAAAGGAATCTCATATGCTTGCTGTAAAGCGCATACTGAAGTACCTTAAAGGTGTCCCCAGTCTAGGTCTTTGGTACCCTAAAGGCTCAGGCATGGATCTAATGGGTTATTCAGATTCAGATCATGCAGGTTGTAAGATAGATAGGAAATCCACAACTGGTGGATGTCATTTCCTAGGTGGCAAACTGGTCAGCTGGACCAGTAAGAAGCAAACTTCAATTTCATTATCCACTGCTGAAGCTGAATACGTGTCTGCAGCCAGTTGTTGTGCTCAGATACTCTGGATGAAGAACCAGTTGCTTGATTATGGTATTAAATATTCAAAAACTCCAATCTTTTGTGATAATACCAGTGCCATCGCTATCTCCAACAATCCAGTCATGCACTCAAGAACCAAACACATCGATCTAAGGTACCATTTCATTCGCGATCATATTATGAAAAACAACATTGAACTCCATTTTATTCCCACTGACAAACAACTCGCTGACATTTTTACTAAACCACTGGATGTAAAAACTTTTGAATATCTTGTTGGTGAGTTGGGAATGTTAAACCCTTAAATCTGGAACCTTGGTATTGAACGCCTTAGTGTACTACTAAGGATCTTTGATTTAAAGATTCAAAAATTTATTTCTGGATCAACATTCCAGGGAAGACTTGAAAAATATTTTCTCTTAAAAAATGTTTAAGTTCAAGGGGAATTTATTTTCTCACTGGACAAATTCTTCAGAAAATATTACTGGTGCTTTGTAAATATGTCCCTCTCACTGGTAACTGGACAAGTTGAAGTGCGTGTTGAGTTGACTTATGTCTCCTTGTAAATGTGTCCCTCTCATTTGTCTGTATTAGTTGACGTGCAAGTTTAAGGTTTCCAGTCTTTCAAAAATGGTTTTCACTGGTACTTTACTGGAGTGTCCCTCCAGTGTACCATCAGTACATGTTCACTGGACTAATCCACCAGTGATACTGGACAGTCCTGTCAACCTCCAGATGCACTGAAATATGTCATAATATTTTCAAAATACTTGATCTTTGTATGTGCCACGTAAGCAAACTTTTTCAAAGATATTTATCTTATAAATCCTACGTGGCATGTAAGTTTTTCAAAACAATGATGGTCTTTTTTACTTTGGGAAAACAAAAAGTACAAGTTGTTACTGTTTTGTGGGCTGTAAACCGTCATGCATTTATGTGTGATGTGATGTAATTAATGCGGATCTCAGAACACGATCAAAAATTGTATTTGATAATTTCAAATTAATCGTTTGAGTTCCACATTCTCAATCCTATATATACCCACTTTCACTTTCAATTTCATTTACTTCGAACATTTACTCCCAAATCTAAAATTCCTTCATTCAATTTCTTAAATTCTTCATTCATTTTCCAATCATATAACTCCTATATTAACTGCAATTCATTAAATTCTTCATCATAAACCCTAAAATCATTCAATTTCATCTTCATTTATAATTCCAATGGCTCCTAGACAATCAAACTCACCAAGAAATCTTCTATCCGCTGAATATGTTCCGGCTACAAATGTAGTCAAAGCACCTCATATCACCCTTGAAGCAAAGGCTATAAGGATGAATATGAATAACTGGATGGCAAAACTCTCGCTATCCAGTGTCCATGATCCACAATCAATCATTGGGAGATTAAATACCTTTTTTCTCTCATGTCCTCTATATGGTGCTCTAACAATAAATCCAGAAAAGATGTATCACGATTATTTGTGTGAATTCTGGTACACAGCCGAATATAATGAAACAAATTCATCTATTGAATATTCTCTCGAGCAAGGGACCAGACCCTTGGCTTTTACAGTAGATTCTCTCAGAGCAGCTCTTCAATTAGGCTATCTGGATGAGAATGAGATGGCAATACCACTCCCTACTGGTATCAACTTCAGAGAGGTATGCAGATTGATGGGGCATACAGAAATAGTGGATGAGCATGGTCAGTTGCTAAGAAAAGGAACAATATATATGAGCAGACTGACGGATTCGTGGAGATACTTCTTCACACATATTGTCGAGTGCCTTGGAGGTAGTTCTGGAGGGTTAGACCAGATCAATCAAACCCACCTCCAGATTGCCTACTGTTTATGGTTTGGGCTAAGGGTTGATTTTGCCCAGATATTATTTGACGATCTGGTAGAGCGTTTAAAGGTAAAAGGTAGGAAGCCCTTTGTACCATACATTCGGTTTCTTTCAATCATATTTAAGAACGTTCTTGGAGCCCAGTACGATTTTGAAACCACTCATTTTTCAATGAGTGAGTACATGAGAGATCTGACCAACTTAAGGTCCAGAGATGGTGAGGTGGATATTCCTCACTCAATGTTGTCACTTCAAAGAGTAGAAGAGAATGTGGCACCAGGCAGGGTCCAAGTTGTTGAAGTACCTGCTGGTAGCGAAGATATTGAAATTGTTGAAATGGTTCAACCTATTCAACAAGTGGCTCCAGTTGGTGGACCAGAAACTGTTGAGCTTTCCAGATGACCAAGATCACATAGGCGTCTGATGAGGAGAGGAGTCCAGGTAAATCCATCAACCCATCCTGGTGATATAATGAATATAGATGGGTCTCCTATTTTTGAAGAGGAGAATATTGATTATTCTGTACAATCTGAACAGAGAGTGGACACTGAAGTCCAGGCTGTTGTACAAGATGTGGCTCAAGCTGGTGAGCAAGTTGAAGAACAAACATCTGGCGAACAAGAAGCCCAGATTGATCTTAATGTTGATGTTGGTGAACAAGTTGATATTGCTGGTGCATCATTTTGGGATGAGGCTGACTCTCCTATGTCTGGAGGTCAGAATTTTGACGTAAATATGGATTTTTTGGGTGAAGAAAATGTACTAGTTGAAAGTTCACCAGAAATGCCACCACCTCCCCCAGAAACCGAAATACCAACACCTCCTCCAGAAATACCAACTCCTACACCAGAAATGCCACCACCAGAACCTAGAATGCCACCACCACCACCATCAATTCCTCAATCAACTCCATACTTCACACCATTCATTCAACCAACTCAAACTCAATCACCACCAGTAAACCCAACCGACCAAAGTGTGCCAGTCTCACATGTTGAAACTGAAGAGGACTGGACACAAGTACCTATGATGACCAGATTGACTTCTCATCTGGAACAACCCTCTGGTCTCTCCACTTCCTCTTCAACCGAGGTCCAAGGCCTTCTGAGTAAGGTGGCGGACCTGGAGAGATCACTCCAGTCATCTTCCCAGGTTATTTCTGACTTCAAATCAATATTGTCAAACAATTTAGCGTCAGAAATGAACCTTTTTGCTGGGAATGAGAAGTTGGTTTTTGATAAACTGGATGAGCTGGTACTGGCCACAAATCTCAATTCTCAAAATTTAAGGGTGGCAGTACAAGGGTTTGAAGAGAAGATTGTTAGTTCTGTTGAGACTGCAGTGGAAAATAAGGTTGTACAACCACTGGCAGGTCTTAAAGATGAGATGGAGAAACTGGTTACAAGAGTTGGTACACTGGAGAACAGGCCAACAGTTGATCAGAATGATCTGGTTAACACCCTGAGTGATGAAGTTGTTAGAAAGATTAGGGGTGATATGCTGAAAGAGATCACTGAAGAAATATCTGGATCTATCCTTAGATCATTTCAGGATGTTATGTTGCCAGAAGTTGTGAAGATGATTGAAGTTGAGCTGCCAAAGGACTTACCAGAAGCAATTGATAATATTAAAAGGGAAGTCCAGGCACTCAAGACTGGTATGACTGCTTCCTTGCCAGAGCAAGGAAGAACTTTTGGTTCACTGGACAGGCACATGATGGAAGAGTTATGGAATGATCTGAAGTCCAGGACTAGAGATCAATCCAAAGGGGAAAAATTGTCAATTCCATCATCTGGTGTCCAAGAAAGTTTAAGGAAGAAGAGAGAGGTTGTAAGGGCAGTCGCTACTGAAAGCGTTGTTCAGAGAAGGCAAGTGACTGGTACTGATGCCAGTGCACGTATGGCCCAGAGAGCACTTGGCACTGAAGCCATTGTGCAGACTGAAGAAGAGGCTACTGGTACTGATGCCAGTGAGCCCCAATTTGAAAGCTTCCCAGACATTCCTACTACATTAAAATCTATTAAAGGAAAAGAAAAGGTTGTGCCTGGTGAAGAGGAAGAGTAATTTGGAGATGTTGACAATGAAACATCAAGGAAATTGCAACAACAGTGCATAATGATCGAAATCTTCAAGAATAATCAAAGAGATGAACTGCTGGCCCATCATAGGGATATGGCAACAATGGGTACTCTGGACTCCTACAACGCTGGCAGGTTAGGCGTAAATATTGAAGTTTTCAAGAGGATGAAAGAGGATCCAAGAGTTCATCAGTGTCTTGATGCACTGAATGATGTTCATATACGCTCGTTCTATGCTGAAGAAGAACAGGTATATGACTCATTAATATATGGTGTTACAATTCCAGAGTTGATCAGACAAAGAAAGGAGGAGCTGGTAAGCCTCCAGAAGAAAATTAGAAGAAATGCTGGTGCTCTGGAGTTGGAATACAGAAAGAGAATGACTGGTCTACCTAAACTTACTGCCAAGCAACTGAAAGCAATAAAAGATGGTGATGTTAGCACCTTTATTCCTCTGGATACCACTCTGAAGATCAATAGACAAGAACACCAGTCCACTGAAGGACAACAGAGTGGTGTATCCAGGGATACTGAAGAAGATACTGGTACTGATGCCAGTGCACGTATGGCCCAGAGAGCACTTGGCACTGAAGCCATTGTGCAGACTGAAGAAGAGGCTACTGGTACTGATGCCAGTGAGCCCCAATTTGAAAGCTTCCCAGACATTCCTACTACATTAAAATCTATTAAAGGAAAAGAAAAGGTTGTGCCTGGTGAAGAGGAAGAGTAATTTGGAGATGTTGACAATGAAACATCAAGGAAATTGCAACAACAGTGCATAATGATCGAAATCTTCAAGAATAATCAAAGAGATGAACTGCTGGCCCATCATAGGGATATGGCAACAATGGGTACTCTGGACTCCTACAACGCTGGCAGGTTAGGCGTAAATATTGAAGTTTTCAAGAGGATGAAAGAGGATCCAAGAGTTCATCAGTGTCTTGATGCACTGAATGATGTTCATATACGCTCGTTCTATGCTGAAGTAGAACAGGTATATGACTCATTAATATATGGTGTTACAATTCCAGAGTTGATCAGACAAAGAAAGGAGGAGCTGGTAAGCCTCCAGAAGAAAATTAGAAGAAATGCTGGTGCTCTGGAGTTGGAATACAGAAAGAGAATGACTGGTCTACCTAAACTTACTGCCAAGCAACTGAAAGCAATAAAAGATGGTGATGTTAGCACCTTTATTCCTCTGGATACCACTCTGAAGATCAATAGACAAGAACACCAGTCCACTGAAGGACAACAGAGTGGTGTATCCAGGGATACTGAAGATGCTCCAGAAAGGACGTCGAGAAGAAGGGCCTGAACTCTTACCATTGTACTTGTTGTAATTATTTGTTTATGAAAGTTGTAATTATTTTCCTTTTTGATGAAAGTAATAATAGTTGCAAGTTTCTCTTATTTGCTTGTTGTAATTATTTGTTTATGAAAGTTGTAATTATTTTCCTTTTTGATGAGAGTAATAATAGTTGCAAGTTTTTATTTTTACAAGTAAAATGACCAGATTTAGTCCAGACTTACTGGACTGGCTCCAGACTGGACTACTGGAACCTTATTTAGGTTTGTTAAGAAACTTGTTTTGCTGGTCTCGCTCCAGACCCGACTACTGGAGCTCACTGAAGATCTGACCAGAAAATGTTTCTACTGGACCTACTCCAGACTTGGAATCTGGAGTCCCTCTGAAGATTTGTCCAGAAATAATTGAAGACTAGTGAGCATTTACTTGTATAGGTAATCTGGAGCATTCTCCAGATTAGCTCACTGAAGACTTCACCCCAGTCCAGATCTACTCTACTGTAGACATTCTGACTGAAGTCAAAGACTGAAGTCTGAAGAAAGAAGACTGACAAATGGCGGAGTCCACTGGAAGTCTTACCAGATCTGCACACTGGAGGATAGTTAGTGTTCTAGATCCTGCAAGTCTGAACACTAATATCGAGGATTGACTTTTGCCTTTAACACACTTTCCAAAGAACAATCCACTTGTTCTTTAACAAAGTATACGTGTGTTAAGGTGGTTGGATAAAAGGATACACTTGCACTTGATGTGACTTTATCCTTATTCCTTATCCAATACATTTAATGTTCTTGTCGGATCATTAAATGTATGCCAACCATATTTGTACGGCACAAATTCACTGGTGAATTTGTTGCCTATAAATACTAAGTCATTCCTTGACAAAAATACTTTTAAGCATTCCTTTTGCATTTAAGTGAATTTGTCCAAATACTCTCGATCTTAAACAGGGATACTTCACAACTTTAAGTATCTCGATCCTAAAGAGTTATTTGACAAATATAGATCATATTGTAACTCATAGGTTGTTAGGATACTCACTTAATTGTGTTATCTTGATTCCGCAACAACCTTGTATTTTATTTAAACATCATTAAATGAAATACCCATGAAACATACATAATGGTCCACTTTATTTGTTTATTGCTTTAAGTCTTGTATTACTTTGTTTATATATCTTGCATCTTTATTTACAAGTAATACTAGTCCAAATCTAGTGATTATTAGACTTGTTGTATTTTATTTAAACATCATTAAATGAAATACCCATGAAACATACATAATGGTCCACTTTATTTGTTTATTGCTTTAAGTCTTGTATTACTTTGTTTATATATCTTGCATCTTTATTTAATACTAGTCCAAATCTAGTGATTATTAGACTTGTTGTATTTTACACTTTCTATTGGTTAACCATCTCGTTAATTAAGGGACTCACACGTTAACATACCTATGTCTTCGTCTTGTCTTTGTCATTAATCTACTTCCTCTGCCTTTTCTTCTTGCTCCTGCTCTGCTCCTTCTCAGTCTCAGTCTTAGTCTCGAAATCAGAATCTGACTCTAACTCTGAAGGAGTATGAGTTAAACCTAACCTTCTCTTCTCTTGATCCCTCAAAGATCCTGGACCATAATAATAATCCGCAATCTCTGCTCTAACTCTCATATAAGCTTCTGGATCATATCCAAACCTCTTTTCCAGTCTATGCACAATAATTGGATGCAAATTTGACTCGGTAGAAGTCTTATTGGTAGAGTCGGTCTTGGTAGACTCACTATCCTGAGCACTAGCATTATCAGTTTCAAGAGCAATAGCATCAGATTGCCCTACCAAATCCTTACCCTTGTTTAATTGAACACTGTCAACATCTCTAGTAAGGAGTTTGGTTTGAGGTGCCTCAAGCTCAACTACCATGTTTATCTCTGTAGACATTTGTTCTTGAGCTTGTGGAGCTTCTGAGGTTGCCTTGCCAGCGACACCAACCTGGCTAGACTCTCCTTGAGTCTCTGTTCTGAACACAGAACTCCTTCCTAGCTCTTGAGTAGCTCTAGCAGCATCTGGATCTTCATTCTGATCATCATCATGCCCAGCTTTAGCCAACTCATCAGCTCTGCAACCTAAGCTATCTCTCTCAGCTCTAACCTTGAGATAGTTATCGATGAGCTCATGCAGTTTTTCTTCGGAGATCTTGACTCCCTTCTTCAATGCATCTTCCATCCTGATAACCTTCTCATCTAGAGCCAAATACTTCTTATACATACTGGACACTACCACCTCGACCTTGCCCAACTTGTCTTCTAAAAACTTATTCTTGTCACTAACAACCTTAAAATCACCAGCTAAACGAGTGATCAAACCTCTCATCTCATTCATCTGTCTCTGCAGATCACCAAGATTAGTTTCTTCACTTGTTTATCGTTGTGGTTGTGGCTGTGTAGTCTCAAGAACAGTAACAATAGGCACACTTTGTGAACCACCAGTAGCAGCAAAAGTCTCTTGTTCCCTTGACAAGTCTAGTTCTCTTTTGCATAGGCTGCTCTGGCACCCAATCTTCATCTGTTTCTCTCCTTCTTCTTCCTTGAGCTGCCTCAGTAGGTTTAGGAACCATCTTGGATCCAACCCTGATGAATGCATGAGATCTGTAAGGATCTTCATCACCATCACTGCTTGAATCATCATCAGAATGGATAGAAGGCTCTCTGTCTGTTTGAACATCAGCAACAACCTTTCCTCTACCTTCAGCATTTACACCAGATCCACTAGCCTGACCCGCTCCTGACCCACTAGCTTCTTCAGTACCTGACCCACTAGCTCTAACTGCTTCAGAACCAACTGCAGCTTCAGCTACATAATCATCTATGTCCCGGTCAAGGTCCACATCTACTAGGTCATCAACATTAGCATTGTACCTTTGCACTTGGGCAATATCACCATCTGGATCAGCCATTTGCTCTAATAGATCATCTACAATCTCAGGATTGGCTCCAGGTTGGTTAATCACATCATCTGCAACCTGTACAACAACTTCAGGCTCTTCTGGTGCATCTTCCTGAACCACTACGTCATGTAACTGCTCAACATTCTCAGCAGCTTCACCACCCTCAGGCTGAGGCCCTTCATACGCTGATATGACCTCATCGGTAGGTGCTATGTTGTTGGCATTGATGATGGCACCGAACAATGCAACATCTTGTGCATTTGGATCATTATGGTATCGAGACACAAACTCATCATAACCACGTCGGATTATCGAGCTCACTTGCTTCACTTCTCCTACAGCAGGTAGATTTGGAAGTCGAGCATTGATTATCATCATCACGAACCGAGGATACATCAAAAACCTCCTCTTTCCTGTGGCTGTGATCTGTTTCTTCATCTCATCGAAGAAGAATTTCGAGAAACTATACGGCTTGTTAAATACCAAGCCCACCATCTGTGCTTGGGCTTCCTGGTTCAACGTATCATAACCAGACTTCTTGTTGCTTAAACTAACCAGCAACACATGCGCAAGATACCTCCACCTGCCATAAAAACCCTTCTTGAACAGAGTTTTACTTGACATATCTGCAACAAACCCCATTCTTCTGAAAGCACCTTGAATGACTTCATGTCTGAACTTGGTGAGACCTGTAGCACCACCTTCTTGTTCAACTGTGCCCAGATTAAGAATGTTAACGAGGTCAGTAGCTGTGAACTGTATCTGCTGCCCAGCAACTATGGTATGAAAGATATACACATCTCCTGCCTTCACACAGTCAGCATTATTCCCGAAATCTCTGAGATAATCTAAATATATGACTGGAGAATGTGTAAGAACATGATGAATCCCTGTAATTTACAACATAACATAAATTATCTCTGTAATTTAGTTATAGATAGATTAACTCATTTTCAAATCTTTATTAACATAAACTTTTGAAAATCTGTTAAATTAACTTAAATTATCCCTGTAATTTACAACATAACATAAATTATCTCTGTAATTTAGTTATAGATAGATTAACTCATTTTCAAATCTTTATTAACATAAACTTTTGAAAATCTGTTAAATTAACTTAAATTATCCCTGTAATTAAGTTAAGTATAAAAATTAACTCATTTTCAAATATTTATAAGAATAAACTTTTGAAAATCTGTTAAATTAACTTAAATTATCCCTGTAATTAAGTTAAGTATAAAAATTAACTCATTTTCAAATATTTATAAGAATAAACTTTTGAAAATCTGTTAAATTAACTTAAATTATCCCTGTAATTAAGTTAAGTATAAAAATTAACTCATTTTCAAATATTTATAAGAATAAACTTTTGAAAATCTGTTAAATTAACTTAAATTATCCCTGTAATTAAGTTAAGTATAAAAATTAACTCATTTTCAAATCTTTATTAACATAAACTTTTGAAAATCTGTTAAATTAACTTAAATTATCCCTGTAATTAAGTTAAGTATAAAAATTAACTCATTTTCAAATATTTATAAGAATAAACTTTTGAAAATCTGTTAAATTAACTTAAATTATCCCTGTAATTAAGTTAAGTATAAAAATTAACTCATTTTCAAATCTTTATTAACATAAACTTTTGAAAATCTGTTAAATTAACTTAAATTATCCCTGTAATTAAGTTAAGTATAAAAATTAACTCATTTTCAAATATTTATAAGAATAAACTTTTGAAAATCTGTTAAATTAACTTAAATTATCCCTGTAATTTACAACATAACATAAATTATCTCTGTAATTTAGTTATAGATAGATTAACTCATTTTCAAATCTTTATTAACATAAACTTTTGAAAATCTGTTAAATTAACTTAAATTATCCCTGTAATTAAGTTAAGTATAAAAATTAACTCATTTTCAAATCTTTATAAATAAACTTTTGAAAATCTGTTAAATTAACTTAAATTATCCCTGTAATTAAGTTAAGTATAAAAATTAACTCATTTTCAAATCTTTATTAACATAAACTTTTGAAAATCTGTTAAATTAACTTAAATTATCCCTGTAATTAAGTTAAGTATAAAAATTAACTCATTTTCAAATCTTTATAAAATAAACTTTTGAAAATCTGTTAAATTAACTTAAATTATCCCTGTAATTAAGTTAAGTATAAAAATTAACTCATTTTCAAATCTTTATTAACATAAACTTTTGAAAATCTGTTAAATTAACTTAAATTATCCCTGTAATTAAGTTAAGTATAAAAATTAACTCATTTTCAAATATTTATAAGAATAAACTTTTGAAAATCTGTTAAATTAACTTAAATTATCCCTGTAATTAAGTTAAGTATAAAAATTAACTCATTTTCAAATCTTTATTAACATAAACTTTTGAAAATCTGTTAAATTAACTTAAATTATCCCTGTAATTAAGTTAAGTATAAAAATTAACTCATTTTCAAATCTTTATTAACATAAACTTTTGAAAATCTGTTAAATTAACTTAAATTATCCCTGTAATTAAGTTAAGTATAAAAATTAACTCATTTTCAAATATTTATAAGAATAAACTTTTGAAAATCTGTTAAGTCAAAAATACGAGGTCGTATTTCAAGGTCAAAATACGGTCAACCAAACTCTAAAATACGAAGTCGTATTTTCCAATTTGGCCACGTATTAGATCAGGTCATAAATCGGCATCGTATTTCGAAAGTCAAACCAGTCAAAATAAATTGACATTTACGAGGTCGCAAATCTGGGCTAGCAAAACCCCAAATGCGAGTTCGTCGCACTGTTCGTCTTCCCCAACGCGATTTCACGATTTACCCAACCAAAACTGGTAAAAATTGTTTCTTTATACTCGTATTCAAATGATAAAGATACCCCAACCCTTAGTTTTAACCAAAAAACATCAGAGTCGAAGAAACTAAGGAAACCTAATTCGAAAATTTTGAATCCTATTTTCTTGATTTTCTTGTTGCATGGTTAACTACTAGACGATTAGATAGTATACCTAGATTCGGTTTTTCACAGTGATGACGAATATATCAACCAAAAACACTTGATCTAATTGTATATATCGAATCTAATACGGGGTAGCAAAGTAGTATTTCGGGGTCGTAAAGCTCAATTTTGATAAAATAAAATGTGAGGTCGTGTTTGGCTAAAATGGGTTTATATACCCACTTGACCCGAATGGATCTGGGTCAACCCGGCCCAATTACGAGGTCGTATTTTCCTAAAGCCCAATTAGACCAATTACGAGGTCGTATTCTGCTTCTTGCAATTACGAGGTCGTAATTACATCCTGCACACTTTAAAATCAAAATTTCGTCAACGTTTCTGAATAATTGATCAACGATTACCACAAACTTCCTGGAAATATGAAAATTTAAAAGATCAAACCTGTAAGCATCAACTTTTCATCTTTTCCTCGATCTTCGTCTTAACCTGAAAAGTTAATAAACTTACACAAAATTCTTTAACTTTTCAACGATCAATCTTTCCAAAACTTTCTCGAATTTAGCTTTCCTGAATCTGTACCACTTGCAACAATCCATATTTCTAACCAGTTATAAAATTGATTCTTCATTCTTATACCTCCCCCTCAATTTTATGACTAGGAAGTATAACGATGACTAATCATTATAACCACTATCATTCTTATGTGTCCCCCTCAATTTATGACTGGGATGTATAACGATGACTAATCATTATAACCACTATCATTCTTATGTCCCCCTCAATTTATGACTAGGAAGTATAACGATGACTAATCATTATAACCACTATCATTCTTATGTGCCCCCTCAATTTATGACTAGGAAGTATAACGATGACTAATCATTATAACCACTATCATTCTTATGTGCCCCCTCAATTTTATGACTAGGAAGTATAACGATGACTAATCATTATAACCACTATCATTCTTATGTGTCCCCCTCAATTTATGACATGTTTCATAACTATATGATCTAAATAATCAAGACAGTAAACCTTTCACATTCAAACATGACATTTCTATGTCTAAGGCATAAAATATTAACTATGTAGCCTTTCACATTCAAACATGACATTTCTATGTCTAAGATTTTAATAATCTTCTACATTCACTTGATGTCTATGTCTAAGGTTTCACATAACCTTCTACATTCACATTATGTCTATGTCTAAGATTTTAATAATCTTCTACATTCACTTAATGTCCATGTCTAAGGTTTCACATAACCTTCTACATTTCATATGTCTATGTCTAAGGTTTCACATAACCTAGTTGATAATCTTTCATATTAAAATAAAATTATTTCTATATCTAAGATCTTCAACTAATAATGACCTTGCTATCAACATCTGTAATTACTATATAAATAATATATTATAAAAACCTGATGTTCTTAGCATTGTCTTGAATACTTCAGTCTTTTGCTTAGAAACCCTTCCTTTGGATTGACTTCTCTGCAAATACACTGAAAAAGAATTTCGAGACAACAACATTTTCATTGCTATACCCGAAACTCGATCTTCTGAAACTTCATATTTGAAAGACAAACTTCAAACTCTCTGTATCTTCATAATAATCAACTAATGCACCATAGCTTGTTGTAGTTCTCCCCCTCAACGATAAATCCCTCCGAATTAAGCATATGCAATCTTCCTTCTTGGATATATTGCTCGAGTCCTTGCTCGCCTTGCATAACCGGCATGTAATAGAGAGGTAGAATTTCCAACAATCAATCCTGAACTAGTTGACTCTCATGAAAACCAGAAACTTTGAAACTTGAATCACAAACTTCAGGAACATGGAACCTGTTTCAAAAACAATTCTTTGTCTCCATAAATCAAAATGTTTCTTCTGATTATGATCAACATCTTCAGACAAAACATATAAAATACAGCTTCTTGTGCCTATACCTGCACAAACTAGCTTAAACAAAATACACAACGAGATCAAAATAAAAATGTTATTCTTCATTATTTCATTACTATAATATACGATAGTAACGACTTAATTTAGAACTACATTTTTTATTTTCTTCTCCAAATTTGTTATTCTTCACTATCATAAGTCACAAACATATGACATTATCTTAGTCTAGAACTACAAATCTTCAAGAACTTGAACCAAACTAAACCCTTATAATCGAGATTTTAAGGTTCAAAAGTAAGAATCTTAAGATCCCTGTCTTATCATTCTACCGATATTTATCTAGAATCTTAAGAACCCTGTCTTATTATTCTACGGATACTTATCAAAATATAGAGTCTTAAGATCTCGGTCTTATCATTCTATGGATAACCTAAACTAAGGTCTTCCAACGCAAACTTATATAGATTCCGTTTCTAAAGTCACTTGTCTTTAACTCTGTAAAAACATCTAACTGAAACCTAATCTCTTATACTTTTGCAAACTGTATCTTAATCATGCAAGACTCCCTTTTACCATATGGAATACTCCTATGATTGCCTCATCAAACTAGTATTCATCTTGGTTAAACTGGATAACAATTATAAATACTCCTATGATAGCCACATCAAACTAGTATTTATCTTTGTTCTGGATATATTTGCATGATCCATATCTTGCTTCCATGGTGAGATCTTGCTCGACAACCTACAAAAACGAATATATGTCCGTTGTCCTGCACATCTCAACACACACATCAAATCTTCTCAAAGTAAAATCATACAATCTGAAGAATTGAATAAAGTAGCAAGATAAAAAATGAATATACTTAGCAATCTATTATTAGAGTGATTTAGGCTAATAATTCACTGCAAGCACTTTCAAATTTTGCACATAACATATCAAAATTATTTAGAATCTCTGTTCCAAATCTTTTTGATTCAAAAATCTTTCAAAGATTAAATTCAAAACTATGAACATCTCTGTGTTCATTCTTAAGAAAATCTTCTTTCTAAGATATAAAATGATTCTTTTAAAGATAAAATTCAAAACTATGAACATCTCTGTGTTCATTCTTAAGAAAATCTTCTTTCTAAGATATAAAATGATTCTTTTAAAGATAAAATTCAAAACTATGAACATCTCTGTGTTCATTCTTAAGAAAATCTTCTTTCTAAGATATAAAATACATATTAACCTAATATCTGTTTATTGAAATCAACAACTCTATGTTCTTTTCCTTAAACCCATATTCTGTTAATGTGACATACTTTCTTTTAGCTTTTGATCACAACACTATCGCTTAACTACCCTACTCGTTTATTCATTGTTCAATATAAACGTAGTTGAGTCCTCTTGGAAAGTAGATTCTATTCTTACTATATCTCTCATGCAATAGGAACTTTTATTTAAACAATACAATAGTAAAACACAAGTAAAAATTAAAAAATTCACGAAAAAACATTACACACACATACATATACACTAAACATAAACGAATAACATAGTTACAAGAGCTAAAGTTACTGCTGATTAGATCAGATTTAGCATGTTACATAAGCCTACTAGCGAGAAATAATTCTCTTATTATTAGTTATGAACAGCGACCCAAAAACGATTACCAATATGTTTGTCCTCTTAAACACTCGGTACTTCCAGTCTCCTTTTTGGTTTGTGACACTTTCGACATACCCTGGCCAAGGTCAGTCACCATGCAACCCGAGTAGCCTAATATGTCACTTAATCACGTTTGCGAACTTATGTGCCCCATATTCAGATACACTCTCACAATTGACACAAGCACTAAAATTAAGACATTTGGTGAGTAAAGTGAGAAAGTCTTTAAGAATCAAGTCAGCGGTGATAGGTCGGTGATTCCTCACGCGCAAAGCGACTTAACTTAACTCACGTACGGAAATATACTCAACATTGCATAATGCCAAGTACTTGCATATTTGTGACATTATTTTAAGCACTTATGAAAACCCGTGACTTTCGATGAGACCCGTGTAGCGAATTTTCTGACAACCTATCCCAAGTTGGAAGCTTTAGGTAGGCTAGGTATACAAAGACACCCCAAGGACTTACTTGTTCGAATCTCAAAGGCCACATTAGCTTCATATTTTCAACAGATTTATAGAGATATTTGCATATCTTGTCACAAATATACATCCGAAAAAGCAATACATACACATATATGTACCCGAGACCTTCTATATAAAGACCAAATATACATAATTACAACGCAAGATCTTTCATAAGATTTAAAGGACTTGTCTATTTTAAGAACAAGCATTCTTAGCCATATATCTGAATACGTTTCCCATAAGAACATTGTATATATTAAGTTCAGATTATAAGGAAACCTTGGTACTTTGTGCCTACCGATATATCATATAATGGTATCACTGAACTAAGCATTTTAAAGTACAATTAAGTAGGCTTAAAAGCTAAAGTATCGTCACGTCTAATCGTTTTGATGCAGTGACCTTACTCTTTTTATTATATTTCTTTTTCTTTTCTGATTTTTCTGATTTTTATTTTGTTTTTCTGACACTATCTGACACACATACATTACGACACAAACACTGACTCATTTTACAAAGTTCCTTTTGAGAGACACTGTCACTATAGATTTCTCATTCCAATCAATTGGACTAACAACTCGAAACGAGTTCGGTCGAAAGCCTTAGTGAACAGATCAGCTAAATTAAAGTCACTCGGCACCTTTTCTAGGACTATTAATTTCTTTTCAGCACAATCACGTATAAAATGAAATCTTATGTCTATGTGCTTAGTCCTACTGTGCTTAACAGGATTATTGGTAATGGATATAGTGGATTCATTGTCTATCTTTATGAGAGTACAAAGGAAATTCTAACCGTAATCTCCAGAGCCTGTGAACAAGCATTCACTCGCTGTAATGTATTCCGATCTCTCCCCTAAGACTGACATCACTGATGCCTACTTCCTCAAGAACACCAATTTCTTCATCCCTGTGAACCAACTAGTGGACTTCTAGAACTGACATATATATCATAACCAATAACATAACAACAAAGCATAAAATATGAGTATCTGTGCTATAGATAATCATCTAAACATGATCTTCTATAGTACTTTTTTTTTTTAAAAATCACAAAATAGACATAGGATCCTTTAACAGAAGTAAACTCCGTTAATAATCCCTTGTCCTCCATAATGTGCCTGGAGCTTCCGCTATTGACAAACCATAAACCTGCGGTCTTCCTTAGCAGCTCCTGCACATTCATAAACAGTTAGTTTTTCAAAGGACCCCTAGCCTTATTGGCTTTGGGTCGATCAATTTCCATTCTAAATTTCCCATTGACGACTTTTCCAATACCAGAAATACGTCCGCCCTTGGGACCTGCAAAGCTGACATAAGACCCTTTAACAAGAATAAACTTTGTTGATAGTCTCGTGTCACCAGTCATATGTCGTGAACATCCACTATCGACAAACCATATCCCAGTAGTTTTCCTTAGTGGTTCCTTCTGTTTAAGAACTTCAAGATGTGCCATGAAACTCGTCTCAGCTTCAGCGACATCTTCGTTCTCGGCTCTTACTGGTTCTGATGATTCAGGTTCCTCTTCTACTCTCTGATGAACACTACCATGAACATTGGCACATACCATAAGATCAAATGAATTATCAGCAAGATCGTTCATTTCTTCATCAAGGTCGTGAATTATTGCCATGAATGCATGATTCTGATCATCGATACTAGTCGAACCCCAATTATATGTACCATCAGATTGAACAACTAAAGCTCTTGAGTTGTCCGTATCTCCTGAGCTTCGGTTCCCAGTATTAGCATATTAATGTCCTGAATTCTGACTCACTATAGAACCACTCTGATTGAAGTTCTGACGGCCTGTAGCTGAATTGTTATCCCGTATTGGTCTCTGACACTTTCTAGCAAAATGTCCAAAACCATCACAGTTAAAACACTTCACCTTGGTTTTATCAAACCCCACTTTGCCACTCACAACCTTCCTTCCAGTTCTATCTGTGAAACGCTGAACTCTCAATGTTAGCATAGGTACTTGCCAGTTCAGATCCATTTCTTCCAAATCATCAGGATCAACTTGCTTGTAATCCTCCCTAACCAAATCAGGATCAGTAGTTTTCCTTAGTGGTTCCTTCTGTTTAAGAACTTCAAGATGTGCCATGAAACTCGTCTCAGCTTCAGCGACATCTTCGTTCTCGGCTCTTACTGGTTCTGATGATTCAGGTTCCTCTTCTACTCTCTGATGAACACTACCATGAACATTGGCACATACCATAAGATCAAATGAATTATCAGCAAGATCGTTCATTTCTTCATCAAGGTCGTGAATTATTGCCATGAATGCATGATTCTGATCATCGATACTAGTCGAACCCCAATTATATGTACCATCAGATTGAACAACTAAAGCTCTTGAGTTGTCCGTATCTCCTGAGCTTCGGTTCCCAGTATTAGCATATTAATGTCCTGAATTCTGACTCACTATAGAACCACTCTGATTGAAGTTCTGACGGCCTGTAGCTGAATTGTTATCCCGTATTGGTCTCTGACACTTTCTAGCAAAATGTCCAAAACCATCACAGTTAAAACACTTCACCTTGGTTTTATCAAACCCCACTTTGCCACTCACAACCTTCCTTCCAGTTCTATCTGTGAAACGCTGAACTCTCAATGTTAGCATAGGTACTTGCCAGTTCAGATCCATTTCTTCCAAATCATCAGGATCAACTTGCTTGTAATCCTCCCTAACCAAATCAGGATCAGTTAGTTTTCCTCTAATTAACTTCTCATGAGCAGACACAAATGAAGCGAGCATGCCCAAATGTCCCTCAACAGATCTTATGCTCATCGGCATCCCTGTGTAACCCGAGCTTGGAGAACTACCATTCTGAATCTCATTATGCACTACCATGGCTGATTCCAGAGAAATTACATACATCAAGTTGCTGTCAGAATCCATTGACATCTTCATCTTGTTATTCTCTCCACTGTAGAAGGCAGTAATCCTTCCACTTGGAGATTTTCCAGAAGCAATACTAGGCTTATCAAGTTTGGGCGGTGAATTGGCTTTTCCGGTTTCATGATCCATCAGAATTAATTGATTCAGCAAAGCTTGATAGTTTCCGGGTAACTGAGACGTCATTTTCTTCGAGCTAGTAAGGTTCACGAACTGTTCAAAAATAAACGAGTTCGTAAAGAAAAACAAGGTCGCAATTAGTTACCCGAGGTTGTAATTGAACTGGTGAGGTCTTAAAGAGCTCACGAGGTCGCAATTGAACTACTCGAGGTCGTAATTGAACTGGTGAGGTCTTAAAGAGCTCACGAGGTCGCAATTGAACTACTCGAGGTCGTAATTGAACTGGTGAGGTCTTAAAGAGCTCACGAGGTCGCAATTGAACTACTCGAGGTCGTAATTGAACTGGTGAGGTCTTAAAGAGCTCACGAGGTCGCAATTGAACTACTCGAGGTCGTAATTGAACTGGTGAGGTCTTAAAGAGCTCACGAGGTCGCAATTGAACTACTCGAGGTCGTAATTGAACTGGTGAGGTCTTACAGAGCTCACGAGGTCACAAATGAACTCGAGGTCGTAATTGAACTGGCGAGGTCTTAAAGAGCTCACGAGGTCGCAATTGAACTAGCGAGGTCGTAATTAGCTACCCAGGTCGCAATACGAGCTGGATGAGGTAATACGAGCCCGCGCGGTCGCAAACGATGCTGAAACCTTTAATACTCTTGAATTCGAAACCCTAATACCAAAACACCTTCGACTGCTGTAATTGTCAGACTACTACTCTCTCCTTTCTGCAAATCTGATGAGATCTTCTTATGCCAAGATAGGGTATAGAAGGTACTCCTGATTTCCCTCCAAATTTTTGCCGCCAAAATATGTTCTCATGAAACTTTGAATTCCATGTAAACTTTGGATAACATGATCATAAGAAAATTTTGATGATTCCTAAAATTTTTCGACCAAATCCAAATCTTCATTTCCTTTTTTTTATATTACAACAACAACAACATAAGAGTCTTCTCTCGGGAACTTACCCTATGTTTCTTCAGATAACCTTTTTCAACTCTGTGATTAAAGTCTTCTGATTAAACAACCTGAAACGCATAAGAACTCTTCTTTAATGTGTGGACTAGAACTGCTGCTGCTTGTATATGCGAGGTCGCAATTTCTGAGCAATTGCGAGGTCGCAACTTACTTGTTCTTTACGAGGTCGCAATTTAAGAACCAATTGCGAGGTCATAATTCTACCAGGTAGCAAAACTTCCTGATCAGCATCTTATTCGAACGACAGCAGCTCTTCTTTTCCAGAAACCCTAATTCGTCCCCAACCTGAAAAGCCACGAATCTGGGTCTGCCTCAACATGCAAAACTAATCAGATCTTGTTTTCATCGTTACAAGGCTTTAACACTATAAAGCGTGTAAGGAGGAAAACACAATATGATATAGTTTCACACGATCAGATCTCAAAAATAAAGATTTCGGTCGTAAACTCCATGGAAAAATCACGGCTAGACGACCAGATCTTAATACTAATGTTTTTGGTCGAGAACTCAGTGAAAGAATCACGGCTAGACGACCCTAAACCGATGTTGTCTATCACCAACAAGGTATAACCTTCCGGTATTAAACCAAGAGGCTCTGATACCAATTGTAAGTCCCTGGCACGGATCGTCAATAGCTTGCTCCAGTTATCTTGAGGTGCGGAATCCCTCACAATAACTTGGTGATCAACAAAAAGCCCCTAGATCACCTGCTGCCTCGCAAATCTTCTTCGGGCTAGCGGAACAACCTTTGACGACTTAACCTGCACAAGTATGCTTGATATTTTGACAAATGTTCAACCCTAAACTCTGCTAGGGTTCGGTTTATATAGGTAACACCTGATATGGGCTTCAGCGAGTCGGCCTCGCAAATCTTCTTCGGGCTAGCGGAACAACCTTTGACGACTTAACCTGCACAAGTATGCTTGATATTTTGACAAATGTTCAACCCTAAACTCTGCTAGGGTTCGGTTTATATAGGTAACACCTGATATGGGCTTCAGCGAGTCGGCCTCGCAAATCCAGCCCAGCCCGTCACTAATGCGAGGTCGCATTCTGTGATTGGCCTCGTATTTGACCCTGCAAATACGGTGTCGTATTCCCTATGTGAAATGCGAGGTCGCATTTCACCCTTAGCAGATTTATTACACATTCAATACTTAAACTTAATCTAGTATTCTATGCATAATACTAAGTTCATTAATGACAATCACATTACAAAGACATATAACAATATAAGCCCAAACAATCTAGACTGCTATTGACATAGATGTGCACTTACACTTCTTAACCATAATTTTATAAATCTACTCATTATTTAATTCATAATATACTGATCACACGTTATTTCAGTATAAGCATCTACTAAAGTGGTATATGTTTGTGTAAGTTACCATACTGATCATGTTAAATGGGAATGCAATGAGTCTGTTTTCTATTTTTTGTTCATATATATATGTTAACTTATCTCATATTTGTTTTTTGTATAATTATATTTATATCAATCAGTATATATTTTATTGTGCAGTTGATAGTATGCAATCCCTATTTATTGTGATAAATGGTTAATTGTTTTATATGTTATTTAATCTATTCTCTATACTCTAGAAATTATAAGAGTGTTGGATGCAGATGGATAAATAATTTTCATTCATTCAATTTTATATTTTAACTGCTGGATTTTAGGATCTTATTAACTTTTTACTGAGCAGTTTCATATTATGTGTGTTTTATGGTGGTTGTGGATTGACTAAGTCTAATTTCCCCTACAAAAAAGGAAACTGATTTTTTACTACCATCTTTACATTTGCTATAAATATCTCACGTTGTTTACATTTAACAAATATCATTTCGATAATACTTTTCATATCACTTTGTTTTGCATAAAATGTCTATTACATGTTATACTGATAGTTCCAATAATGGATCGTCTATGCAAGTTGAGTCTGTTGTTGTTGGAGTTGTCGTGATGAAGACAAGATTTTGGTTGATACGGTGACGGATCAAAAAGTCCAAGAGGATGATAATGATGTTTGGCTTGCCGGCTTCCAAGATCTAGATGCTTTATTATATGAAGCTTACCGCTATATGTCGATGGAGTTTGATCACATAATGTCAAACTTTAAGGATTATGTGAGAGAGAATAGTGTTACTCAGTGGAAGTGGGATAAAGTTTTTGTTCTTTATGAGGAACAGGTATATTGCCATTTTTTTTTCTTTTTTTTTTACCATTTAACACTTTTATTTTGTTAAACAAATTTTATAATATAAGTTTCGTTTTATGATGTTTTAGTTGTATATTACCGGTTCAAAGTTGGACATTGATTTTTACATGAAGATATCTAAACATATTAAATCTGAAGATAGTGAAATTGGACAAGTTGTTGCTGACTGCAATTTCAGAATGTTACTATATAAAGCTGAATTATTTTTATCTGAGTTGTTTGGTTATATAAAATCCATTTTATATAACCAATTATGGTCGTACAACTTCAAGGAATGGGAACTCAATGAATCCATCTTCCTGTCAGATGATGAGGTAAATTAAAATTATGTTCATTATTTAAATATTACAATTTATTCAACCAAAATTTTACGATGGCAATCCATTTGATTTTTGTTTGTGGCTTAAAAACGTTTTAGGGTGGAAAAGGCGCAGGCCATTTGGACATACAATTTCAATTAAATTATGGTAGGCCGGAAAGAAAGTAGCATGTTACTTGGCAGGAATGAATGAAGTTAACTCAGAATGTTTATGGTGATACGAATACTGAGTTACTTGAATTGATACTGTTTGGGTTCAGTGATGAATATGTAATTTAAATTAATGAAGTGATTAGAAATCATATATAGTTTATTTACTACTAAATGTTTATCCTTTATGTAATCACTGTTTAAGTTTTTATATATTTTATCTTTAGTATTTGATATTTATTTATTTATGTTTAGTTTTTTATAAAACATGATTTCAGCTTCAAATGGTTATAATGATTGATTATTATCCATAATGTTAAATTCTATAAATCTACTCAGTATTTATTTCATAATACAGTGGTTACGTGTTGTTTTTTTTTCTATTGTTTCATACATTATATTTTTTAAATTTGTTACACATGACAATATTAATAAATGTTAACTTATTTCCAGAAAATAAGCAAAAGTTGATTTGGAATATGGTCAATTTGATTCTGCTTACTTTAGATATCATCATTTGATTCCGCATATATACATCCGTTGGATCAACTGTAACATTAAATGTCATCCATTTAAATTCGATATTAATATGTTGTTGATTAAGTTTCATATAACATCTAATCCATATACACTCTAATTTCTGAGAGTGTTGAATGCTGATAGAATGATGGATAATTAATTTTCATTTATTCGGTCTTGTATTGTAACTGTTGTGTTTTACTATTGTCTTTACTGTATTCTGAGCAGTTTTTAATTGTGTGTGTTTTATGGTGGTTGTCTATTGACTAAGTCTAATTTCCCCTACAAAAAAGGAGGAAACTGATTTTCCACTACCATCTTTATATTGCCTATATATACGACACGTTGGTTACATAAACACATGTGAGTTCGATAAAACTATTATTAGCACATAGTTTTCCACAAAATGTCTATTACATGTGATACTGGTGGTTTGAATAATGGATCGTCTATGGATGTTGATTATTATCCATAATGTTAAATTCTATAAATCTACTCAGTATTTATTTCATAATACAGTGGTTACGTGTTGTTTTTTTTTCTATTGTTTCATACATTATATTTTTTAAATTTGTTACACATGACAATATTAATAAATGTTAACTTATTTCCAGAAAATAAGCAAAAGTTGATTTGGAATATGGTCAATTTGATTCTGCTTACTTTAGATATCATCATTTGATTCCGCATATATACATCCGTTGGATCAACTGTAACATTAAATGTCATCCATTTAAATTCGATATTAATATGTTGTTGATTAAGTTTCATATAACATCTAATCCATATACACTCTAATTTCTGAGAGTGTTGAATGCTGATAGAATGATGGATAATTAATTTTCATTTATTCGGTCTTGTATTGTAACTGTTGTGTTTTACTATTGTCTTTACTGTATTCTGAGCAGTTTTTAATTGTGTGTGTTTTATGGTGGTTGTCTATTGACTAAGTCTAATTTCCCCTACAAAAAAGGAGGAAACTGATTTTCCACTACCATCTTTATATTGCCTATATATACGACACGTTGGTTACATAAACACATGTGAGTTCGATAAAACTATTATTAGCACATAGTTTTCCACAAAATGTCTATTACATGTGATACTGGTGGTTTGAATAATGGATCGTCTATGGATGTTGATTATGTTGTTGTTGGTAGTTGTCGTGCTGAAGAAAAGATTGTTGTTAATACAATGATGCATCAAGAAATTGAAGGTGCTTTTGTTGATGATCTTTGTGACAACTTAGAAAATATGTATAATTTATTCTCTGAAGCTGCACGATATATGTCTATGGAGTTTCAAGACATAAAATCAAACTTTAAGAAGTATGTGAAAGAGAACAACTTTATCTATTGGGTTTGGGATAAAGTTGTTTGTCTTTCTGAGGATCAGGTATATTGCATTTATTTTTATATTGTTTCAATTTTACACTTTTAAGTCATTTACGATTGTGTTTAATATAATGTTTGTGGTATGGTGTATAGTTGTATTTTCCAGCTTCATATTTGGACATTCACTTTTACATGAAGATATCTAAACATATTCAAGCTGAAGATGGTATCATTGGACAGGTTGTTGCTGACTGCAATTTAAACATTTTACTGTATAAAGCTGAAGTATTTTTATCATCTGAGTTTGGTTGCATAATATCCAATTGTGTAAAAGAACTTTTGTACAATAACTTTTGTCGATGGGAATGCAGTGAGTCTATTTTTCTTTCAGATGATGAGGTACTGAAAATACTATGTAATTATTCAAGATTTTAATTTATTGAAATATTATTTAATAATGCCAATCCTTATGATTTTTGTTTATTGGTTAATAATGTTTTAGGGTGGTAAAGCGTCAGGCCATTTGGATATACAATTTGAGTTGAAAATTATCAGGCCGGAAAAAGATGATGGATTTGCTGAAGTACACTTGGCTGATCTGGATGAAGTTAACTCAGATGTTACATATGATTTTGGTGATACAAATTCTGAGATAGTAGAAGTTATAATGCCTGAGTTACTTGATGTTGATTTGGATTCTTGAAGTTATTGTGTATAGTATTTTTTAAATGTTTTAAGTTTTATTGTATTGTTATGTTTCTTTATCATGAATGTAATGTAGACATGTTATATTTTCGAGTGGCATTATAATTAGTTGATATGTTTTACTGATTTATTATATATATATATATATATATGTATTATATATTATATATATATATATATATATATGTAAATGTAGTTTATTTAAAATTAAAATTGTATACTTGTATTGAAAAAAAATAATCAGTATTTAACTTATAAATTAGGAGTTATTTTATTGTGTAGTTGGTAGAATGGTAATGGTAAACTTATTTATGTCATAACGTATTTGACTTAATATGTCACATGTAACCATTATGACGGTTTTCAGTCATCATGACTGTTGAGTAACCCACGTCTTTGTGTGACGGTTCAAAATCATGATGACGGTTTGATTTTTAGTGTTCAAAGAAATAATAATAAGAAAATAATTTATTTATTTCCATTATGACGGTTTTCAGTCATCATGACTGTTGAGTAACCCACGTCTTTGTGTGACGGTTCAAAATCATGATGACGGTTTGATTTTTAGTGTTCAAATAAATAATAATAAGAAAATAATTTATTTATTTCCATTATGACGGTTTTCAGTCATCATGACTGTTGAGTAACCCACGTCTTTGTGTGACGGTTCAAAATCATGATGACGGTTTGATTTTTAGTGTTCAAATAAATAATAATAAGAAAATAATTTATTTATTTATTATGACGGTTTTCAGTCATCATGACTGTTGAGTAACCCACGTCTTTGTGTGACGGTTCAAAATCATGATGACGGTTTGATTTTTAGTGTTCAAATATAGTTGACTTGCTTGGAGGCTCAGAACCCCATATCTTACTTCTATAAAAAGGTGTCCTTTCTATTCAAGTTAATCGCATTGATAAAATACAATTAAATTACACTTTGTTCAATACACTTGACATTACTAATTTTTTTTGTAAAATGGCATCAGACAGTCTATGGAATCGATTGGACTCTACTCAAAAAATTCGCTATGTAAGTATATCTTCATGTATATGTGTTATTATTCTATATATATTGAAATCTGATTTTTTTTTCCAGAATCTTGACCAGGTTCAGAAGGAACATGAAGATGAGATAAGAAGGAAAGATCTTGTCATTGGGAGGATAAAATCGTGTTTGATGAGTTTTATTGAAGTCAGGAAGATTAATGAACGACGTTTAAGGAAGAAACTTAAAGAGGTTACGGCGGAGTTGCATGATGTGAAGTCAGAGTTAAACAATATTAAACGCGAGCACCCTGAGATATTTAACAAATAACTTAGTCTGACATTATTTTGGTGTTAATGATATTGTGTAGTAGGCCAGATCGTATGTATTTATGTTTGTTATATATTTTAAAAGTTATTAGTTTCGTTATTACAAGAACTTTTGATTTATTGTATTCTGGTAAATTTTTTGGGTATGAATACAATTGAAACAAATTGTTTATGCTATTTATAATTATGCATTTGCTTTTTAGTGTTCAAAGAAATAATAATAAGAAAATAATTTATTTATTTATTGTGACGGTTTTCAGTCATATTGGCGGTTCAGAACCCCATATAGCCCTTTTATGAAGAAGTTTTCTCTATATTTAGGTTATTTCCAACTATAAATACACTCAATATTATTAAGTTTCTTTGTAAAATGACATCAGATAGTCTTCGGAATAGTTTGGACTGTAATGAGAGAATTCGATATGTAAGTATATGTTAATTTGTATATGGTATGGTTTTATATCTTTTAAATTTTGATTTGATTTTATTTTTTTCAGAATCTTGACCAGATTCAGATTGAACTTGATAATGAAATAAGAAAGAAGGATGATGTCATTAAGAGGATGCAAACATGTTTGACGAATGTTGTGCAGTGCAGGAGGATTGTGTAACATCCGTGAATTTTGACCCGTTGACTTTTTGTGTAAATTGACTAACAAACTTGTTGAATGAAATAATTGGGCCCATTTGTGATTACATGACTAGGTGGTATGTTAGTCGGGTCGTTAATATGTTTGTTTGGCGTTTAATTGTGTAAACGATCGTAAATTGGCATAAAAGGGAAACGGGTCGACCCATGGGTTGTCCATGACCCATGAGCCTACTAGTGACCCATCTTCCCCCCTTATACTCTCATTTCTCTCTATCTCCCTTCTCTTATTCTCTCAAGTAAAAGCAAAGGCCATCTCTTCTCATTTTCTTCTTCATTTCGTGCATCAAGATTGTGTTTGAAACTACCATAATACAAGAATCGTAATCATCTTCATCTCATCGTCGTCATCTTTGAAGAACCAAAAGCCTAGTTCTAACATTTCACCCATTTTGACCTAATTTCGGGTTTTAAGCTCTAGGAAGAGTTTTGGTAAGTCTAAATCATTCCATTTACTTCTATTTATGTTCATTTACTTGTTTCTAGTCGTTTTGATGTGATTCCAAGTCTTTAAAATGGTAAAATGGAAATTAGGGTTAAATTAGGGTTTGGGTGATTTGGGAGCGATTGTGATGTTTTGGTCGGATTTGTGGGTTGGGTTATGTGTATTTATGGTTATTGATGTTTAGTTATGCTTCAAAATGGGTTGCAAGTCGTTGTAAATCGATTTGGGTCGAATTTGGGGGTTTTGGGTTTAGTTTCTGCACTAAGCTGCTGCTGCTGTTCGTGGGTTGCCCAGTAGGGGGCGTAACCTACGGCCCTTTGGGGCGTAGGTTACGCTAGTACAATTTTGTTTGGGCGTAAGTTACGGCCCTTTGGGGCGTAGCTTACGCCGAAGTCTTACCTTACGCCCAAAAACCCACTGTTTACGCCACTCCTTACGCCAAAAATGAACTTTCTAGAGGACCGTAGGTTACGCCCTTGTTGACCGTAACTTACGCCAGTTGTTTTCTGACCACCGTACCTTACGCCCCTTTTGACCGTAGCTTACGCCTGGTGGTTTTGAACCACCGTAACCTACGCCAGTTTAGGGCGTAGGTTACGCCCCCTTTGAAATCCTGAACTTTCCTTGTTTGACCTAGTTTGACTTTCTGGACCTTTTTACGTGTCGGGCCTTAATCTAATTCACTTCTTATCTTATATAACATTGAATAGGAGTCTTAGAAGTCATTTAACGTCGAGAAAACACTTTGTAAACCTAATTAGGGTTTTGCCGTTTACTTGATAACTTTGTATGTATACTTATGAATGTTGATGTGAATGTATGACCGATATTTAGGTGTTGGACGCACGGAGAACATTGTACTTCCATAACTCGACCTTATATCGACTTAACTTTTCATAAGTCATCGAGGTGAGTTTCGTATCTCCCTACTCGCTTGAGATTCGGGCTGAAAAGTGTAAACTTACGTGTTTACTTACGTTGTTGATTGATTGATTGATTTGGTTTGAATGTTGGATTGTTGAGACGGTTTTACGCTTGAATGACTTGGTTTATGTTTGTTAAGTATTTCGTTAATATTAGGATTTGACGTACATACATGATAGTCGGTTATACCTTCATTGGGTTTTAGATGTGGTGGGAAGGCTGCGGGGACCCTATATATAAGCATCTGGGGCTCGAAGGAAGTAGAATCCTCTTAACTGTATGTACGTATAGTTGGTTTAAGTTGAAATTATTGATTTATGATCGGTGATTATTGATTGTTGGTTCACGTTCGTTGAATGTTGATTATTGGCTTATAACTTACGATTATTGATTGTTGGTTCATGACTGATGCATTTACATTTGATTGTAAGCATTGCATACATTGTTGATGACCCTCGGCAGGGGATTGCCGACATCCTGGTGCATAGATGTATGCACCCATTTTGGATGTAGTGCCTGACTCCGAGTATATAGACATATATATCTTGATGATTTTGAGATACAGCCTTGTTCATTGTGATGACAGAAGGGTATCGTTGCATTGGTGACTGGCGTTCACGCATAAGATAGGCATGTTGACTTATTTATGCCTTTGGTACTTGCATTTGATATTCATATCATTGAGCATTCATTTACACGCATTTACGTACTTATGAAATTTTGTGGATTGGTTATTGTTGTGTTACTTAGAGGCTCACTGTAAGTCACGTCTAGCCTCTACTTGTACATTATGATTATTATTTGTGGTTCCTTGTGGACCATTTCTACGAACTCACCAACCTTGTGTTGACTATGCTTAGTACACTTTTCAGGTAATCAGGTTAATCCTGGGCGCGGAGTATAGTTGCTTGCTTGCTTGCTTGCTGTTTAACCCGGGCATTGGACTTGATGAATCAAGGATTCATAGACCTTCTCTTTTGCATTATACTTAGGATTAATTGCCATCTTTTGAATGCTCCTTTGTAACCTTGATGGTTATTGCTCCTTTTGGTATTTTGGTACTTGTTTCGTCTTTGTAATGGATTCACCGAATCTTTATTTGCATTTAGTTCTTGTTCTATTGTAATTCCACCTTGTGCTATATGATTTCCGTAATATTCCGAGCCTCGGCTTGGGGTGTTACAGAATGGTGGCCCATGCGTGGTCGTAGAGAATTAGGCGGGTTGACCTAGACTACGGCTTAAGTTAAAACTCTTCATATAGCATGCATGGTTAGGAAATTTGTGTGCAATGTGAATTTTGTGAATCCCCATGTGAGTTCGTAGTTAAGACCACTTGTGTGTTAGCTTGAATTCAAGGTGATGATTGTAGATTATGGTTAATATGGGTTGTTGTTGTTAATTGTTGGAACTAATGTGATGATTTAGGGCAAAATGATGGGATGCCATTAACTTAGTATAATATTGTGGCAACCCTAAAAGAACCCGATCAACTCTTTTATGGTTACCCGATATTATAGCAAGTTCATGACATCGTGGATTGCGCACGTGTGGCTTAAAGTATAATAAGGAACCGATATGCTTAATGGAAGTTGATTAGGTGGAAGGTTAGCCGTTGGTACACCTTGTATACATACCCGGTCAATAACTAGAGAGCATATCGAATTCGAATTATACTTTGAATCATTCGTGTTAGTTGTTTGATTGCATGATGTAATGAGCATGATTACTTGATGTTATGATATGTAAAAATCCCTTATGATGCTAACACTTTTGCCTTAGCATAATGTTATGAAATGTGTATGTAGTATCGGTATGAGAGCATCGACTACTTGTGTGACTAACATGTGAGCATTTGAGACTAACTCTCGGGTCAACGTGTCACTTGTTTTATAGAAATGGCGAGACCCAGGAGAACCGGAACGAACTATAGGGCTGAAGAGGAAGAACCTCAACCGGAGGTACAAGGAGGTAGGGGCCGTGGTAGGGGCCGTGGTAGAGGCGTGGTAGGGGCCAAGGAAGGGGTCGTGGTGAGGTCCCTGAGCCAAACATGGCCGAGGTAATTGCTCAAACGATCGCCAATATCATGCCAACCATTATTGCTCAAGTCACGGCAAATCTTGGGCAAAATAACGTGGCTCAAAACAACGAAGCTCCAGAAAATGAACATAATGAAAATGTCCAACCTCATGCCGAAGAAAATGAAGAAGAGGGACCGGTGGGAATTGGAAACGGTATGCCCATGTATAATCAACAGGGAGGATACCGTCAAGGGTGTGTATTTAAAGACTTTAAAAGTTGTGGGGCACCGGAGTTTGATGGGAAAGGTGGTCCCACGGAATGTATAAGATGGTTTGAGGCGATAGAGGCGGTGATCGAAAGGAGTCATTGCACCTATGATGACCGGATTTCCTACGCATCCAGCATGTTTAGACATGATGCCTTGAGTTGGTGGAACCAGGAGATAACGTTGGGACGGACTTATAATTTGGAGTGGATTGACTTCAAGAACAAAGTGAAAGCAAAGTTTTGTCCTCCGTATGAACTACAAAACTTGACCATCGAGTTTGCTAATCTCAACATGGAGGGAGCCGATTACAAGGGCTATGTTAGACGATTTCAAGAGTTGTCTACCCTCATTCCTCACTTGGTAGGTACCGAGCCTCAGGCCATCCAGAAGTTCGTATTGGGCTTGAATCCTCAAGTCCGATCATATGTAAACTCTAACATGCCTACTTCTTTGGCTAATGCGGTTAACCAAGCCGGGAGTGTGACTGAAGATTTGTTGAGGAGTGGTGTTTTGAGCAAGTCCTCCACGAACAAGAGGAAAGAAGTGGGAGAGTCGAGTGGGGTAAAGAAGATGGGAAAGTTTGACCCTAGAAATGCTAATAGGGGTAGGGTGATGGCGGTGGTAGAACCGGCTAAGAAGGCTTATTTTGGGCCTCACCCTTTCTGTGGGAGATGTAACAGGCATCATCCCGCCAATAACCAATGTGGAGCATGCTTTAATTGCAATCAACTCGGGCACGAAGCTAGAAATTGTAGAGCTCCAAGGGCGGGTCCAATGAATGTGGCTCCGTTCGGGCCGTTCCTCCTCAAGGTAACCAAAGAAGAGGCGAGTGTTTTGAATGTGGTAGCCGTGACCACTACCGTAATAATTGTCCCCGATGGGTGGGGCAACAAGTGCAAGTAGCCGTCCACCCCAACCAACTACAAATGGTCGGGCCTAACCAAAACCGGGGACAACAAGGCCACCAAGTGCAACCACGCGGCCGAGCCTTTGCGGTCAATGCAAATGAAGCCCGCAACGATCCCAACGTAGTAGCAGGTACCTTTCTCCTTAATGGTCACTATGCCACCATCCTATTTGATTCCGGGGCCGATTATAGCCTCGTGTCTTCTAATTTTGTTCCTTTGATTGATGTGAATCCTTGTGCTTTAAACTATGTGCTTGACATTGAAATGGTAAACGGGTCACTAACAAAAATTAGTCAAATACTTCGCGATTGTGTCTTGACTTTGGAAGATGTCGACTTCTTCATAGACCTTATGCCTTTGGATATTGGGAGTTTTGATGTTATTGTGGGTATGGATTGGTTAACGGCGGCGAAAGCGACTATTGATTGTGGTGAGAGAGTTGTTAAGATACCTTTGACTAACGGTAGAATTCTTAGGGTTTCAAGGTGAAATCTCCGATTCCTCAAATTCTAAGGTCTTTAGTGCTACCGTCACAAGGGTGGAATTGAAGACCGTTCCTATTGTTTGTGAATTTCCCGATGTTTTTCCGGATGACTTGCCGGGGTTACCTCCAACTCGTGAACTAGACTTTCGTATTAATCTTATCCCCGAAGCCGCGCCCGTAGCAAAAGCTCCTTATAGACTAGCTCTAACCGAAATGCAAGAGCTACAAACTCAACTCAAGGAACTCCAAGAGAAGGGTTTCATTCGCCCTAGTCAATCTCCTTGGGGTGCTCCTGTTCTCTTCGTCAAAAAGAAAGATGGGTCCTTCAGAATGTGTATCGACTACCGGGAATTAAACAAGCTTACAGTGAAGAACCGGTATCCCCTCCCAAGAATCGATGACTTACTTGATCAACTTCAAGGTGCTAAGCACTTTTCAAAAATCGATCTTCGCTCGGGTTATCATCAACTCCGGGTACATGAAGATGACATCCCCAAAACGGCTTTTCGCACAAGGTATGGTCATTTTGAATTCACCGTGATGCCTTTTGGGTTGACTAATGCGCCGGCGGTGTTCATGGACTTGATGAACCGGGTGTGTCAACCATACTTAGACAAGTCTGTCATTGTGTTCATTGATGACATACTTGTATACTCGAAGACAAAGGAGGAGCATGTTGGGCACTTGCGTGAGGTGCTTGAACTACTAAGAAAAGAGAGGTTGTATGCCAAATTCTCCAAGTGCGAGTTTTGGTTGGAAGAGGTCCACTTTCTTGGTCACGTAGTGAGCAAGGATGGTATTCATGTGGATCCAAGCAAGATTGAAGCGGTCAAGAATTGGAGAAGACCCGAAACGCCATCCGAGATCCGTCAATTCCTTGGATTGGCGGGTTACTATAGAAGATTCATTGAAAACTTCTCCCGTATTGCACAACCACTCACCCTCTTGACTCAAAAAGATAGAAAGTTTGAATGGGGCGAAAAACAAGAAAACGCCTTCCAAACTCTTAAAGATATGTTATGTGACGCTCCTATTTTGACGCTACTCGGATGGAATTGAAGATTTTGATGTTATTGTGGGTATGGATTGGTTAACGGCGGCGAAAGCGACTATTGATTGTGGTGAGAGAGTTGTTAAGATACCTTTGACTAACGGTAGAATTCTTAGGGTTTAAGGTGAAATCTCCGATTCCTCTAATTCTAAGGTCTTTAGTGCTACCGTCACAAGGGTGGAATTGAAGACCGTTCCTATTGTTTGTGAATTTCCCGATGTTTTTCCGGATGACTTGCCGGGGTTACCTCCAACTCGTGAACTAGACTTTCGTATTAATCTTATCCCCGAAGCCGCGCCCGTAGCAAAAGCTCCTTATAGACTAGCTCTAACCGAAATGCAAGAGCTACAAACTCAACTCAAGGAACTCCAAGAGAAGGGTTTCATTCGCCCTAGTCAATCTCCTTGGGGTGCTCCTGTTCTCTTCGTCAAAAAGAAAGATGGGTCCTTCAGAATGTGTATCGACTACCGGGAATTAAACAAGCTTACAGTGAAGAACCGGTATCCCCTCCCAAGAATCGATGACTTATTGATCAACTTCAAGGTGCTAAGCACTTTTCAAAAATCGATCTTCGCTCGGGTTATCATCAACTCCGGGTACATGAAGATGACATCCCCAAAACGGCTTTTCGCACAAGGTATGGTCATTTTGAATTCACCGTGATGCCTTTTGGGTTGACTAATGCGCCGGCGGTGTTCATGGACTTGATGAACCGGGTGTGTCAACCATACTTAGACAAGTCTGTCATTGTGTTCATTGATGACATACTTGTATACTCGAAGACAAAGGAGGAGCATGTTGGGCACTTGCGTGAGGTGCTTGAACTACTAAGAAAAGAGAGGTTGTATGCCAAATTCTCCAAGTGCGAGTTTTGGTTGGAAGAGGTCCACTTTCTTGGTCACGTAGTGAGCAAGGATGGTATTCATGTGGATCCAAGCAAGATTGAAGCGGTCAAGAATTGGAGAAGACCCGAAACGCCATCCGAGATCCGTCAATTCCTTGGATTGGCGGGTTACTATAGAAGATTCATTGAAAACTTCTCCCGTATTGCACAACCACTCACCCTCTTGACTCAAAAAGATAGAAACTTTGAATGGGGCGAAAAACAAGAAAACACCTTCCAAACTCTTAAGGATATGTTATGTGACGCTCCTATTTTGACGCTACCGGATGGAATCGAAGATTTTGTTGTTTATTGTGATGCTTCGGGGCAAGGGTTGGGTTGTGTTCTTATGCAAAGGGGTAAAGTCATTGCTTATGCCTCTCGTCAATTGAAGGTGCATGAGAAGAACTACCCGACACATGATTTGGAATTGGGAGCGGTTGTGTTTGCTTTGAAGTGTTGGAGGCATTATCTCTATGGCACCAAATGTGTGATTTATACCGATCACAAAAGCCTCCAACACATCTTCAACCAAAGTGAATTGAATATGAGGCAAAGGCATTGGTTAGAACTATTTAGTGATTATGATTGTGACATCCGTTATCACCCGGGTAAGGCAAATGTAGTAGCCGATGCCTTGAGCCGAAAGGAGAGAGTGAAACCAAGACGGGCTGGAGCTATGAGCCTCACGGTAGGGCCGAATATTCGTGATCGGATCATTGAAGCCCAAATTCAAGCCACCCTACCGGAAAACTTTCGAAACGAGAACCTAGATGGCATGGAACAACAATTCGACTGGAAGAATGATAATGGGCTATACATGGTTGAAAGACTTTGGGTTCCTATTTTCGGCGACTTAAGAACACTTATTATGAATGAAGCTCACCTATCGCCTTATTCGGTCCATCCCGGGTCGGATAAGATGTACTTTGACTTGAAAGATTTGTATTGGTGGCCGGGCATGAAGCGTGATGTGGCTAGGTGTGTGAGTGAATGTCTTACTTGCTTACAAGTCAAAGCCGATCACAAGAAGCCACCCGGTTTGTTGGTATAACCGGTGATGCCCGAATGGAAGTGGGAACATATCTCAATGGACTTCATTACTAAGCTACCGAAGACAAGAAGCGGTCGTGACACGATTTGGGTGATAGTAGATCGGTTAACGAAGTCGGCTCACTTTTTAGCCATTCGCGAAATCGATAAATTTGACACTTTGGCTCGTTTGTACATCAAGGAAGTAATATCTAAGCATGGAGTGCCGATTTCTATCATTTCCGATAGGGATGCCCATTTCAAATCAAAATTTTGGGAAGCCTTTCAAAAAGCCATGGGTACTCGACTTGACATGAGTACGGCGTTTCACCCTCAAACGGATGGGCAAACCGAGAGAACCATTCAAACACTTAAAGACATGTTGAGGGCATGTGCAATTGATTTTGGTGGAAGTTGGGAGGACCATTTGCCGCTAGTCGAGTTTTCATACAACAATAGTTATCATGCTACCATTCAAATGGCGCCCTTTAAGGCATTGTATGGTAGGATATGTCGTTCTCCCTTAGCTTGGGCAGAAATAGGGGAGAGTCAACTAATCGGGCCCGAAATTGTGATTGAAACGACTAAGGTAATATCTCAAATTAAGGAAAAGTTGCAATTGGCCCGTGAGCGTCAAAAGAAGTACGCCGATGTGAGGCGAAGACCGTTGGAGTTTGAAGTTGGTGATTATGTACTTTTGAAGGTATCGCCTTGGAAGGGTGTTGTACGTTTTGTGAAGCGGGGAAAACTTGCGCCAAGGTATATTGGTCCTTTCAAGATTCTTGAACGGGTTGGGAAAGTTGCTTATCGGCTAGAATTGCCTCAAGAGCTTAACGGTGTGCATGATGTGTTTCATATTTGTAATTTGCGCAAGTGTTTGGCGGACCCTACACATCATGTACCTATGGACGAGATTAGGGTTGATTCGAATTTGAACTTTGTTGAAGAACCGGTGGAGATCTTGGATCGTCAAGAAAAGAAACTTAAGAGCAAACGCTACACGATTGTTAAGGTTAGATGGAATGCTAGACGTGGAGCCGAGTTCACTTGGGAGCGAGAGGACCACATGAAGTCTAAGTATCCGCATTTATTTAGTAATTAGTATTTGTTAAATTTCGGGACGAAATTCTTTCAACGGGGGGATAATGTAACATCCGTGAATTTTGACCCGTTGACTTTTTGTGTAAATTGACTAACAAACTTGTTGAATGAAATAATTGGGCCCATTTGTGATTACATGACTAGGTGGTATGTTAGTCGGGTCGTTAATATGTTTGTTTGGCGTTTAATTGTGTAAACGATCGTAAATTGGCATAAAAGGGAAACGGGTCGACCCATGGGTTGTCCATGACCCATGAGCCTACTAGTGACCCATCTTCCCCCCTTATACTCTCATTTCTCTCTATCTCCCTTCTCTTATTCTCTCAAGTAAAAGCAAAGGCCATCTCTTCTCATTTTCTTCTTCATTTCGTGCATCAAGATTGTGTTTGAAACTACCATAATACAAGAATCGTAATCATCTTCATCTCATCGTCGTCATCTTTGAAGAACCAAAAGCCTAGTTCTAACATTTCACCCATTTTGACCTAATTTCGGGTTTTAAGCTCTAGGAAGAGTTTTGGTAAGTCTAAATCATTCCATTTACTTCTATTTATGTTCATTTACTTGTTTCTAGTCGTTTTGATGTGATTCTAAGTCTTTAAAATAGTAAAATGGAAATTAGGGTTAAATTAGGGTTTGGGTGATTTGGGAGCGATTGTGATGTTTTGGTCGGATTTGTGGGTTGGGTTATGTGTATTTATGGTTATTGATGTTTAGTTATGCTTCAAAATGGGTTGCAAGTCGTTGTAAATCGATTTGGGTCGAATTTGGGGGTTTTGGGTTTAGTTTCTGCACTAAGCTGCTGCTGCTGTTCGTGGGTTGCCCAGTAGGGGGCGTAACCTACGGCCCTATGGGGCGTAGGTTACGCTAGTACAATTTTGTTTGGGCGTAAGTTACGGCCCTTTGGGGCGTAGCTTACGCCGAAGTCTTACCTTACGCCCAAAAACCCACTGTTTACGCCACTCCTTACGCCAAAAATGAACTTTCTAGAGGACCGTAGGTTACGCCCTTGTTGACCGTAACTTACGCCAGTTGTTTTCTGACCACCGTACCTTACGCCCCTTTTGACCGTAGCTTACGCCTGGTGGTTTTGAACCACCGTAACCTACGCCAGTTTAGGGCGTAGGTTACGCCCCCTTTGAAATCCTGAACTTTCCTTGTTTGACCTAGTTTGACTTTCTGGACCTTTTTACGTGCCGGGCCTTAATCTAATTCACTTCTTATCTTATATAACATTGAATAGGAGTCTTAGAAGTCATTTAACGTCGAGAAAACACTTTGTAAACCTAATTAGGGTTTTGCCGTTTACTTGATAACTTTGTATGTATACTTATGAATGTTGATGTGAATGTATGACCGATATTTAGGTGTTGGACGCACGGAGAACATTGTACTTCCATAACTCGACCTTATATCGACTTAACTTTTCTATAGTCATCGAGGTGAGTTTCGTATCTCCCTACTCGCTTGAGATTCGGGCTGAAAAGTGTAAACTTGCGTGTTTACTTACGTTGTTGATTGATTGATTGATTGATTTGGTTTGAATGTTGGATTGTTGAGACGGTTTTACGCTTGAATGACTTGGTTTATGTTTGTTAAGTATTTCGTTAATATTTGGATTTGACGTACATACATGATAGTCGGTTATACCTTCATTGGGTTTGAGATGTGGTGGGAAGGCTGCGGGTGACCCTATATATAAGCATCTGGGGCTCGAAGGAAGTAGAATCCTCTTAAGTGTATGTACGTATAGTTGGTTTAAGTTGAAATTATTGATTTATGATCGGTGATTATTGATTGTTGGTTCACGTTCGTTGAATGTTGATTATTGGCTTATAACTTACGATTATTGATTGTTGGTTCATGACTGATGCATTTACATTTGATTGTAAGCATTGCATACATTGTTGATGACCCTCGGCAGGGGATTGCCGACATCCTGGTGCATAGATGTATGCACCCATTTTGGATGTAGTGCCTGACTCCGAGTATATAGACATATATATCTCGATGATTTTGAGATACAGCCTTGTTCATTGTGATGACAGAAGGGTATCGTTGCATTGGTGACTGACGTTCACGCATAAGATAGGCATGTTGACTTATTTATGCCTTTGGTACTTGCATTTGATATTCATATCATTGAGCATTCATTTACACGCATTTACGTACTTATGAAATTTTGTGGATTGGTTATTGTTGTGTTACTTAGAGGCTCACTGTAAGTCACGTCTAGCCTCTACTTGTACATTATGATTATTATTTGTGGTTCCTTGTGGACCATTTCTACGAACTCACCAACCTTGTGTTGACTATGCTTAGTACACTTTTCAGGTAATCAGGTTAATCCTGGGCGCGGAGTTTAGTTGCTTGCTTGCTTGCTGTTTAACCCGGGCATTGGACTTGATGAATCAAGGATTCATAGACCTTCTCTTTTGCATTATACTTAGGATTAATTGCCATCTTTTGAATGCTCCTTTGTAACCTTGATGGTTATTGCTCCTTTTGGTATTTTGGTACTTGTTTCGTCTTTGTAATGGATTCACTGAATCTTTATTTGCATTTAGTTCTTGTTCTATTGTAATTCCACCTTGTGCTATATGATTTCCGTAATATTCCGAGCCTCGGCTTGGGGTGTTACAGATTGAGCAACAACGTGCAAAGGAAAAGCTGGAGGAGGTTATGGTGGAATTGCATGCAGTGAAGTCAGAGTTAAGCAAATTAAAAGTATTATAAAACTGCTATTTGTATATTTTATTTTTCTTTATTTTTTTTCATTTAAAACTGTTGCAGTTATGTGCATGTTTAGTATTTATGGTTTTATGGGAGTTGGTAATTGACCAAGTCTAAATTTTCCTATAAAAACGGACACAACTGATTTGGAACTGCTTCTTATTTGTTCTATATAAGACGGGTTTGATTACACATAAACGTACAATATTTGTGTAAAATTTTCATTCTCTATCTAATTATTCAGAGCAAAATTTACAAAAAAAAATGTCTCAAGAAAATAATGATTGGGCATCATCTGATGGCATTGCTAGGGTGGTTGGTTCTGGGGTAGTTGAAAGTCTTAATTCTGAGAATAAGTGTGGTGTGAATGAGTTCAAGTGGCAATCAGAGTCGGATATCATGTTTTCCAAAGATGATGAAGTGGAAAAACTCAGTAATGCATATGATACATTATGCAAAACTGAGTATTTTATGATATTTCAGTTTGAGCGGTTGATATATACTTTTAAAAAATACGTTAAGGAGAGTGGAGTTAATTATTGGAAATGGGAACAATCAGTTTGTCTTTCTGATGATGAGGTCTATTATTTTGTTTTATTTTTTTTTATATTTTACTTAAATGTCATTATTTGTTTTTAATACGTAAATTTGTTTTATTATTTTAGGATGCTGAAGCTGGTGACAAATTGGACATTCATTTTGAAATAAAAAAGTCCACCGCAGAGAAAAAACAAGAAGTGGTTGCAAAAGAAATGTGTCAAAGCGTTAAAGGTGAAGGTGGTTGGATATCTGAAACTGAGGATACGAAGGTTGATAATGGGATTGTTAAGGAGAACGTTGTTACTGAGGGTAATAACTTTGATAATGATGTCAAAATTGAACCAGATTCTGGTGTTAAGTTATTCAATGATGTTAAAGGTGAAGGTGGTTGGATATCTGAAACTGAGGATACGAAGGTTGATAATGGGATTGTTAAGGAGAACGTTGTTACTGAGGGTAATAACTTTGATAATGATGTCAAAATTGAACCAGATTCTGGTGTTAAGTTATTCAATGATGTTAAAGGTGAAGGTGGTTGGATATCTGAAACTGAGGATACGAAGGTTGATAATGGGATTGTTAAGGAGAACGTTGTTACTGAGGGTAATAACTTTGATAATGATGTCAAAATTGAACCAGATTCTGGTGTTAAGTTATTCAATGATGTTGATGATGACTCTCGTGTTTCCAAGAAGTTGAAAATTGAAGACATTGAAGGCACAATTGAGCATGGAAATGTTGGATGTTAGAAATATCATATGTAGTTTATTTAGTACTAAAAGTTTATATTTTTAATCTAAGGTAGTTTCATATATATGCATTTTCATGTTTATTTGTTTTTTTAATGGTGTCGTATTGTATTACTAAATCTTTATATGTCTATGATTTTTATTTTGCTAAGAAATTCTAATTAAGTACGTTTTTATTAGCATGATTACGGTTTCAGTCATTATTATGGTGTAGTAACCGTCAAATGAACTCATTGATGTAATCAATCTTTATCTTTTTATAAGATATCTTTTTATTTATTTAAAGTAATGACGGTTAAGTAACCATGATGCTAAGTATCTTATTTTACTGTGTATTTAATCGTTGTGTTTTATAAGATATTATAAAATATATTTAAATTCATTATATTATACTGACTAGGTATTTTAATCAGTATAGGATTTTACTGAAGACGTAAAAATACTTTTTAAGTTTATTGTTTTTTAATTGTTGATTTACCTTATTTACAGATTTTGAAAAAGGAGATGTGTATCACTATTCATAAATGGAAAAAAGTCAAAAAGAATGACTTTTATCATGATGACGTTTCAGTTCTTATGACGTAAGTTAAGTCATCAACTCCCTTATTTAAGCAACCATATGTTACATTGTTTGCCTTCAACCTAATATTGTCTAATATACTTCCATTACTTATTCTGTAAGCGTTATATACACCAATTTTTACAAAATGTCTTATAATCCGTCTTTATCAACTTCAAATTTTGATATAAAGGAGTCTTTTAAGAAACTTCGTTATGTAAGTGTATGTCATACGTTTAATATATATTATATGACATTGTATTTTCTTTACATATCTTTTTATTTATTTAAAGTAATGACGGTTAAGTAACCATGATGCTAAGTATCTTATTTTACTGTGTATTTAATCGTTGTGTTTTATAAGATATTATAAAATATATTTAAATTCATTATATTATACTGACTAGGTATTTTAATCAGTATAGGATTTTACTGAAGACGTAAAAATACTTTTTAAGTTTATTGTTTTTTTAATGGTGTCGTATTGTATTACTAAATCTTTATATGTCTATGATTTTTATTTTGCTAAGAAATTCTAATTAAGTACGTTTTTATTAGCATGATTACGGTTTCAGTCATTATTATGGTGTAGTAACCGTCAAATGAACTCATTGATGTAATCAATCTTTATCTTTTTATAAGATATCTTTTTATTTATTTAAAGTAATGACGGTTAAGTAACCATGATGCTAAGTATCTTATTTTACTGTGTATTTAATCGTTGTGTTTTATAAGATATTATAAAATATATTTAAATTCATTATATTATACTGACTAGGTATTTTAATCAGTATAGGATTTTACTGAAGACGTAAAAATACTTTTTAAGTTTATTGTTTTTTAATTGTTGATTTACCTTATTTACAGATTTTGAAAAAGGAGATGTGTATCACTATTCATAAATGGAAAAAAGTCAAAAAGAATGACTTTTATCATGATGACGTTTCAGTTCTTATGACGTAAGTTAAGTCATCAACTCCCTTATTTAAGCAACCATATGTTACATTGTTTGCCTTCAACCTAATATTGTCTAATATACTTCCATTACTTATTCTGTAAGCGTTATATACACCAATTTTTACAAAATGTCTTATAATCCGTCTTTATCAACTTCAAATTTTGATATAAAGGAGTCTTTTAAGAAACTTCGTTATGTAAGTGTATGTCATACGTTTAATATATATTATATGACTAGGTATTTTAATCAGTATAGGATTTTACTGAAGACGTAAAAATACTTTTTAAGTTTATTGTTTTTTTAATGGTGTCGTATTGTATTACTAAATCTTTATATGTCTATGATTTTTATTTTGCTAAGAAATTCTAATTAAGTACGTTTTTATTAGCATGATTACGGTTTCAGTCATTATTATGGTGTAGTAACCGTCAAATGAACTCATTGATGTAATCAATCTTTATCTTTTTATAAGATATTATAAAATATATTTAAATTCATTATATTATACTGACTAGGTATTTTAATCAGTATAGGATTTTACTGAAGACGTAAAAATACTTTTTAAGTTTATTGTTTTTTAATTGTTGATTTACCTTATTTACAGATTTTGAAAAAGGAGATGTGTATCACTATTCATAAATGGAAAAAAGTCAAAAAGAATGACTTTTATCATGATGACGTTTCAGTTCTTATGACGTAAGTTAAGTCATCAACTCCCTTATTTAAGCAACCATATGTTACATTGTTTGCCTTCAACCTAATATTGTCTAATATACTTCCATTACTTATTCTGTAAGCGTTATATACACCAATTTTTACAAAATGTCTTATAATCCGTCTTTATCAACTTCAAATTTTGATATAAAGGAGTCTTTTAAGAAACTTCGTTATGTAAGTGTATGTCATACGTTTAATATATATTATATGACATTGTATTTTCTTTACATTTCTTTTTTTTTCCAGATATATGAACAGTTAATGATTTGCATTAAGGACCAACACAATATTAACGAAGATCTTATTACTAGCATGAAGCAGTGTATCAAAACTATTACAGATGCAGATATAGAATTGGCAAAGGTTGATGAAGAATTGCAGAAGACCAAGGAAGAACTGCGTGCAGTTAGGGTTGATTTATTCAACCAAAAAGAATACATACGCAAGCTCAAAAATAATTTTCCGTATATTTTTGAATAATAAATTATGAATTATATTTTGTTGATTTTGGTTAATATAATATTTGCCAGATATCGGGTTGTTAATTAGTTTGATTTTATGCTTAGAATTGTAATTTGATTTTTGTGAAATATAATTTATATAGTTGTTATAAACGTTGTTGGTGTCAATGAACTTAGTTTTATCTAATGGTTTATGTTTAACGTTTGAATTAAACACGTATGTAATAAACAAAAAATACATATAATAAATGAACTAAAAGTATTATAGTAAATATAGTTGAAGTATTTCTCAAAAATCCTGCAAGTTGGTTGCAGTTCATAAACGGTGGATACATACATTGATACATATTGATAAATTAATTTAGTTAAATAAATAAAGTATATCACTTTCCGTTTGACAATGTTTGATTAGACAATTGATATGATAGCTTCTGTGGCAGCCGCCCACTTAATATCGGTTCTTTAAATACGATACACCTGCCCTTATTTGGTTACCATTCGAATTATTTAACTTATGACACATTTAGAGTAACCAACAAGTTTAATCTGGTTAGTACTTTATACCTATAAATATTCACAACCACCACATTTAACATTGGGACTTAACAAAAACACCATCCTTTTCTTAACTAAAAAATTTACGTAAAGATGTCTGAATATATTGGATCCAAAAAGAGGAAAAATGAGAATAGAAATAATTTTGATGATCGAAAATATTTTGTGAGTTTTTATGTTGCATTTTATATATTAAGTTTTTTATTTTTCGTAAAAATTATTTTTAATTATGTTTCCTTTTAATTTCAGGATTCTGCTGAAATGCTTTATGCTCATCAAAATGAAATTCAGATTATTAGGGAATCACATGAACGTCAACTTCAGTTGAGTTATGAAGTAATTAACAGTCTTAGGCGTTTACTATCTGAAGCTAATGAAGCCAATATGAAAGCAGTATCATACGTATCCTGTTTTTTTCGGTAAAAGGTCGTCACCCCTAGTTATTTTATTATCACAAATAAGAACAGGCAACATGGCTGAATGCCAGTTGACTTAAACATTTACATAGTAAATGCCCTCACGGGCCCCCCAAAATAATAAAGGGGACCTGTGATGCAGGAAATGAATCAAATGAGTGACTGGACAGGCCCAGAATATCCAAGAACAATCAAACTAGCAATATAAACAATAAGAATGATGTGAGGAATGACTTGGATGTTCTCAGGATGGAGTTGCTTGATGTTTATGCTTATTTAGGTTTGATAAAGCAAAGCCATTTACAGTAATTCCCTACTATTATAAAAATGTTTACCGATTTTCGTTAAGATGAAATCATTTACCATATGTTTCATCTAATTTTGTCATTTTCATGTAGTTATGCACTTTTAGTTTATTTTATTTGAAGTTCAAATATAATATTATAATAAACATGGTTTCTCAGTAAACAATCTAAAAATACATTGCATATTACGGTGTTCACCAACTAATTATGTAATTATAGTTTGAGTACTGTCAGAGTATTCTTCAATTTGGAATATATTGATTTTTAGTTTATTCTGAGTAGGATATTATATGTCTAACATGTTTGCTTACATATAGTGTCAACTGTTATGATCATAAATAATATTATATCTTTTAATATAACCTTAATCAACTTTCTTATATAGTCCATTCTAGAAAAATGTGTAGGTTTAAGAAAGATAATAGATCATAGTGCTTGTATGATGAAGTAAAACATTATTTATAGAGGAAGTTTGTGCAAGTTTTAATTGGGCTTACATGTCTTGTAAGGACCCCATGCATTTGGGCTTAAAATTTATCTATAAAAGGCCCAAAACCAAGTCGGCTTACTTATTGGCATGATATATACATTCTATCCATTAACGAAATGTTTTCAACTTTCAAGGTTACTGAACTTGATAAGGATTGTTTCACTACAAACGCAATGCACTTCATTATATAGTGGATTTTAATATTACTTTCTGTAGTTACAAAAATATTCAGGATACATATCCCAAACACATATATATCCCAAAAATATGTTAATTAAAGCGAAGAAACAAAGTTCAGTGGTGGTAATACATTAATTGACTTTAAAATATACAGATTTCGTGACATATGATATGACTATCACATAATAAACTATGAAATCTTAAAAGCGAGGCTTAACATTTAGCATTTCATGAATAGTAGCTTCTGGGTTAGCAGTAATATCATCAGAAAAGTTTGAATGAAATTCTGCAAGATTTGTCATAGCAGCAATCAACGCCTCTTTTGCTGTGAGATATTCAGTAGAATTTTCATTCACCATAACTGACTGTCTACCTAACTCTTTTGCATTTTTGACCACCTTCTCTATTAGATCGATAACTTGTGGTTCAGTTGTAAGTGTTTTACAAACAAAAGGAATTACTTTTGACTTGATACCTTGAATCTGCTGCTTCAATACAAAATTCTCTACGTCTTTCTCCAGCAATTCATTATGACATTTTTCAAGACAAGAACGTTGAGCCCTGATTGTTATGTCACTGTCGGCCAAACGCTCCTCCCGATTCGCAATTCGCTTTAGCAAGATATCTATTCCCAGTGGCTTGTCGTTCAGCAAGTATTGTGTATTTTGATTTTCTTTATGTTTACTTGATTCACGGGGATTCTTCACATTATTCTGAGTATTCATTGCAATAAGTCTTGCACTTTTTCTGGTATTTGCTTCATCAATTGGTACAGGATTAGAAGCTTGATGGGATGATTCCGCCAAATCAGTAATGTTTCTCTTTTTACTCATTTGCCTACAAAAAATGTGACATAATCATATACCAAAAAATTACAAACGGTGTACTAAATAATAGATTAAGAAATACCTTCAAAATATAGTTGGGATAAAGACGATCAGAACGTTAATTTTTCTCTTATATTTGTTAAATATATTATTTATACAGTTATTGATGTAAAAAATATATATGTGTGATTATATTGATTAAGAAGTTATATGAGTTCCTATATACAATTCGAAACCGTCAAATACCCCTTTGATTCATGGGAGTTACAACCGCTCACACACGCCCTATAAATAAAAAAAATATCATATATTTTCATATGTAGTCCTTTAACTATAGTTTACTTTACTTTTGAAATTTTCGTTTTTAATAGTGACAGTTGAATTTCCATCACATCAATTCCGTGTATCTAGACACGCTACATTTTACTTTTTTGGTACTCATATCCATTATATGTAGAAGTCAATCATTTATAAAATCTCTTCATTCCCATATTTCTTCTTCCTCTTAAGTTTGCTTTATCATCATGGTATTTGATCAAAATCTGTTCATTTGTTCATTTTTTTTGGTTTTATTTACAGAATATTTAACATTTTTCGTTTTGCACTGGACAGGAAAACCAATTAAGTGAAGATCTTATTAACGCCATGAAGATGCAGCGTTCAATTGTCGATGAAGAAATGGAGAACCTTAAGAAAGAGCTGCAAAAGTCCAAGGAAGAATTGCATAGAGTTAAAGTAGACTTGATATACCTAAAAGCTGTCGTGAGCAACTTGAAACGCAACCATCCACATATCTTTAAAAAATAAGTTGGAATTTTAGTTTCATAGATGCATGATAATATTTCGTATGATATAATTGTCGCTGGTATTCATGGAATTTGTAGTATTTTGTTTTTTGTAGCCTTTTATTTTATTATTATAATAAAATTATGATTTATGAAAGTTTTTACATTTTTTTAAATTAAATGCATGAGAAGTTACAAATAAAAAATAATGTTACAGTTTGAGTGGATACTGTTGTAACACCCCAAGCCAAGGCTCAGAATATCACGGAAATCATATAGCACAAGGTGGAATTAATGTAGAACATGAACTAAATGCAAATAAAGGATTCAGTGAATCCATACAGTAAGTTAAACAAGAATCAAAATACATAAAGAACAAGTCATCATCAAAGATTACAACAGAACATCAAAAGATGGCTAACGGTTCTAAGTAATGCAAAAGAGAAGGTCGATGAATCCTTGATTCATAAAGTCCAAAGCCCGGGTTTAACAGGAAGCAAACAACTAAGCTCCACGTCCGGGGATAACCTGATTTCCTGAAAAGTGTACTAAGCATAGTCAACACAAGGTTGGTGAGTTCGTAGTAATGGTCCATAAGAAACCATCGTCAATAATCATAATATACGAGTAGAGGCAAAACATGACTTACAGTGAGCCTCTAAGAACAACACAACAACATCCACCACAAGATTACACACAACAAATAAAACGCGTAATAAACATTATACCCAAGTAACGTACATAACATCAATTCAAAACAGGTATCATATCCTCTTCAGTGGGATTGATACACAACATAAGTCATATCCTCTTCAGTGGGATAGATACACAACAATTAGTCATATCCT
>CM067170.1:126893729-126967930 GCA_034093135.1 Erigeron breviscapus | reverse complement strand
CGCGGTATTAAATAATCTAAACTTGCTCTTACCAACGATGAAACATCTTGCAACAATATATCCGACGCAAACATCTTACCGACAATTTTAAGTGACAAAATTGTAAGTCCCCTGGTACGGATCGTCAATAGCTTGCTCCAGTTATCTTGAGGTGCGGAATCCCTCACAATAAGTTGGTGATCAACAAAAATCCCCTAGATCATCTGCGGCCTCGCAGATCTTCTTCGGGCTAGTGAAACAACCTTTGACGACTATAACCTGCAATACCTGCTTGATACTTCGACAAATGTTCAACCCTAAACTCTGTTAGGGTTCGGTTTATATAGGTAACACCCGACATGGGCTTCAGCGATTCGGCCTCGCAAACCCAGCCCAACCCGTCACTAATGCGAGGTCGCATTCTGTGATTGGCCTCGTATTTGACCCTACAAATACGGGGTCGTATTACCTATTGTGAATTGCGAACTCGCAATTCACACTTAGCAGATTTACTATACATTCAATACTTAACTTAATCTAGTATTCTATGCATAATACTAAGTTCATTAATGACAATCACATTACAAAGACATATAACAATATAAGCCCAAACAATCTAGACTGCTATTTGACATAGATGTGCACTTACAGACTCCCCCTTGGCAATAGCTTCTAGACGTTAACATACCTATGTCTTTGTCTTGTCTTTGTCATTAATCTACTTCCTCTGCTTCTTCTTCTTGCTCCTGCTCTGCTCCTTCTCAGTCTCAGTGTCAGTCTCGAAATCAGAATCTGACTCTAACTCTGAAGGAGTATGAGTTAACCCAAACCGTTCTTTCTCTTGATCCCTCAAAGATCCCGGATCATTATAATAATCCGCAATCTCTGCTCTAGCTCTCATATGAGCTTGTGGATCATAACCCAACCTCTTCTCCAGTCTATGCACAATAATTGGATGCAAATCTGACTCGGTAGAAGTATTATTGGTAGAGTCGGTCTTGGTAGACTCACTATCCTGAGCACTAGCATTATCAACATCAAGAGCAATAGCATCAGATTGCCCTACCAAAAACAAAGAAAAGAAAAAAAAGAGCACTAGCATTATCATCAAGAGCAATAGCATCAGATTGCCCTACCAAACCCTTATCCTTATTTAATCGATCAACATCAACATCTTCTGTAAAGGATTTGGTTTGAGGTGCCTCAAGCTCAACTACCATGTTTATCTCTGTAGACATCTGTTCTTGAGCTTGTGGAGCTTCTGAGGATGCCTTGCCAGCGACACCAGCCTGGCTAGACTCTCCTTGAGTCTTTGTTCTGAACACAGAACTCCCTCCTAGCTCTTGAGTAGCTCTAGCAGCATCTGGATCTTCATTCTGATCATCCTCATGCCTTGTCTTAGCCAACTCATCACCTCTGCAACCTAAGCTGTCTCTCTCAGCTCTCAACTTCATGTAGTTGTCGATGAGCTCATGCACCTTTTCTTCAGGAATCTGTACACCCTGATTCATTGCATCTGTCATCCTGACAACCTTCCCATCAAGTTCAATATACTTTTTATACATCTTGGACACAACCACCTCGGCCTTGCCCAACTTGTCTTCAAGAAATGTGTTCTTGTCACTAACAACCTTCAAATTTTCAGTCAAACGAGTAATCAAACTTCTCATCTCATTCATCTGTCTCTGCAGATTACTAAGATTGGTTTCTTCACTTGTTTGTAACTGTGGCTGTGTAATCTCAGGAACAACAACCCTTGGCACACTATCAGACATACCAGCAGCAGCAGAAGTCTCTTGTTCCCTGACAAGTCTAGTTCTTTTTGGCATTGGCTGCTCTGGCACCCAATCTTCATCTGTTTCTCTCCTTCTTCTTCCTTGAACTGCCTCAAGTAGGTTTAGGAACCATCTTAGATCCAACTCTGATGAATGCATGAGATCTATAAGGATCTTCATCACCATCACTGCCGGAATCATCATCAGAATGGATAGAAGGCTCTCTGTCTGCTTGAACATCAGCAACAGCCTTTCCTCTACCTTCAGCATTCACACTAGATCTACTAGCCTGACCTGCTCTTGACCCACTAGCTTCTACAGTACCAGACCCACTAGCTCTAACTGCTTCAGAACCAACTGCAGCTTCAGCTACATAATCATCTATGTCTCGGTCAAGGTCCACATCTACTAGGTCATCAACATTAGCATTGTACCTTTGCACTTGAGCAATATCACCCTCTGGATCAGCCATTTGCTCTAATAGATCATCTACAATCTCAGGATTGGCTCCAGGTTGGTTTATCACATCATCTGCAACCTGTACAACAACTTCAGGCTCTTCTGGTGCATTTTCCCGAACTACTACATCATGTAACTGCTCAACATTCTCAGCAGCTTCATCACCCTCTGGCTGAGGCCCTTCATAAGCTGATATGACCACATCAGTAGGTGCTATGTAGTTGGCATTGATGATGGCACCGAACAATACAACATCTTGTGCATTTGGATCATTATGGTATCGAGACACAAACTCATCATAACCACGTCGGATGATCGAGCTCACTTGCTTCACTTCTCCTACAGCAGGTAGATTTGGAAGTCGAGCATTGATTATCATCATCACGAACCGAGGAAACATCAAAAACCTCCTCTTTTCTGTGGCTGTGATCTGTTTCTTCATCTCATCGAAGAAGAATTTCGAGAAACTATACGGCTTGTTAAATACCAAGCCCACCATTTGTGCTTGGGCCTCCTGGTTCAACGTATCATAACCAGACTTCTTGTTGTAACACCCCGACTATAGCGGAAACACGAGATGCCACAGAACGACATGGTACAAAAGATTTAAGTATAAGACATCAACATAAAGTTTCAAAAGCCATTCAAATTCAAAAGGTTACAAGTTCAAGTTGACGTTTAATAAACATTACATAACCAAATTCATAATCAAAGATCAAATGTTTGCGTTACTAGTCCAACATGCAACAATTAAACCCATCAACCGTGAGGCAGTCCAAAATGCTAACTTACTGCCCTAGACCTGAAAAGCATGAAGAAAAAGTGTCAACTACGAGAGTTGAGTGAGTTCATAGGTTTATGCTAACAACACATATAGATTTAATCCAATTCAAGAAATAATATGTCATAAAATTTCCAAGAATTCCATCATCCTGTCCATACCCAGACCGTATGTTCAATCAATAATTTCCATCCACGATAATAATGATTTCCATTCAGCCAAAGGCATAAATCGATGAGTATATGCTTGAGCCACTACTACGACCATTTTACATGTCCCAAACAACATAATATTTCATTTCAGAGCACAAGCTGTCAATCAAGTGCTTTAATCACAATTGGGGTCGTGCCATGGAAACGACCAATAATATAACAAGATAGTTAGAGCACCGCTCGGGTCGGACTGGCAATGAAGGTGGCCACCAAGGTAGACCAAACATTCCACCGTTACCTATTTAGTGGGTGAGTGGACGACTCTAGTTGCGCAACCCTCTAACTACAGGCCTCCACTATCGGAGTTAATAGTAGTGTACTGAAGTATCTCAGTTTGACAGAACTCAAGCTCATCGTATAACATATAACACATTTGAACATACAATATCCCATTTCATAAGCATTCTTTCAAGAATCATTTCATATATATAAAGCCATTTTATTTATCATGCTTTTCACCCCGAATGTAAAACACATAAAAGAGTTTGAAAGGGGGCTATGACTCACTTGATTAGAGAGTGAAAGGGGCTGATCAAACGCGATTCCTTCGCTTAGATTTGTTGCGCCTCAAGCAAGCCTAAACCATAACGTATATATTCACGACGTAAGTTCGCGTGACATGAACTAGTGAGCTAGATCATGAGATGTATACTAGTAGACTTGCCCATCTTTGGTTGTTATTAGATTATGGAGTTTAAGTACATTATGATGCTCTCATTATTTGGTTATAAGAGATTTTGTGGTAAGAGTCGTTTTCTCATTATACGTTTTTGTACGTTTATTGGAATTTCGGTAGTTTGGCTTTGATTTATATGATTTCCATTGTACACTTTGCTTAGTAATAATATTTGACATTAGTGGTCTTATAATATTAATATTTTATGTATATTTTCTGACTTGTAATTATATATTTAATTTAATAATATTTAATTAATTATTTATTCATTTTATTGATTTATTTATAAATCCTTAAAAATACTTTTATGTCATAATTGTCTTTATAAATTATGAATATTTATTTATTTATTTATTTATTTATTTATTTATTTATTTATTTATTTATTTATTTATTTATTTATTTATTTATTTATTTATTTATTTATTTATTTATTTATTTATTTATTTATTTATTTATTTATTTATTTATTTATTTATTTATTTATTTATTTATTTATTTATTTATTTATTTATTTATTTATTTATTTATTTATTTATTTATTTATTTATTTATTTATTTATTTATTTATTTATTTATTTATTTATTTATTTATTTATTTATTTATTTATTTATTTATTTATTTATTTATTTATTTATTTATTTATTTATTTATTTATTTATTTATTTATTTATTTATTTATTTATTTATTTATTTATTTATTTATTTATTTATTTATTTATTTATTTATTTATTTATTTATTTATTTATTTATTTATTTATTTATTTATTTATTTATTTATTTATTTATTTATTTATTTATTTATTTATTTATTTATTTATTTATTTATTTATTTATTTATTTATTTATTTATTTATTTATTTATTTATTTATTTATTTATTTATTTATTTATTTATTTATTTATTTATTTATTTATTTATTTATTTATTTATTTATTTATTTATTTATTTATTTATTTATTTATTTATTTATTTATTTATTTATTTATTTATTTATTTATTTATTTATTTATTTATTTATTTATTTATTTATTTATTTATTTATTTATTTATTTATTTATTTATTTATTTATTTATTTATTTATTTATTTATTTATTTATTTATTTATTTATTTATTTATTTATTTATTTATTTATTTATTTATTTATTTATTTATTTATTTATTTATTTATTTATTTATTTATTTATTTATTTATTTATTTATTTATTTATTTATTTATTTATTTATTTATTTATTTATTTATTTATTTATTTATTTATTTATTTATTTATTTATTTATTTATTTATTTATTTATTTATTTATTTATTTATTTATTTATTTATTTATTTATTTATTTATTTATTTATTTATTTATTTATTTATTTATTTATTTATTTATTTATTTATTTATTTATTTATTTATTTATTTATTTATTTATTTATTTATTTATTTATTTATTTATTTATTTATTTATTTATTTATTTATTTATTTATTTATTTATTTATTTATTTATTTATTTATTTATTTATTTATTTATTTATTTATTTATTTATTTATTTATTTATTTATTTATTTATTTATTTATTTATTTATTTATTTATTTATTTATTTATTTATTTATTTATTTATTTATTTATTTATTTATTTATTTATTTATTTATTTATTTATTTATTTATTTATTTATTTATTTATTTATTTATTTATTTATTTATTTATTTATTTATTTATTTATTTATTTATTTATTTATTTATTTATTTATTTATTTATTTATTTATTTATTTATTTATTTATTTATTTATTTATTTATTTATTTATTTATTTATTTATTTATTTATTTATTTATTTATTTATTTATTTATTTATTTATTTATTTATTTATTTATTTATTTATTTATTTATTTATTTATTTATTTATTTATTTATTTATTTATTTATTTATTTATTTATTTATTTATTTATTTATTTATTTATTTATTTATTTATTTATTTATTTATTTATTTATTTATTTATTTATTTATTTATTTATTTATTTATTTATTTATTTATTTATTTATTTATTTATTTATTTATTTATTTATTTATTTATTTATTTATTTATTTACGTAGTATATGATATATTTATTTATTTATTTATTTATTTATTTATTTATTTATTTATTTATTTATTGGTGTAATATTAATTTATTTATTGTATGTTTATTATTATTTATTTATTTATTTATTGTATGTTAGGTGTATGTATATGTATTTATGTATGTATTGTAAGGTTAATTGTATTAGTTTGTAGTATAAGTTAATTTTTATTCTAGCATGTGTATGTATATATATTTATATATATGTCGTGTATATGTATATGTATGGATATATTTTTGTATTCTTGATTTGTTACATAAGCCTTTATTTATAAACTCGTATTTATTTTAAGCATATATATATATAATTATGATTTAAACGCTTTTGTGCGCATATGAACTTATAAACCTATTTTGAAATAGAAATTTTATTCTCGTGACCAAATTTACTTTAATTAGCTAAATGAGTAGATTGTTGGACCTTCGTAAGGATTTTTGATGGTTATCTCAACTTGTGAGACTTACGTTTTTATTTAGATAATTTGATTGATTAACAACAAAATTTTGTTCAATGCTATTTTATTAAATCAAATTTAGAATTGAACAATAGCTTTAGATTGCTAATTTAGGGGCATTTTCTACTAGCTTCAAGTATAACTATGGCTTGCGAGATCAACGGCAACATAACTAGCACATATATAATATTTAAAAAGTAGGGTTGTTACACTTGTTGCTTAAACTAACCAGCAACACATGCGCAAGATACCTCCACCTGCCATAAAAACCCTTCTTGAACAGAGTTTTACTTGACATATCTGCAACAAACCCCATTCTTCTGAAAGCACCTTGAATGGCTTCATGTCTGAACTTGGTGAGACCTGTAGCACCACCTTCTTGTTCAACTGTGCCCAGATTAAGAATGTTAACAAGGTCAGAAGCTGTGAACTGTATCTGCTGCCCAACAACTGTGGTATGAATTATATACACATCTCCTGCCTTCACACAGTCAGCATTATTCCAGAAATCTCTGAGATAATCTAAATATATGACTGGAGAATGTGTAAGAACATGATGAATCCTTGATCTTCTGAAGAAAGCGAATATCTCATGATAATACGCAGTTCCCTCCTGATTATCATCGAAGTTCATCACATAATTATGACCTGCTATGAAATCTCTTGCCATTTCTGTAACCAATAACAAATAATTAATTACTCAAATAGACATAAAAATTCATATGCAGTCATACAATTAACTTTAATTATCTCTGTAATAAAGTTAACACAACATAAATTATCTCGGTAATTTAGTCAAAAGCATAAATTATCCCTGTAATTTACAACATAACATAAATTATCTCTGTAATTTAGTTATAGATAAATTAACTTATTTTCAAATCTTTATTAACATAAACTTTTGAAAATCTGTTAAATTAACTTAAATTATCCCTGTAATTAAGTTAAGGATAAATTAACTCATTTTCAAATTTTTTATAAAAATAGACTTTTGAAAATCTGTTAAGTCAAAAACACGAGGTCGTATCCCTGTACGAGGTCGTATTTCAAGGTCAAAATACGGTCAACCAAACTCTAAAATACGAGGTCGTATTTTCCAATTTGGCCACGTATTTGATCAGGTCGTAAATCGGCATCGTATTTCGAAAGTCAAACCAGTCAAAATTAATTGACATTTACGAGGTCGCAAATCTGGGCTAGCAAACCCCCAAATGCGAGTCTGTCGCACTGTTCGTCTTCCCCAACGCGAAAACGCGATTTACCCAACCAAAACTGGTAAAAATTGTTTCTTTATACTCGTATTCAAAAGATAAAGATACCCCAACCCTTAGTTTTAACCAAAAACATCAAAATCAAATGAAAATTGAAAAACCTAGTTCGAAAATTTTGAACTCTATTTTCTTGATTTTCTTGTTGCATGGTCAACTATAAGTCGATTAGATAGTATACCTAGATTCAGTATTTCATGAGGATCACAAATATATCACTCAAAAACACTCGATCTAATTGTATATATCAAAACTCAAATGGGGTAGCAAAGTGGCTTTTCGGGGTCGTAATGCTCTATTTTGATAAAATAAAATGTGAGGTCGTGTTTGGGTAAATTGGATTATATACCCACTTGACCCGAATGGATCTTTTTCAACCCGGCCCAATTACGAGGTCGTATCTGCACAAGGCCCAATCGACCAATTACGAGGTCGTATTCTGCCTCTTGCTAATTACGAGGTCGTAATTACCTCCTGCACACTTTAAAATCAAAATTTCGTCAAAGTTTCTGAATAATTGATCAACGATTACCACGAACTTTCTGGAAATATGAAAATTTAAAAGATCAAACCTGTAAGCATCAAATTTTCATCTTTTCCTCGATCTTCGTCTTAACCTGAAAAGTTAATAAACTTACACAAAGTTCTTTAACTTTTCAACGATCAATCTTTCCAAAATTTCTCGAATTTAGCTTTCCCGAATCTGTACCACTTGCAACAATCCATATTTCTAACCAGTTATAAAATTGATTCTTCATTCTTATACCTCCCCCTCAATTTTATGACTAGGAAGTATAACGATGGCTAATCATTATAACAACCATCATTCTTATGTACTCCCCCTCAATTAATGACTGAGATACATAACTATGATAAAACAAAATATTGATTAAATACTTCATATTCTTATGAAAACACAATTGACTAGGTACTTCTCCTCAATTTATGACATGTTTTCATAACTATATGATCTAAATAATCAATGCTTAAGCCTTTCACATTCATATATGTTTCTATATCTAAGGTAGCAACGACCTTTCATATTCAAACAATATATCTATGTCTAAGGCATAAAATATTAACTATGTAGCCTTTCACATTCAAACATGACATTTCTATGTCTAAGGCATAAAATATTAACTATGTAGCCTTTCACATTCAAACATGACATTTCTATGTCTAAGGTTTCAATAACCTTCTACATTCACTTAATGTCTATGTCTAAGGTTTCACATAACCTTCTACATTCATATGTCTATGTCTAAGATTTTAATAATCTTCTACATTCACTTAATGTCTATGTCTAAGGTTTCACATAACCTTCTACATTCACATTATGTCTATGTCTAAGATTTTAATAATCTTCTACATCCACTTAATGTCTATGTCTAAGGTTTCACATAACCTTCTACATTTACATATGTCTATGTCAAAGATTTTAATAATCTTCTACATTCACTTAATGTCTATGTCTAAGGTTTTACTAACATAGTTGATAATCTTTCATATTAAAATAAAATTATTTCTATATCTAAGATCTTCAACTAGAAAAACATTGAGCATTGTCTACCTCATATTCTAGACCTTGCCTGATAGCAATGTTTTTAATACCTCAGAATATTGCTCAGAAATCCTTCTTTTAGATTGACTTCTCTGCAAATACACTGAAAAAGAATTTCGAGACAACAAAATTTTAATTGCTATACCCGAAACTCGATCTTCTGAAACTTCAGATTTGAAAGACAAACTTCAAACTCTCTGTATCGTCATAATAATCAACTAATGCACCATAGCTTGTTGTAGTTCTCCCCCTCAACGATAAATTGTTAGAAATATAAATATGGTGTTAAATTGTAAATATTCAATAGTGGAAGGAGTATTAGTTATAATTAAGATTAGAGTATAAATACTCCTTCCCCATGTAATTCTCATAACCCCTTGTAACCTTGTAATTAACCTTTGCCATAATAAACATTCAACTTACTTATTTTCTCTCTCCTCCTATCATCTTCAACCTCCCTTTCACACACAAACACACTTTTCACACACTAACCTAAATCCTCCATTAAACCTTCAATTAAGCTCAAGTTTGTTTCTAACAATTGGTATCAGAGCACAATCAGCATATCTGAACGATCCACAAGCTTAATTGAAGCTTAAATTATGCTTAAATTCTGGAATTTTGAGTTTTTCTGGTTATCTCATTTGCCGAGATTACTGTTTCAGTAATTTCTGCAATATTAGTGTGTTTTTCTTCAAAATTTGTTCACCGATCACTTTATTATCAGTAAATCATCCGTCGTTATCAATTTCAGAGGTTAATTTCTTCATTTGATTCGATTTTGAAAAAGCTCGGCGAATAGCATGTTCGTGTGGGTTTGATTTCTGGTTGAAATTAGCAGTTATTTTGTTTGAGGATTTGTGCGCATTGAGTTTCTGAGCATTTTGATATAAATTTCAAGCTTTAATTCGCAAAAATGAAGAAGATATCAATGAATTTCAGAAACCTCGGCGTTTGAGTGTTTGGCTGAACGAAGAAGAAGAAGACTAGTAACCGACTATTTTGTCGTGTAGTGAATACTCGTGTTTGCAGAGGTTTTTGGCTAGGGTTAATCTTACTTGTTCTATTTGCAGAGATTTTATCTCGGCAAATACGTGTTTTAGCAAATCTTTGCTAAGTGGTGGAGCTACTTGTTCTATTTGCAGAGATTTTATCTCGGCAAATAGGTGTTACAAGAAAATTTGGTTAAGTATTGGTGCTCTTTGTTCTATTTGCAGATATTTTATCTCGGAAAATAGGTGATTCAAGAAAATTTGGTTAAGTATTGGTGCTCATTGTTCTATTTGCAGAGAATTTTGCTCGGCAAATAGTTGTTTCAAGAAAAGTTGGTTAAGTGTGGTGCTCATTGTTCTGTTTGCAGAGATTTATTCTCGGCAAATACTTGAGTTGGCTGAATTTGGTTAAGTGTTGATTCTACTTACACTGTTTGCAGAGATTTTATCTCGGCAAATAGTTATTTCAACAAAATTCAACCAAGTGTTGTGTGATCTAGTTCTATTTGTTCTATTTGCCGAAGAATTTGCTCGGCAAACTGGTGAAGTTGATTGATCAGTGTGCTCGAGTTGTGAATTGGCTATTTGTTCTATTTGCCGAAGAAAAACCTCGGCACTTAGTTCATTTAGACTTGTCAAAATTTTCAATTTCAAGAAAATTAATTCAAAATCATTTTTGATCAATATTCTTCAAGTGGGCAGAAAATCAAAATTTTTGGTCCATTTCCCGAGATTTTTGCTCGGCATTCTTCACAAGTAGAAAATCAAATTTTTTTTAAAGTCTTTTATTGTTTAATATTGGCTATTGGACTTCCATTTTCGTTTAATTGCTAGTTGGGCTTAAATGTCATTTGGGCTAGTGGTTTATTTGGACTAAAATTTTTTGTTGGGCTAAATTTTAGGTTCTTGTCTTGGGTTGTTTTGTCATTGAAGTTTTAATCAAGTGTTGATTCAAAATGGCTCTTAAAATACCGGACAATTTTGTTGCGAGGGTGAAAGATTTTTTAATGGGTGAAGAACCAAGTTGGGAAGAAATACGTCGTCATGACAATCACATTTGTTGGTGTACCAAGAAGAGTAAATGTGCAGTGGTTGTTTTTGAAGAAAACAAAGTCGATGTGAATATTTTTGAAACATTTGTGAGAGAACACCAGAGGTTTCAACTTGAAATTAAGAAACTCACATCTGAGAACAAAGAGCTCAACACTGCTAATAATCTCTGTTTGTCTGAAGCTGACCGAATCAAATCTGAGAACAAAGAGCTCAAGTCTCGTAATTCTCTCAATTTGTCTACTATGGTAAGTCTTCGACTTGAAATTGACCAACTCAAATCCAAAAATAAAGAGCTCAAATCTGCAAATGATCTCATTTTGTCCAACATGGAAAGTCTTCAAAAAAAAATGATCATTTTCAATCCCAAATTTTCAAATTAACAAATGAGTTGGAAAATTCTCTCCAAGAGCTCAATCAAAATGTTTTGGACACTCAGTCAACAGAACTTGTTTGGCAACAAAAGATTTCTGACCTCAATCATGAGTTGCAAAACAAGTCCGCCATTTTTGAGACCACACTTGAAAAAGAAAGATCTACTTTTTGTGCTCAAATCAAGTGTCTTGAAGACAAGTATTTACAACTTCAGTCAAACGAAACTTCTTTGATCAAGAACATTTCTGACCTTGAGATTGAATTGCAAACACAAACCAAATCTTTTCAAAGTCAAAATCATTGTTCTATCTCTTCTGACCCAACCAAAGAAGTTGTTAAAGTTTGCACTCAAACTGATTGCTCTATATGTGAAGTGGTTCAAGTTTGCATTCAAACAAATTGTCCCGTATGTGAAGTTGTGAATTCCTCTGTGCAATCTGAATGTGATGTTGTTAAGACCACTGAGACCTCAACTCAGACTGATGTTGAGTGTGATTGTGACAAGATTGAAGTGTCTAAAAGTTTTCCAAAATCTGAGTCATCCAAACCTAAAGTTGATGTTCCAAAGAGGGTTTACACGGGTAAATCTTCAAAACCTTTTGAAAGAAAGGTCTCTCAGTTTACTAATTACTCCTTACAAAAGGGTAAGAAGTACACTAAGAAACCAAATTTTGGTGGAACAACTACTTTAGTGTCTTTTCTATCCTTCGAGGATAATTCATCACACATTTCTCAAGCAAAATCTCAGTTGACTAAATCTATATGGAAGCCGATTTCTAAAGATAAGTCAGTTGAGTCAAAATCATTCAAATATTCATTTTCGGAACTTTTTGATCTTGCACCAAAACCTGTGAAAACAGTTGTGCAAAAAGTGAATGATTTTGCTTCGAAAATTCATTTTCCAACTCAATCTCACAAGATTGGAAGTTTTTCAAAGAATTCAAATGATTTTTCACATTTCTATTGACTCTTCATTTGGAAGACGTTGATATTGAAAAAGGGAGACACTCTGCTCCGGTCCCTGACTTCATTTGATCACTATCGAGTCTAGAGCGTAATTGAAATATTATTCTTTGACTAGGACACATCGAGTCTTTATATGTCTTTGTGACATTGCATATCTTTGTGATATTTCCGGAACATTCGTAGTGATATCATATTTTTGATATTCCACGATGATCGAATGAAAATCCTACCAATGCTAACATCTTTTCCAACGTTGAACGTAGGTCTCACATTTTCATTTTATGAATTTGCTGAGTAAACGAGAAGTCTATGTGACCTCGGATTTATTTCCCAAAATTCTTAAAAAGCCGGGTCAACACGTTCCTATCGGATTTCATTTGTTGATTTCTCGATATTGAAGAAGACTTCATGGACCCAGTGAAGCAATGCACATCTTTACCTAGCCACTCAAGTATTTCTTAATAAATGCTTGTTTTATTCTCACGGAGATTTTCACATTTCTATTGACTCTTCATTTGGAAGACGTTGATATTGAAAAAGGGAGACACTCTGCTCCGGTCCCTGACTTCATTTGATCACTATCGAGTCTAGAGCGTAATTGAAATATTATTCTTTGACTAGGACACATCGAGTCTTTATATGTCTTTGTGACATTGCATATCTTTGTGATATTTCCGGAACATTCGTAGTGATATCATATTTTTGATATTCCACGATGATCGAATGAAAATCCTACCAATGCTAACATCTTTTCCAACGTTGAACGTAGGTCTCACATTTTCATTTTATGAATTTGCTGAGTAAACGAGAAGTCTATGTGACCTCGGATTTATTTTCCCAAAAGTCTTTGAGGGTTGTAAGACATGGTTATCGAACGCCTTTGTGACTCATTTTTAATGTTTGTGAGCAACTTTCAAACTCTTTACTCACCCTTTATATGCAAAAACTTTGTTTATATCATGCATATATTTAGGGGGAGTTTGTTTATAAATCCAAAACTTCCAAGTGTTTAAACTCATTTTCCATTTTAAAACACTTTGGAAGATTTTCAAACCATTTTCGATCAAATCCAAAGAAGTTCGGTGTTAAATTTGCACATGAGAGTTTAGGCCACTCATAAATACTCCATGATCTTGTCATCTCCGATGAGATCTAACCCCGAAGTCATATTCTCAATTTAGATTGTGAGGGTTTTTGAGTGTGATGATATTTGTGCAAATAGGACATGAGGGAGTAGTCGAAAAGTGAGAGGTTAAGGTGAAAAAGATGATGTGAGAAAGGGCTAAAAGAAATAAAAGCCCTCCCCAAAATTCTTAAAAAGCCGGGTCAACACGTTCCTATCGGATTTCATTTGTTGATTTCTCGATATTGAAGAAGACTTCATGGACCCAGTGAAGCAATGCACATCTTTACCTAGCCACTCAAGTATTTCTTAATAAATGCTTGTTTTATTCTCACGGAGATTTTCACATTTCTATTGACTCTTCATTTGGAAGACGTTGATATTGAAAAAGGGAGACACTCTGCTCCGGTCCCTGACTTCATTTGATCACTATCGAGTCTAGAGCGTAATTGAAATATTATTCTTTGACTAGGACACATCGAGTCTTTATATGTCTTTGTGACATTGCATATCTTTGTGATATTGCCGGAACATTCGTAGTGATATCATATTTTTGATATTCCACGATGATCGAATGAAAATCCTACCAATGCTAACATCTTTTCCAACGTTGAACGTAGGTCTCACATTTTCATTTTATGAATTTGCTGAGTAAACGAGAAGTCTATGTGACCTCGGATTTATTTTCCCAAAAGTCTTTGAGGGTTGTAAGACATGGTTATCGAACGCCTTTGTGACACTGACCATGAATTACATTCTTTAAAGCAATCTATCGGTTGAAAAGCCATAGACTGAACCATTTAGAGATAAGCTTTGTGCATTTCTCGATGATAATGGGAAGTCCTAAAAATAGTAATCGTATTTTTTAGGCCACACCATTAATCCTTTCGATTTTTGGTTGTGTCAACGGATCATTTTTATCCGGATTTCATTTCTCTTCACACAAACACAAAGAACACAAACACCATTATAAAATCTTTTTCCAACAACACAACCTCAAATTCTAGTTCACCAATAGGTTCATTGGGAATTGGGAATTGGGTTGGGTTAAGTTGCTTGCATGATGTTTGTTGGCCTCTACCGTTTATGCTATCAAACATTTTTGTATGATGAAACCGTTTCACATATTCATCATAAGGGGGAGAAATGATTAAATGATTGATAGATAGAATTCAAGGTTTTAGGTAGAATTTGATTGATAGATTTTGATTGAGGATAAATCATAGTGTTTGGTTGTTCAAAGGATCGTTAGTTTAGGTGAAGAGAGTGAATAATTACTGTGGTAAGTTGAGAGATTGTTGAGAAAGTTAAAGGATTGATTCGAGATCGAGTATATTCAAGATGATGTACATGGTCGATATTTGAAAGATTTATTGAGTAATTGACCATTTGTTTGATGATTAGAAAAGTTTGAGATTGAATGAAGATTGTTCTTTTGATAGATACTTGGATTGTTAAGATCCAAAGATTGTTCATTTGAGGGGGAGCAAGAGAAAACTCATAATTTCGTTAAATATGCTCCGAAATGATTGTTTGTTCGAGGGGGAGCAAGAGATTAAAGATTTGTTATTGAATAATTTGCTCCGAGATAGTTGTTTGATTGAGGGGGAGCAAATGTTTATTGATCAAAGAATCAAGTGCTCCAAGATATTTATTGATTCAGAGACAAGTTAGACCAAGAATTGAAGTTTTAAAGTCAAATCAAATTTCCGCATTCCAAAACTAAGCTTCCGAAATGCCAAGAGATTTCAAAGTCAAAACCAAGCTTCCGCATCCAAAAGAATTCAAAGTTAAATCAAGCTTCCGCAAAGCCAAAAGAATCCAAAGTTAAATCAAGCTTCTGCATGCTACTCAAAGTTCAAGTTACTTCTCAAAGCAACATCAAGTTGAAATCAACATCCAAAAGTTAAAGTTGTGAAAGCTCAAAAGCTACAAAGATTTCAAAGATGCTTCCAAAGTATTCTAAGTTGCAAGAGAAGATCAAGTTGTAGAAAGTCATCGTCAAGAATATTTGTTTGTTGAGAAGATTCAAAGTCAAGGTTGATACAAGACGTTGAAGACAATGAGAAAGCTTCAAAGTCCAATCAACATTGAAGATTTTCAACAAATGGGCTCATCATGTTATTTAAAGACCGAATACGATGCAACATTTACAATTCAACACCAAGGGGGAGATTGTTAGAAATATAAATATGGTGTTAAATTGTAAATATTCAATAGTGGAAGGAGTATTAGTTATAATTAAGATTAGAGTATAAATACTCCTTCCCCATGTAATTCTCATAACCCCTTGTAACCTTGTAATTAACCTTTGCCATAATAAACATTCAACTTACTTATTTTCTCTCTCCTCCTATCATCTTCAACCTCCCTTTCACACACAAACACACTTTTCACACACTAACCTAAATCCTCCATTAAACCTTCAATTAAGCTCAAGTTTGTTTCTAACATAAATCCCTCCGAATTAAGCATATGCAATATTCCTTCTTGGATATATTGCTCGAGTCCCTGCTCGCCTTGCATAATCGGCATGTAATAGAAAGGTAGAATTTCCAACAATCAATCCTGAACTAGTTTACTCCCATGAAAACCAGAAACTTTGAAACTTGAATCACAAACTCCAGGAACATGGAACCTGTTTCAAAAGCAATTCTTTGTCTCCATAAAAAACTGTTTCTTCTGATTATGATCAACATCTTCAGACAAAATATATAAAATACAGCTTCTTGTGCCTATACCTGCACAAACTAGCTTAAATAAAATACACAACGAGATCAAAATAAAATTGTTATTCTTCATTATTTCATTACTATAATATACGATAGTAACGACTTAATCTAGAACTACATTTTTCATTTTCTTCTCCAAATTTGTTATTCTTCACTATCATAAGTCACAAACATATGACATTATCTTAGTCTAGAACTACAAATCTTCAAGAACTTGAACCAAACTAAACCCTTATAATCGAGATTTTAAGGTTCAAAAGTAAGAATCTTAAGATCCCTGTCTTATCATTCTACCGATATTTATCTAGCATCTTAAGATCTCGGTCTTATCATTCTACGGATAACTTAAACTAAGGTCTTCCAACAAAATATCCTTCATTATACAAACTTATAAAGATTCTGTTTCTAAAGTCACTTGTCTTTAACTCTGTAAAAACATCTAACTGAAACCTAATCTCTTATATTTTTGCAAATGAAATTTGATAATGCAAAATCCTAAACCATATGAAATACTCCTATGATTGCCTCATCAACCTAGTATTCATCTTGGTTAAACAATTATAAATACTCTTATGATTTCCTTATCAAACCAGTATTTATCTTTGTTACGGATATATTTGCATGTCCCATATCTTGCTTCCATGGTGAGATCTTGCTCGACAACCTACAAAAACGAATATATGTCCGTTGTCCTGCACATCTCAACACACATCAAATCTTCTCAAAGTAATAACATACAATTTGAAGAAATGAATAAAATAGCAAGATAAAATTGAATATACTTAGCAATCTATTATTAGAATAATTTAGACTAATAATTCACTGCAAGCACTTTAAAATTTTGCACATAACATATCAAAATTATTTAGAATCTCTGTTCCAAATCTTTTTGATTCAAAAATCTTTCAAAGATTAAATTCAAAACTATGAACAACTTTGTGTTCATTCTTAAGAAAATCTTCTTTCTAAGAATCAATGCAAAAGCATTAACTCAATATCCGTTTATTGAAATCAACAACTCTGTGTTCTTTTCCTTAAACCTATATTCTGTTAATGTGACATACTTTCTTTTAGCTTTTGATCACAACACTATTGCTTAACTACCCTACTCGTTTATTCAGTGTTCCATAAGAACGTAGTTGAGTACTCTTGGAAACTAGATTCTATTCTGACTATATCTCTCGTGCAATAGGAACTTTTATTTAAACAATACAATACAGATAAAAATTTAAACATTTCACGAAAAACATAATACATACACACACACACATACACTAAACATAAATGAATAACATAGTTACAAGAGCTAAAGTTACTGCAGATTAGATCAGATTAGCATGTTACATAAGCCTACTAGCGAGAAATAATTCTCTTATTATTAGTTATGAACAGTGATCCAAAAACGATTACCAATATGTTTGTCCTCTTAAACACTCGGTACTTCCAGTCTCCTTTTTGGTTTGTGACACTTTCGACATACCCTGGCCAAGGATAGTCACCATGCAACCCGAGTAGCCTAATATGTCACTTAATCATGTTTGCGAACTTATGTGCCCTATATTCAGATACACTCTCACAATCGACACAAGCACTAAAATTAAGACATTTGGTAAGTAAAGTGAGAAAGTCTTTAAGAATCAAGTTAGCGGTGACAGGTCGGTGATTCCTCACGCGCAAAGCGACTTAACTTTACTCACGTACGGAAATATACTCAACATTGCATAATGCCAAGTACTTGCATATTTGTGACATTATTTTAAGCACTTATGAAAACCCGTGACTTTCGATGAGACCCGTGTAGCGAACTTTCTGACAACCTATCCCAAGTTGGAAGCTTTAGGTAGACTAGGTATACAAAGACACCCCAAGGACTTACTTGTTCGAATCTCAAAGGCCACATTAGCTTCATATTTTTAACAGATTTATTAGATATTTGCATATCTTGTCACAAATATACATCCGAAAAGCAATACATACACATATATGTACCCGAGACCTTCTATATAAAGACCAAATATACATAATTACAATGCAAGATCTTTCATAAGATTTAAAGGACTTGTCTATTTCAAGAACAAGCATTCTCAGCCATATATCTGAATACGTTTCCCATAAGAACATTGTATACATTTAAGTTCAGATTATGGTACTTTGTGCCTATCGATACATCATATAATGGTATCACTGAACTGAGCAATTTAAAGTACAATTAAGTAGGCTTAAAAGCTAAAGTATCATCACGTCTAATCGTCTTGATGCAGTGACCTTACTCCTTTTATTATATTTCTTTTTCTTTTCTGATTTTTATTTTTCTGATTTTTATTTTTCTTTTCTGATTTTTCTGATTTTTATTTTTCTTTTCTGACACTATCTGACACATATACATTACGACACAAACACTGACTCATTTTACAAAGTTCCTTTTGAGAGACACTGTCACTATAGATTTCTCATTCCAATCAATTGGACTAACAACTCGAAATGAGTTCGGTCGAAAGCCTTAGTGAACAGATCAGCTAAATTAAAGTTACTCGGCACCTTTTCTAGGACTATTAATTTCTTTTCAGCATAATCACGTATAAAATGAAACCTTATGTCTATGTGCTTAGTCCTACTGTGCTTAACAGGATTATTGGTTATGGATATGGTGGATTTACAATCTGTCTTTATGAGAGTACAAAGGAAAACCTAACCGTGATAGCCCGAGCCGGTGAATGAGTATTCATTTGCTATTTAGTAATCCGATCTCTCCCCTAAGACAAACATACACTGATGTCTACTTCCTCAAGAACACCAATTTCTTCATCCCTTTGATTAAACTAGTGCACTTCTGGAACTGACATATAACATAACCAATAACAAAAATAACAAAACATAAAACATAAAATATGAGAATCTGTACTATAGATAATCATCTAAACATGATCTTCTATAGTACTTTGTCTATCACATGAACAATAATAAATATACAAAACAGACATAGGATCCTTTAACAGAAATAAACTCCGTTAATAATCCCTTGTCCTCCATAATGTGCCTGGAGCTTCAGCTATTGACAAACCACAAGCCTGCGGTCTTCCTTTGCAGCTCCTGCACATTCAAAAACGATTAGTTTTTCAAAGGACCCCTAGCCCTGTTGGCTTTGGGTCTATCATTCTCTTCATCCGAAACTATGTCAGCCCAAGATTCACCAGTAGGCACCCAAACCTTAGTTGGTTTTACGTCTAATCGTCTTGATGCAGTGACCTTACTCCTTTTATTATATTTCTTTTTCTTTTCTGATTTTTCTGATTTTTCTGATTTTTATTTTGTTTTCTGATTTTTATTTTTCTGATTTTTCTGATTTTTATTTTTCTTTTCTGATTTTTCTGATTTTTATTTTTCTTTTCTGACACTTTTTCTGATTTTTCTGATTTTTCTGATTTTTCTATTTTTTTTTTTTGATTTTTCTGATTTTTCTGATTTTTTGATTTTTTGATTTTTCTGATTTTTCTGATTTTTTGATTTTTCTGATTTTTCTGATTTTTCTGATTTTTTGGATTTTTCTGATTTTTTTGGTTTTTTTGGATTTTTCTGATTTTTCTGGATTTTTCGATCTTTGCATGACCTTACTCTTTTTATTTTTCTTTTTCTTTTCTGATTTTTCTGATTTTTATTTTTCTTTTCTGATTTTTCTGATTTTTATTTTTCTTTTCTGATTTTTCTGATTTTTATTTTTCTTTTCTTTTTGGTATTTTTTTTTTGATTTTTTGATTTTTTATTTTTGATTTTTGTTTTTCTGATTTTTATTTTTTTTTCTGTTTTTATTTTTCTTTTTGATTTTTTGATTTTTTATTTTTATTTTTTGATTTTTCTGATTTTTTTTATTTTTTTGGATTTTTAGGTTTTTCTGATTTTTATTTTTTTTTGGTTTTTTTCCGATGATTATATTTCTTTTTGGTCTTTTCTGATTTTTCTGATTTTTATTTTTCTTTTCTGATTTTTCTGATTTTTTTTTTCTTTTCTGATTTTTTGATTTTTCTGATTTTTATTTTTTTTTTGATTTTTATTTTTCTGATTTTTATTTTTTTTTGATTTTTTGATTTTTCTGATTTTTATTTTTTTTTGATTTTTATTTTTCTTTTCTGATTTTTCTGATTTTTATTTTTCTTTTTGGTATTTTCTGATTTTTTATTTTTTTGGATTTTTAGGTTTTTCTGATTTTTTTTTTTTTTCGTTTTTTTTTTCTTTTCTGTTTTTATTTTTTTTTTGATTTTTTGATTTTTTTTTTCTGATTTTTTGTTTTTCTGATTTTTATTTTTTTTTTGATTTTTGATTTTTTGATTTTTTATTTTTTGATTTTTCTGATTTTTCTATTTTTCTGATTTTTCTGACACTAACTATATACAAACTTAAACTAGACAACTTTTTTTGTATTTTTATTCTCCACCTTCTTTTCTTTTTGGTATTTTTTTTTTTGATTTTTTGAATTTTTTTTCCGATTTTTGGGTTTTTCTGATTTTTATTTTTCTTTTCGATTTTTTATTTTTTGATTTTTCTGATTTTTCTATTTTTTTTTTTCTGATTTTCTGTTTTTCTGATTTTTATTTTTTTTTGATTTTTCTGATTTTTCTATTTTTCTGATTTTTCTATTATTTCTTTTTTCTTTTCTGATTTTTCTGATTTTTATTTTTCTTTTCTGATTTTTCTGATTTTTATTTTTCTTTTTGATTTTCTGATTTTTTGATTTTTTGATTTTTTTTGATTTTTGGGTTTTTCTGATTTTTTTTTTTTTTTGATTTTTTGAATTTTTTTTCCGATTTTTGGGTTTTTCTGATTTTTATTTTTTTTTCGAAGTTCCTCCATCTTCTTTTCTTTTTGGTATTTTTGATTTTTTTTGATTTTTTTTTTCTTTTTGTTTTTCGATTTTTCTGATTTTTTGATTTTTTATTTTTCTTTTTGATTTTTCTGATTTTTCTGATTTTTATTTTTCTTTTCTGATTTTTCTGATTTTTATTTTTCTTTTCTGATTTTTCTGATTTTTATTTTTCTTTTCTGATTTTTCTGTTTTTCTGATTTTTCTGATTTTTATTTTTCTTTTTGATTTTTCTGATTTTTATTTTTCTTTTCTGATTTTTCTGATTTTTCTGATTTTTATTTTTCTTTTCTGATTTTTCTGATTTTTATTTTTCTTTTCTGATTTTTCTGATTTTTATTTTTCTTTTCTGATTTTTCTGATTTTTATTTTTTTTTCTGATTTTTCTGATTTTTCTGATTTTTATTTTTCTTTTCTGATTTTTCTGATTTTTATTTTTCTTTTCTGATTTTTCTGATTTTTATTTTTTTTTCTGATTTTTCTATTTTTCTGATTTTTATTTTTCTTTTTTTTTTTTTTTCTTTTTGATTTTTCTGATTTTTTTTTTCTTTTCGATTTTTCTGATTTTTCTGATTTTTATTTTTCTTTTCTGATTTTTCTGATTTTTATTTTTCTTTTCTGATTTTTCTGATTTTTATTTTTCTTTTCTGATTTTTCTGATTTTTTGATTTTTCTGATTTTTCTGATTTTTCTGATTTTTCTGATTTTTCTGATTTTTCTGTTTTTCTGATTTTTTATTTTTTGATTTTTTGATTTTTTGATTTTTTGGATTTTTCTGATTTTTCTGATTTTTCTTTTTTATTTTTCTTTTTGGTATTTTTTGATTTTTTGATTTTTTGATTTTTCGATTTTTCTGATTTTTCTGATTTTTATTTTTCTTTTCTGATTTTTCTGATTTTTATTTTTCTTTTCTGATTTTTCTGATTTTTATTTTTCTTTTCACAGGCCTTCTGCTAGGTGAAATTCGTGAATTTCTTCCAGCACTAAGCCTACGACTGGGAGAACCACTAGACCTCCTATCAGTAGGTAGCCTATGGTTAAAACCTTTAGAATTCTTTTGAAATCTTGACATTTTCTCAGGAGATGATGAAGACATTCTCCTAGGACTATGTCGCTGAAATAAAGTACTAGAATTCAACTTAGCTTCAGCCATTAATCTTTCATAGTAAGCACTGTTGGGTTTATCTCTTAATTTACTGGACTGACTCGAACTACTAGAACCTTCTCGAGATGAGACGCTTCTAGGTTTACTACCCTTAGTTTCGCAGTCCTTTTCAAATTCTCTAAATCTCATATAATTCTTAACTGCTAGACTATCAGGATTTTTCTTAGCATACTCCTCATAGTATTTCTCTTTATAATCTCTCATTTTATTTAATTTGCCACTTAGTTCAACAATTTGTACCCTAGAATCTGCTAATTCTTTGTCCTTTTTAGCACTTTCTTTCACTACCCTCTCTAAATCCTCATCTAGCATTTGTTTTCTGCCTAGTAACTGAGCATATTCTACTCTAAGTGACTCAAACCTATCTTCTTCAGACTTAATCCGATTAAGATATTCTTTGGCATGACCTTTAAATACCATGACATCAGTAGATAACTTACTTCTATCACTAGTGGCATCATTTAAAAGAGTCTTGGTAGAATCGAGTTCCTTTCTAAGGACAATTACTTCACTAGACAAACCTATGCTACTTTTACAAACAGAAATAAGTGAATGTAGAGAAAGACTTACCTGTTGTTCTGGTGCCTCAAGATTGGCCACGAAATTCACGAGCCCTTCTGTACTCAGATCATCAGGTATCTCAATCTTTACATCCTTATCCTTTTTCTCAGTTTTCACAATTTCAATGGCTTCAGTGAAAACCTCTTCATTCTCAGCTCTTACTGGTTCTGACGGTTCAGATTCCTCTTCTACCTTCTGATTAAAACTATCATGATCATCCGTGCTGGCATATAGCGTATAGTCGAATGAATTATCAACAAGATCATTCATTCCTCCATCAAAGTCATGAATTTCTGCCAAGAATGCATGATTCTGATCATCGGTACTAGTCGAACCCCAATTATATGTACCATCAGATTGAACAACTAAGGCTCTTGAGTTGTCCGCTTCTCCTGAGCTTCTGTTCCCAGTATTAGCATATTGATGTCCGGAATTCTGACTTACTATAGAACCACTCTGATTGAAGTTCTGACGGCCTGTAGCTGAATTGTTACCCCGTCTTGGCCTCTGACACTCTCTTGCAAAATGTCCAAAACCATCACAGTTATAACACTTCACCTTGGTCTTGTCAAACCCTACTTTGCCATTCACAACCTTCCTTTCGGTTCTATCTGTGAAACGTTGAACTCTCAATGTTAATATAGCTAATTGCCAGTTCAGATCCATTTCTTCCAAGTCATCTGGATCAACTTGCTTGTAATCCTCCCTAACCAAATCAGGATCAGTTAGTTTTCCTCCAATTAATTTTTCATGAGCAGACACAAATGAAGCGAGCATGCCCAATTGTCCCTCAACAGATCTTATGCTCATCGGCATCCCTGTGTAACCGAGCTTGGAGAACTACTATTCTGAACCCCATTATGCACTATCATGGCCGATTCGGAGAAGTTACATACATCAAGTTGCTATCAGAATCCGTTGACATCTTCATCTTGTCATCATCTCCACTATAAAGGCAGTAATCCCTCCACTTGAAGATTTTGCAGAAGGAACGCTTGATTTGCTATGATAAAGTTCAGGACGCTGAACAAAATCACTACTACCTGCTTCCTTCGACTTTCGTTTCATATCTTGACCTCTCAGCTTTCGAATGATCTGATCCAAAGTCCATGTGCTAAATTCGGGATTTTGTTGGATTAAAGTGACAAACCCTTCCCACTTAACTGGAAGAGCTTCCAACAACTTCTCGATGACATCTTCTGCATCAGGTTTGTACCCAAAATATGCAAGCTCAACCAGCAGATGACTGTAACGAATCAAGATCTCATCAAGAGGTTCATCTTTGAAGCTAGTAAAGACATAATACTGCTTCTTTAGCAAATCCTTTCTTCTCTTCTTGAGATCATCATCACCTTCACAATGCTCTTTGAGTGCATCCCATAAGCCTTTTGCACTATCATACATTTCAAACAAGTGCAAGAATTCCCCTTGAAGAGCCATTCGGAGTGATCCTAAAGCTTTACTTTCTGCTTCGTAATCTTTCTTTTGATCGACAGTCATTTGCTCATACGAAGCTGCTTTTCCACCACCCGAACCAGTAGGTTCTTTATCATTTTGCACAGTGGGATGAACATAACCATTAACAATACATATCCACATCCTCACATCCATTAACCTGCAATATGACTCGAATCTGCCCTTCCAACTGAAATATCAATCAAGGCTTATTAATTTGGGCGGTGAGTTGGCCTTTCCGGTTTCGTGATCCATCAAAATTAGTTGATTCAGCAAAGATTGATAATTTGCGGGTAATTGAGACGTCATTTTCTCCGAGCTAGCAAAATTCACGAACTGTTTATAAAAATGAGGTCGTAAAAGTTCACGGTGTGACAACCACCAAATTTGAGGTTAGCTAAACTTAGAAAGTTTACTATTCATGTGCTATTTATAGAAAGTTAAATTTAAATATGTGATATTTAAATTCTTATGTGTCAACCATGAACAAACGTCGTTAGAAAATAACGATGCCGACACACGTTCATCAGGTTGATGAACCGGTCAAGGAGAACCTCCATAATATGCATTTTTGTGATATATGATTTTTATGCGACAATATGTATCTAGTTAAGATCTCTTTCGTTAGTAAAAGTGCCATATGAAATATATGTCGTTATATATTTACTAAATTATTTAAGAACGCTCTTATGCAATAATAATAATTGATACGATTTATAAAAACATGAATTATAAAAACATGACAAATTATTTTAGTTTCCTATCTAAAAATTTATACAAAATGATATATATGTTATTTAGAAAAAAATACATGGATCAACTAACTAGTATGTTAGTAGGCTAATATACTTACTAAACCAAGAATAAGCCCATACCCCCCTGGCCCATGAAAGTTTCGGTTGTAGCCCAGCCCATGACCCCAAGCCCAACAGCCCACCATCCACACTAGTTCATAAGAAGCTAATACAAAACCCCTGCCTCTTTGTCTTCCCCTCCCCACGTGACCAATATACATCAATTACAAGATATATAGCAACTTGGGCAGACAAGCAAACACACTCCCTGACAAACCCCTCCCCCACGTGATACTCTCTCTCTCAACAAACAAAAACAACTCCCAAAAACAAAAACCTTTCATCTTCTACCTCTCTCCCTCCCTCCTCATTCCCACCGCCGCCTGCCACCCTCTCTTCACCAGGAAAAGAATCCGGCAGCCATCACTAGCAAACTCTAAGACTTTTTCTTCAACCCTAAACACCAAATAACTCCTCACCACCACTGCTCCGCCGCTGCTGCCTGCTGCTCCGCCGCCCAGCGCCGCCGCCGCTGCTTTCTCGACTTCCAGCCACCACCATTCAACTCCACTCTCGTCCAGAAAGGTAAGGAACTCGAGTAAGGACCCCCTGAAACAAAACCCATCTTCCATTTCTTTAAAAACCCTAATGTTTCTTTTCTTTTTCTTTTTCCTTCCCGTCGCAGCCGAGCACCACCGTACCACCACCACTCAACTACGGCCTAGAAGGAAAGAAGGACGTCCCAGCTTCATAACAGGTCGCTTCATGGCTGCCCATGCTTAGTTTTAGTGCCTTAAATCTCAAAAACGTTTTTCACTTGTTTTTCTTTTCGCAGCCGCTAGCCACCGCGAACCACCGCCAACAGCCACCATATTCAGACTTGCTAACCTTCCAACAGGTTGTTTACTTGTCCCTAAGTCTTCTGTAATGTCAGGTTTCGACCATGCTAAGTTTCTAGCACCCTTCCTTCCTTTTCGGTTGAACACCACCGCGAACCGCCACCCTCCACCACCTTTCAGCCCACCATAAACCACCTCCATTTTCCCACTGTTTAGGGACCCTTAATGTCGACCCTTGGGCTGTCAAAAACTCAAAAAGTCATTCCCTTTAGCCTTGAAAGCTTCGGCCGAGTGGTGAACCGAAACCGAAACCAAAAATGAGACTTTTGAATTTCCACAAAGTTTACTACTTTAATAGCTGACATGCACTTAATCATTTTGAAACTATAATATTTTTTTTGAAACCAACTGATTTCAAGATAAATTAATTAAGTTAATTAATTTTGATTAGTAATGATTACGTGTATTTAATACTTGTATATTTCCTAGGTGGATTTTCCCTCTTCCAAGTAATACCTTTATGACATAAATCCCAACATACATAATGATTAACTTTTCTTGGAAATATAAAAGCATGCTTTAAGTATAATCATTAGCATGATAATCTATGTTGGTAAAGTTGGGAAAACGTGCTAGTTAAATGCCCACTAAATAATTATATATATATATATATATATATAATATATATATATATATATACGTATATATATATATATATATCTATTAATATATCTTGACCCACCATGCCCACCTCCTATTTAGGACATCGGTGCAAAGTGTGCGGTGACTTAGCACGCTTCGGGTGCAAACATGACCTATATGATTATATTATATTTATATATAGACCCACCATGCCCATCTTCTATTTAGAATATTGGTGCAAAGTTGTGCGGCGACATATTTATATTTTATATTTATAGGTTGACACATTCAAGCAAATCTGCTACTTGCTAATTGTTGCTACTCTGAAACTAAGGTGAGTTCATAGCCCACACTTTCTTACTATTTTGGGTGAGATGCATGCTCTATGTTTTACATGTGGAACACAAGTACCGAAACTATGTATACGATGATTGTCTAAGTTGCATTGATCCCCATTAAAGCCCTCCCATCGTGAATTGTTAGTTATGGATTTAAACGTGATATGATGAATAGTACTATTTGGGTTGACACCCCCATTCGGGTTGGTCGCACCAACTTGACCGATGATGGTCGAACGAATGCATGCATATTTGGATTTCCCAAGTATTATGGATCAAATACTTGCCGAGGCACAATGTTACTTATTACCGTCGAGTTTCAATTCATGAGCTTAGTACAATACATACATTATATTTTTTCATAGCATTGTTTTTGAACAATGGCTACACGACATTGCGGGTTAGCAATGGTCACACTTAAATCTTGTGGTTTCATGCAAATTACTTATTTACCCCTATCAATTCACCAACATTATTGTTGACCCATTTTAGCATGTATCTCAGGTCCGTAAGATGCACGGTAGGATTCACATAAGGCTATTTCGCCACTTGGAGTTGATGTTTCGTTTTTATCATGGAAAAGACTTTACCTTTGTTCAAGTTATCATTGTTGTCGAAACCAATGATAGCATCACCTATCGAGGATTTAGAATTCCTAAAAACACTCTTTAAATTATTGTAATGTTTTTCCTTAATGTATTTCCAATATTTCAAGACAATGAACTTATGTTAAATGAAATGTTTTCAAAACGACTCCTTTATAGTCGTTCATTATGCCTTGTATTGTGATTTCATGAATGTTGCACCTCGTACCCTTCCGCATTATTATGGGGTGTGACACACGGTCGTGAATAAAAACGAGGTCGCAATTAACTACTCGAGGTCGTAATTGAACTGGCGAGGTCTTAAAGAGCTCACGAGGTCGCAAACGAATCACGAGGTCGCAATTGAACTGGCGAGGTCGTAATACGACCCAGGTCGCAATACGAGCTGGATGAGGTAATACGAGCCCGCGAGGTCGCAAAAGCTGCTGGAATCCTTAGATCTCTTGAATTCAAAACCCTAAACACCAACAATAACACCTTCGACTGCTGCAAATACAAATCGAGGTCACAAACAAGATTTCTGGTCATAAACTCGTGAAAGAATCACGTCTAAACGACCCTAAATCAATGTTGTCTATCACCAACAAGCTATAACCTTCCGGTATTAAACCAAGAGGCTCTGATACCAATTGTAAGTCCCCTGGTACGGATCGTTAATAGCTTACTCCAGATATCTTGAGGTGCGGAATCGCTCACAATAACTTGGTGATCAACAAAAAGCTCCTAGATCATCTGCGGCCTCGCAGATTTTCTTCGGGCTAGCGGAACAACCTTTGACGACTATAACCTGCAATACCTGCTTGATATTTCGACAAATGTTCAACCCTAAACTCTGTTAGGGTTCGGTTTATATAGGTAACACCCGACATGGGCTTCAGCGATTCGGCCTCGCAAACCTAGCCCAGCCCGTCACTAATGCGATGTCGCATTCTGTGATTGGCCTCGTATTTGACCCTGCAAATACGGGGTCGTATTACCTATTGTGAATTGCGAACTCGCAATTCACACTTAGCAGATTTACTATATATTCAATACTTAAACTTAATCTAGTATTCTATGCATAATACTAAGTTCAGTAATGACAATCACATTACAAAGACATATAACAATATAAGTGTAACATCCGTAAATTTTGACCCGTTGACTTTATGTGTAATATGACTAACAATATAAGTTAATGAAGTATTTGGGTCGTTTTATGAATTAAATGACAATGTGTTATATTCGGGTCGATAATATGTTTTGATCGGTGCTTAAATGTCTAACGATTGTGTTTTGGCTTGAGAAGAGAAACGGGTCGGCCCGTGGGTCATCCACGACCCATCAGCCCTTGACCCATTTCTCCCCCTTATCCTCTCATTTGCCTTTCATTATTCCTTTCTATCTCCCTTTCTCATTTTCTCTCAAGTAAAGAAGGCAAAGGCAACCCATTTCATTTCTTCATCTCATTTACATCGACTTGGTGTTTTGGAACTGATATAACACTGGAAACGTAGTGAAAGCATTTTTACCCATTTTGCCATAAATTGGGTTCTAGCTCGGAAAGGAAGTTTTGGTAAGTCTAATTCATCCCATTTACTTCTATTTATGTCAGTTTACTCGTTTCTAGTCATCTCGTTCATTTACAGGTTCTAAATCGACTTAAATTGAGTTTTGGGTCAAATTAGGGTTGATGATTTGGAAGTGTACTTGATGTTTTGGAATGGAAACTAAGATGTGGGTTATGTTTAGTTATGTTGAAACATGTTTGTTTAAGCTTCAAAATGAGTCTTGGAACATCACTAGACGATTTGGTGGTCGAAAATGGGGGTTGCGTGAAGTTTGGATCGTATTTTAGACTCAAAAATCTGCAGGATTGAGCCCAGTCGCGCCGCGACCTATACCACTCGCACCGCGAGTTTGTGTCCAGTCAGGTCAGTATTTTTCTCGCGTCCAGCCTCGCGCCGCGAGCCTCGTGCTCCTCGCGCCGCGAGCTCGTGTTCTCGCGCCGCGAGTTTCGCCTGTTTTGCGCGTCAGTTTTTTAACGTTAATAACTTTTGAACCGTAAGTCCGTTTTAGTCGTATGACCTATCGTTGGAATCGTGAGAGGGTCTACTTTATCATGGTTTTACCCTTATATCTTGAATCCACTACTATTTTAAAAATGTCGTGATAAAGTGCCCTTGGTTATATTCGGTTGAACCATTAAGACACTGGAAGGTTGTGACGTAACCGAGTTGAGTTCCAATTGTCCTCTAAGTTAATTTGCTCTTCTAAAACCTAATTAGGGCTTTGTCGAGTATGTGATAGCTACGTATATGTGATTATGTATGTTGATATGAATGTATATGATCGATATTTAGGTGTTGGACGTGAAGTGAACATTAAACGACAGTAACTTGAATTTATATCAAACTTAGCTTTTCATAGCCGATCGAGGTGAGTTCCATAGCTCCCTACTCCTTTGAGATTCGGGCTGAAAAGTGTAAAACTTGCGTGTTTACTTACGATGTTGATTGATTGATTGATTTGGTTTAAAAGTGTGGATTGACGAGACGGTTTATCACGTTTGATTGACTTGGTTTATGTTTTGTTAAGTATTTCATTAATATTAGGATAGACGTACATACATGGAAGTCGGTTTTGCCTTCATTGAGTTTTAGATGTGGTGGGAAGGCTGCGGGTGACCCTATACATAAGCATCTAGGACTCGAAGAAGGTAGAATCCTCCTAAGTGTGTGTACGTATAGCATAGTTGGTTTGAATTGTGATTATTGGTTATGATTGACGAATATTGATTGTTGGTTTATGACAGACGAATTGTGATTGATGCATGTATGATTGATTGTAAGCATGCATACGTAGTTACATAATCCCTCGGTTGAGGACTCAAACATCCAAGTGTATAGATGTATACACTTAATCTATGAGATGTTGGTGACATGACTCCGAGTATATAGACATATATATCTCGATGATTTTGAGATACAGCCTTGTTCATTGTGATGACAGGCGGGTATCGTTGCATAGGTGACTTGAGTTCACGCATAAGATAGGCATGTTGGCTTATTTATGCATTCGGAACTTACATTGATACTTATATCATTTGTGCACTCCTATTACACGCTTAATTGCTTGCGTAATCTTGTTGTTGGAAGTTATTGTGTTACTTAGAGGCTCGCTGTAAGTCATGTCTAGCCTCTACTCGTATACTGTGATTATTGACGATGGTTCCTTATGGACCATTACTACGAACTCACCAACCTTGTGTTGACTATGCTTAGTACACTTTTCAGGTAATCAGGTTATCCCCGGACGTGGAGTTTAGTTGCTTGCTTGCTGTTAAACCCGGGCATTGGACTTTATAAATCAAGGATTCATCGACCTTCTCTTTTGCATTATACTTAGGATCGATTTGCCATCTCCTGGATGTTCTTTTGTAAACTGTGATGGTTATTTGCTCCTTATGTATCTTGGTACTTGTTTCGTTTTGTAATGGATTCACTGAATCTTTATTTGCATTTAGTTCTTGTTCTATTGTAATTCCACCTTGCGATATATGATTTCCGTAATATTTCGAGCCCTGGCTTGGGGTGTTACAATAAGCCCAAACAATTTAGACTGCTATTGACATAGATGTGCACTTACAAAAATGTTAGGGGCTTTTATTGTAACAGCATCCTCTTTTTCTATAGCACTAAAACAAACTAATTCCAACTCTTCCACACTATTTGAATTAATATCAAGCAATGAAGCTTTACAAACTTCAAACGTCAAACTTTTTAACAATGGGCTACCAGATAGAATACTTCGAATCAACCGCTCATCTATTTCCGAATTCACAATTCTTAGATTTATAAGATTGTTCCAAGTAATACTCTCATTGGGATCAAATACGCAGCAACGTAACATGATATCGGTAAAATGTGTATTGATGTAAAAGGAGTGTCGGTAAATCAAACATCTACAGTCATCGAACGCACTTCTTAAGTCTAGACTGAATCGTTTGACTTTTCTAATACAACAGAAATCTACCAATTTGTTCACATTATGAAGAAATTGATTATCATAATTAGCTTCCAACTTAAATTCATCAAGAGCTTGTAACTGACATCCACTTAGGGTTACATCAACACATTTATAAAACTCATCAGTATGCTCATCATCATAATAAGGGAAACCATAAAAATAAGGGTTACAAAACATATAATCATCAAAAATAAGTTTAGGAACTGATCGCCAGAGATTTCTCCAACGTTTCGAGAGTATACCTGTTCTTATTATTTCTTCCGATGTCGTCAAACGATAAAGAATTTGATTCATGATTACCTCATCGGGTAATTTGCTTATGTGATCTTCTTCATTTTCTGTTTCATGCGATCTAATCAGTTTTGATTCATCATTCTTCATTTTACGTTTGTTTGTGTTGGAACACTCTGCCATGTATGATCTTGATCGGATTTGTAGTTTCTTTTTATTTTTTGGCAAATTTACTGGAAAGTTAAATAGTGTAGTGGAAAATTCTGCCATCAGCTATTTTTGATGGCATTTTTTTTTTGAGTTAATTGCACAAATGATCCTCGTGGTTTACACATTGTTGTGGTTTTCATCCCTTTAAGTTACACCTAACATATGAAAATATGTTTATATAGTATACATGATAAAAACAATAAAAATCGTATTATGAATTTAAGTTTTATTTTTATAATTAATCATTCACTATTGTATAAATAAAATGATGTAAAAAAAATACAAAACAACTTAAAGGGGAAGTAATCTTTCAATTCAAATCGAATAATTAATTGAAATTCTTATTAAATTTTAAACCAAACCAAGGGCATAATCGTAAAAACAGGCACCTCCTTACCTTGATTTTTAACGCATGAATCTCTAGGAATAAAAATATCAACGGTTGGGAACTTAATATTGCCTTTCAGAAAAAAGCTATTTCCTCATATTATATTCAAACTTAATCCTCCTTATTTGATCGGTTGTAACTCAAAAAAAACTTTCGATAAAATATATCTGAACATATAATGAATCATATTCAATCAATAAAGGAGACATATTCAGATGTTACTGCGGATGAAATGGCACGGTTCAAAAGAAACTTCTGTCCAAGAAATGATTTAGAAATTAGGTTGCCTAGGCCGCGACAATCAATATTATCGCCACCATCGGGCTTTGTAGGTATGTATATTGCTGCTTTTACCGATGGTAACCTCCGATTTCCTCTATCTGTTTTCCTTCTTAGGCTATTGGATCACTTCAACCTTGTTATACCCCAAATGCACCCAGTAGGAATTAGCAAAATTATATCTTTCGTAGTGATATGTCGTGCTTACCAAGTAGAACCAACCATAGATCTATTCTTATTTTTCTTTAAAATATGCAGTCGTGGAGATTGGCTGACTGTTGTTGACAGACCAGCTTTTAGATTTTTCGATCCAGAAGAATCTTATTTGTTCAAATGGAAATCTAGTTTCTTGTTTTTCAGTAATGATTGTATACCATTAGTGCATAGAGGGGTAGCAAATACTAATAGGTTTGGAATAATACTTCCATATACTGATCAACGGCCTAAGGATCTCATACCCAACAGTGACTTATTTTTCAAGATAATGAAAAAACCTTTTGATTTGGTTGCGTATTTACCACCAATCCTGTATTTGGGTGGAATCATATTTTCATTGGATGATTATAATGATGATGAGGAGCCAGTGATAAAGTGGTGTAACCGTGGTAAGTGATTTTTTTCCATAATTCATTTCATTTGACCATAACAAACAACATAATAAACTTAAATCTTCTTTTGTGTTATACTCGTAATTCAGAGCTTTCTTTACAAGAGTATGTCTGTAGTCCTGATCGGCCAGTGACTTTTGAAAAAAGACGCTCGTCAACAGATGTCAAGTGGACAACTGACGCTGATAACATAACCTCAAAAATCACATGTATATCTGGTCAAGTCAACAAAACCACAAGTGAGATGGGTAATTCTGTAATTGTATATCAACGTAAAAAACAGAAGATCCTACCAACAGAAGATCTAGAGACAACTTCCAACAGTGGGTCAATAGATGCAACTGATAATCAGAATTCATCAATTCTAAATGTTGAAGATAGTCAGATTGTGAAGAATCTGAGAGAGATTCTTGCGCGAACGCAGGAAGAGCTAGCATATACAACACTGTCACTAAGGTTAACAACTGACGAGCTTTCAGCCAAGACTAATAAAGGCGGAGAACACTTGGTGAAGAAGTGGCAGGAAGTAGCAAAATTGCTTGATGAGGAATTGCAGAGAAAGAATATGGAGCTTCATAAGTCACAGGTCAAATGCCATAGCCTTATAACAACAATTATTCCACACGTATGCAGGACATTGATAGCAAGCCCAGAGTTTGATGATTTATTATCAGATTTGATAGCGGCACACATATTTGATGCTAGAGGAGATCTACTTCGTCAACTTCAGTCGAAGGGTTATGTTCAGCTTAAGGGAGAAGAAAAGTTTGCACATTCAATGACACAAATACAACATGCAAACTCAGCACTACTGAACGCTTGATTTCCATACATAAATACAATTGCTTCTAACCCTGGAGCGAGCATTTCAGATATATATGAAATTAAACCTAAAGGTATCTGATGTCTAGTTTTGTCATCGATAACACCGCCTGCGTGCTCCGTATGTAGAAAAATATTATCTCATGTTTTGTGTGTTACAACTAAACTTGTGTTAAGCATGTGTTTATGTAAGACTTTCCAATGCTATATAAACCATTAGGTAAAAAATCTACTTCATCTTAAGTAATTGTTTACATAAGCTATAATCATGCTTCTTATGCCAATTCAATGACGCTTTCACACTGAGATTTTTAATATTATGTTTTTAATCATATCGGCAAACATATGTGTAAATAATACTTTATTTTGTAAGCAATTATATTAGACTCAATGAACTTTAATGACACCCAAATCTTTGTAAACAGAAGAAACAAATAGAATTTATTAAAATAACTGTAAACAAAGTTATTTACGTTACAAACAAAAAATATAAAGGGTTTATATGATAGACATTCAATACATACATTATGATGATGTTATGAATAGAAGTTACAATAAATAAATTAAGAATTAAAATTTTTCACAACTACAAGGATTATTAGTATTATTAATAACCAAAATTTAAAACGACGGTTATTCAAGTACGACGGTTTTTTTTCAACCACACATTTGGTTGCTTATAAAAACACGATCATTAGACCTAATAAAACAGCAGTTCTCCAAAAACCAACTGAGTTGTCTACTACCACTATATCACACAAATTAAAAGTTTTCATACAACACATCAACATCTGCAATACATATAATGGAAGGATCGTCATCATCAACTAACCATATGACCTTGGATCAAATTAAGAATGCAATCGTTGCAGATATCAGAAAAGACACAAAATATAAAGAACATTTAAATGCAGTAGCAGAAAAAATTGACGCCTCAAAGAGAGCATGCGAACGTGAAATCAAACGACTACGAAAAAATGGCAGATCATGTTCGAAACTTGAAGAAGCGTATGTTAGATATCTTGAAAAAAGGTGTAAAAGGTCAGAGCATATATTCTTACGTACATACGATGCGATTTTCTCATTGAAATACAGGGATACTGATTGCGAAAGAGCTCTTTGGGATGTTCTGTACAAAAAGTACTGATATTTTATACGCCTTGTTATCCTTTTAGTGTTATGTATGTTATTATGAAGTATAACGTATTCGTGTATGTGTATTCCATCAAATTATCAGAATCTATCTATCTACTTTTTGTTTTTTAACAAACCTTCAATTATCGATATGTATCACTCTTCTTTTGTTAGATATATAAATTAAAATTTAATTTCTATATAATGAATGTTACTGATTATATATTCATATAATATTCTTTCACATATTGTAGCTTGTGTAAATGCCATGTAATGGTAGTTGTGGTGGTATTTGGTGGACGGGTTTCAATGGGATACGGATTGTGCGGCCTGTGCGTATCGGAACCATGGCGGTTCCGGGGATCGGGGAGTTCCCTCCAATTTACACCTTTTACACAAACGGGAAAAACATAAAATAAGAAATATAGTATATACTAACAAAAGTTAATTTACATAAATATCCATTTTACCTACATGATTAGAAAAACTGAACTTCATATGAACAGCTATATATGAGTAGTATATACTAACAAAGTTGAAAGTCGTAAACAAACCATTAAAAACCAAACATGGTTAACAATCCAAGTTAACCTCTCAAAAATAACGACTTTCTTTCCCAACTCAAGACATAGCTGACGATGGAGATAGTTTAGTTAATTGTGGCGAGTACGATGGAAAACACGGATCAGTCAGGGTATGCGAACTGATCAGAATGTCAAACCTGAAACTTATAGTCATAATACTGTGGATTATGAGAATCCGAAAAATGCATCTTCCTCTTTTTTGAAGTAACATCTTCATCATCATCATCGGAAGCAGATCGCTTTCTTTTCCTTGAAGGACCAACAACATTGGTATCATTCCGCATCTTCTTCTTTGGACTACCAAGCTGATCATCATCATAGTCAGAACGTTTCCTCTTTTTAGAGTTAGCAAATTTGTCAGCCGAGTTTACATCTGCTTCAGTAGTTGTTTCCATACAATTTCTAACATAAAAAGAAGAACAATATTGTAACATATGAATAAAATAAAGAATAACATATCATATAACTAAAATAAAGAAATTACTAACTGTGGATCACTTATAACAATGACACTTGACATTATAAAGAAAAGCAGCGTTTGTGATGACAACTTATAAATATGAAATAGACGAAAGTCAAAGTAAATTATGTCTTTAGGTAAATAATTTTTGAGAATAGATATATATAGACACATATAATATAATATTATATAATATCACTGATCCCTATTGTTGAGTCCCAATGTTAATTGTAAATTTAATGATGACAAATCTGACCTATAAACACTTAGTAATCTTTGGTTTTTGTAATCTGATCTGGGTCAGACTAAGCTGACACAGCTTACGATCTGTCTCTGACCCAGATCATGCTTCATACTTGTAATTGTAATATCTTATGGAAGCAAGTGTTATTCAAGTTGCATCAAATTGTATTAGCATTCAGTCCAAGTCGAAGAGGAGGATTGAAGATAGAAGACCAAGCTGTTAGTGGAAGACAACTTGGGATTAGCAGTCAGCTTGGAAACACTTAGGCAGATTGGTGCCTTGACAAATGGCCCAATCTGTGTCTGACAATCAAGTGAAGATAACAACCTGGATTGAAGATAAGGACAAATGACGTGACTAGGAAGAATCCTAGGATCCAGGTTGGTGGTTGTTTTACATATGCGTGTCCATACTCCTATTGGTAGATGAAGAATGTGCGTCAGTACGTGGGGGACCACAAGTACCATGAAAGGCACGATTGATTATTCCTTCATCAACCACTGAATGAAGAACACGTAGCTGCAACGGACACCTAATGAAGGAGCGCTTTCTCCTATAAAAGCCTCATTCATGGATTGCATATGTGTGGCATTTCCTGAGAATCATTCTTCACACAAGTTTCTCTGCTCTTACACACAGCTTAGTCTGTACGAGATCAGCTTGGGCTGATTCTCTTGAGTTGAAACTTATTGATTTTTGTTTGTCATTTCATAGGGTTGTTTAGATATCTGTAGGCTATCTTTATTCCGCAACAACCCTGTAATTCTTTGTTTAGATTATTTCTTAATAAAGGATTACATTTGAAAACCACAATCTGTGTTCAAGAATGTTTTTGTTTCTTTACTGCTTTACTGTTTTAATGATTCATGCTCTTTACTTACTTGCTTAATATTCATCAACTGAATCTTAAAACGTTTTGTGTTAAAAGTTTGTAAAGATTGAAGAAAGTTGTATTCACCCCCCTCTACAACTGTTCTGTGTTCAATATACTTTGGTATATTGATACACCGTGGGACGTATCAATTGGTATCAGAGCGGTGGTTGATAATTAACTTGACTTGATCCTTGCATATTTTCATTTATAGTAAAGCATTATGTCATCATATATTGATAATGGTTCTTCAACCCGACCACCCATGTTTGACAAAGATGATTTCAGTGGGTAGAAAGGTAGAATGTCTTTGTTCCTTGAATCCATTGATAACAATATGCCTGACATCCTTGCGGATGGTCCTTATGTTCCTACACAAACCATTGTGGTAGAAGCTGTGGTTAGGGAAGGTCAACCAACCATTCCTGCCACAGTCAAATCTATTGTTAAGGAAAAGGCAGATTGGGGGGATGAGGATAGGAGGTTGGCAAACTTGGATGTGAAGGCTAGAAATTTCATTGTCCAAGATGTGCCCAAAGACCTTTACCATTCTATTAAAATGTGTTCAACAGCAAAGAAAATGTGGGTTACATTGACTGTCATGTTTGAGGGTTGCTCTACCTCCATGGAATCCACAATTACTACATTGACCAGGAGGTATGAGAGATTTTTCTCTTTGAGAAATGAATCCTTAACTGAGACTCATACCCGCTTTAATGCTTTGGTAAATGATTTAGCTGCTGTTGGAATTAATAAGAAAAATGAGGTTTTAAAGAGTAAATTTCTTGATTCATTACCACCCAAATGGAAAAACTATATTTCTTCTGTTAAATTAAGTTCTGTTTATCATGATCTTGATCTCCCTGGACTTTTTGGTTTGCTTCATAACCAAGAATGTTCAGAGACTGAAAAGTTAATTGCTATGGGTGATTCTTATAGTCAGCCTGCTGTTGCACTTGTTGCTTCTATGACTGAACACCCTAGTTCAATTAGTAATGAGATCATTCCTTGTGTTAATGATGATATTCTTGTGATGTCTAATCCTAACTCTGTTTGTGCTGAATCTGAATGTGATGAATCCGATGGTGATGAACTAGTTAATGAAGTAGCTATGTTGGCTGAAAGGATCAGAAGGAGATTCTTTAATAAGTTTAAAGGAAAAGGAAGAGGTGGCCTAGCTGACAAAACCAAGAAGCCATTTGATATGTCCAAGGTCACTTGTTACAAGTGTGGCAAGACTGGACATATGGCTGGAGATTACAGATCCAAAGAAACTGCTCAAGCTGTGCCAGCCAAAGGTGGAAGAGGTGAAAAATACTCTAAGCTCAAGACTAAGTACAAAGCCTTGAATGCACAAGTAGCTGAGCTGACTAAGAAGGTGAACAAAAATGAGAAGAGTCTGGTAGCCAAAGACTGGGCTGAAAGTGCCACATCATCTGATGATGAGTTGTACAAAGATGCCAAGTGATTCATGGCTAAAGAAGCTACTCAAAGATTTGCTGAAGATCTGGTGAAAATACAACAGCAATCTGAGTCAGCTCACCAGGCATCTACCAGTCAGACTGCTCCACCTGAGGGCAGTCATGACGATAACACCTGGCACTTAGACAGTGGATGTTCCAAGCATATGACCGGATGTAAGTCCCTGCTATGTAGCTTTAGGATTCGCGCTGGTCCTAATGTTACTTTTGGAGATGACTCTCAAGGAAAGACTGAAGGTTTTGGTGTACTTTCAAATGGTCCTCTTACTTTCAGAAGAGTCTCATATGTTAATGGTTTGAAGCACAATCTGATCAGTGTGAGTCAGTTGTGTGATGCTGGTTATGAAGTGAGATTCAAGTCTGATAAGGGTATTGTTCTTGATTTAGAAGGCAATGTGGTTCTTATTGCAAAGAGGGATGAGTCTTTGTATTCTTTTGACATGAGAAATCCAACTGTCACTAGAGAAGTCTGTTTCATGTCAAAGTCTCAAGATGAGCTGAATTGGTTGTGGCATAAAAGGATGTCTCATATGAATTTCAAAGACATCAACAAGCTGTGTAAGAAAGAGTTGGTGTCTGGTTTTCCAGTGATCAATTATGAGAAGGACAAGCTGTGTGGTGCTTGTGAGAAAGGCAAGCAACATAAAGCTACTTTTAAGTCTAAAACATGCTCAACCATTGATAATTGTTTAGATCTGCTTCTATGACTGAACACCCTAGTTCAATTAGTAATGAGATCATTCCTTGTGTTAATGATGATATTTGTGATGTCTAATCCTAACTCTGTTTGTGCTGAATCTGAATGTGATGAATCCGATGGTGATGAACTAGTTAATGAAGTAGCTATGTTGGCTGAAAGGATCAGAAGGAGATTCTTTAATAAGTTTAAAGGAAAAGGAAGAGGTGGCCTAGCTGACAAAACCAAGAAGCCATTTGATATGTCCAAGGTCACTTGTTACAAGTGTGGCAAGACTGGACATATGGCTGGAGATTACAGATCCAAAGAAACTGCTCAAGCTGTGCCAGCCAAAGGTGGAAGAGGTGAAAAATACTCTAAGCTCAAGACTAAGTACAAAGCCTTGAATGCACAAGTAGCTGAGCTGACTAAGAAGGTGAACAAAAATGAGAAGAGTCTGGTAGCCAAAGACTGGGCTGAAAGTGCCACATCATCTGATGATGAGTTGTACAAAGATGCCAAGTGATTCATGGCTAAAGAAGCTACTCAAAGATTTGCTGAAGATCTGGTGAAAATACAACAGCAATCTGAGTCAGCTCACCAGGCATCTACCAGTCAGACTGCTCCACCTGAGGGCAGTCATGACGATAACACCTGGCACTTAGACAGTGGATGTTCCAAGCATATGACCGGATGTAAGTCCCTGCTATGTAGCTTTAGGATTCGCGCTGGTCCTAATGTTACTTTTGGAGATGACTCTCAAGGAAAGACTGAAGGTTTTGGTGTACTTTCAAATGGTCCTCTTACTTTCAGTAGAGTCTCATATGTTAATGGTTTGAAGCACAATCTGATCAGTGTGAGTCAGTTGTGTGATGCTGGTTATGAAGTGAGATTCAAGTCTGATAAGGGTATTGTTCTTGATTTAGAAGGCAATGTGGTTCTTATTGCAAAGAGGGATGAGTCTTTGTATTCTTTTGACATGAGAAATCCAACTGTCACTAGAGAAGTCTGTTTCATGTCAAAGTCTCAAGATGAGCTGAATTGGTTGTGGCATAAAAGGATGTCTCATATGAATTTCAAAGACATCAACAAGCTGTGTAAGAAAGAGTTGGTGTCTGGTTTTCCAGTGATCAATTATGAGAAGGACAAGCTGTGTGGTGCTTGTGAGAAAGGCAAGCAACATAAAAGCTACTTTTAAGTCTAAAACATGCTCAACCATTGATAATTGTTTAGATCTGCTTCATATGGACTTATTTGGACCAATCAGTACTCCATCATTCACTAGAATGAGGTACTCCTTGGTAATTGTTGATGAGTATTCAAGATACACCTGGGTTTTCTTTCTAAGACACAAGAGTGAAGCTCCTGACAGCATTATTCATTTCATCAAGCAAGCTGAAATTCTCTACAAAAGGCCTGTTAGGCAATTAAGGAGTGATAATGGTACTGAATTCAAAAATATCACTCTTAATTCATTTTGCAGTGAAAAAGGGATTTCACAAGTCTACTCTGCTGCTAGAACTCCTCAACAAAATGGTGTTGCAGAAAGAAGAAACAGAACTCTTATTGAAGCTGCCAGATCCATGATGGCTCAAAACAATGTCAAGTCTCATTTCTGGGCTGAAGCAGTACACACAACTTGCTTTACCCAGAATAGATCCCTCATTGTGAAAAGACACCAGAAGACTGCATATGAACTTCTTAGGGGGAGAAAACCTGAGATTGGTTTCCTAAGAATGTTTGGAAGTCCTTGCTATATTCTGAATCAGAAAGACCATCTTGGAAAGTTTGATGAGAAATCAGATGAAGGTATCCTACTTGGATATGCAACAATGATGAAGGCCTACAGAGTTTACAACAAGAGAACTAAAACAATTGAGAACTCTGTTAATGTAAGCATTGATGAAGGTTGTTCTAAGCCAGAGTGCTCTCCTCCTGAAGATGAAGACTTCAATTTTGAAGAACTGGCTGTACCTGAGAATGAGCCTCCAACTAATCCTCCAGTTGGAGCTGATAATGCTCAAACTCAGGGGGAGCAACTTATAGAAGAAGAAGAAATTCCAATCTTTGAAAATGCACAAGCTGATCCTGCTCCTACTAAAGTAATTGTTCAGAATCCATTAAATGACTCTTCAACTGGTTCAGACTCCTCCATTCCTGTCCAAGCTGATCAGCCTCTTCCTCAAGCTGATCATGCTGAACCATCTAATCTGAATCAGTCCATTATCCCAGTTACTAGATGGACAAAGAGTCATCCAATTAACCAAATCATTGGTGATCCACTCTCTGGTGTGAAAACAAGAAGAAAGGCAACAGGCAATTTCTGCATGTTTGTCAATTTTGTAAGCAAGGTGGAACCAACTGAGGTTGATGAAGCACTGGCAGATCCTTCTTGGGTAAATGCAATGCAAGATAAGCTAACACAGTTTGAAAGAAATAAGGTTTGGGAACTTGTTCCAAGACCTCATCACAAGACTGTGATTGGAACCAAGTGGGTCTACAGAAACAAAATGGATGAAAGGGGAGTTGTGACCAAAAACAAAGCAAGATTGGTAGCTCTTGGTTACAGACAAGAGGATGGAATTGATTATGATGAGACTTTTGCAGTAGTGGCAAGATTAGAGGCAATCAGAATGTTCTTGGCCTTCTCTGCACACAAAGGTTTCAAAGTCTATCAAATGGATGTGAAGAGTGCTTTTCTTAATGGAAAATTGGAAGAAGAAGTCTGCCTCCTGGTTTTGAAAACTCAAAGTTTCCTGACCATGTGTTCAAGCTTGACAAGGGTCTCTATGGGTTGAAGCAAGCTCCAAGGGCATGGTATGATACTTTGTCTAAATTCTTATTGGCTAATAACTTCAAAAGAGGTAATGTTGACCAGACTTTGTTTGTGAGAAAGTATAATGGTGATATCCTGCTTGTACAAATTTATGTAGATGATATAATATTTAGGTCTAGCAGTGAAAGACTTTGCAAAAAGTTTTCTGAATTAATGTCTAAAAAGTATGAAATGAGCATGATGGGAGAACTAAACTATTTTCTGGGTTTACAAGTTAAACAGACTAAAAATGGAATTTTCATAAACCAAGGAAAATATGTTAAAGATCTCTTAAACAAATTTGGTTTTACAGATTGCTCACCTATGAAAACTCCTATGGGAACTGGTGATAAGCTGGGTGAAGATAAAAATGGCAAATCTGTTGACATCACAGCTTAAAGGGGTATGATAGGATCATTACTTTACTTAACTGCTAGTAGACCAGATATTATGTTTGCTACATGCCTTTGTGCAAGATATCAAGCTAGTCCTAAGGAATCTCATCTTAAGGCTGTAAAAAGAATCTTTAGATACCTTAAAGGTAGTCCCAATCTGGGTCTTTGGTATCCCAAAGACTCAGGATTTGATCTAATTGGCTATTCAGATTCTGACTTTGCAGCCTGTAAGATTGACAGAAAAAGTACTTCAGGAGCTTGTCAATTGCTTGGCAATAGACTTGTAAGCTGGTCCAGCAAAAAGCAGCATTCAGTTTCTATCTCCACTGCAGAAGCTGAATATGTTGCTGCAGGAAGTTGTTGCTCTCAAATTCTTTGGATGCAATATCAGCTTCAAGACTATGGTGTCACTGCAACAAAAACTCCAATCTTTTGTGACAGTACCAGTGCCATAGCAATTTCAAACAATCATGTGCTTCATTCAAGGACCAAGCACATTTATATAAGATATCATTTCATCAGGGATCATGTAATGAAAGAAGATGTTGAACTCCACTTCATTCCAACAGACAATCAGCTTGCTGATTTGTTCACAAAGCCATTGGATGAATCAAGGTTCAACTACCTCATAAGTAAGCTAGGTATGCTTAATTTGTAAAATGTATTGAGCTAAGTAATAGCAAATCTGACCCCTTAGAGTTATACTAAAATTTTGAGGGTAAGCTGTATCAGACCCAGACTACCCTTTCACACTTGGTGCATTTCAAGTGAAAGAGGGTAAGCTGAGTCTGACCCAGCTTCGTGGTTATTTTTGTTATTAAATATCTCAGTGCGTTTTACTACTTTCATTATTTTATTTAGTGTACTTGCTGATCCTATTGGAGTGTGACACGTGTAGTGGTCACAGCCGGTTACTGAAAAAGTACCACCACTACTTGTTGATCCTCCAATCAAAATCTTTCTCTCTCCAACTTTTTCAAACGGGATATTTTGAGTGTTTGTATTTAACTTTCATTTAACCTAAATCCCAAATCACTTGTTCATATTCTTCTAAATCAATTTTTCTCTCTAATCTGATTACTGTTTTATTAAATTTTATTTCTTCTAAAACAATTTTTCTCTCTAATCTGATTACTGTTCTATTAAATTTTATTTCTTCTAAATCAATTTTTCTCTCTAATCTGATTACTGTTTTATTAAATTTTATTTCTTCTAAAAATTGTTTTCAAAATGGCATCAGCATCTGTTTCTATTCATACTAATGATTCTCAATCTAGTTCTTCTGAACCTGAAAGTCAATACCCAGCTCCGATAAGCGCCAACAAGCTTTCACCTTATGTGGTGGGAAGCAATGTAGTAGTGGTTCCGGCTGATCTTGATACTGGTAAAATCAAGATTGGCAGTCTGGTTTATGCCAATATTTATCCTCCTTCATGGGCAAAAGGATACGATGAAATTGTGGCTTTCTTATGGCATCATCCATTCGGAAAGGTGATGATTGAGAAGCCAGACTGGGTGTTTCAAGATCTACTTTGTGAATTTTGGGCGAGCTGTGTGGTGAAACAGAACAAGAAAGGAGATGCTGCAATCTATGGCACAATCCTCAACGGTAAGAAAAAGGTATATATTTCTTATGAGAGGATTAGGTCTGCTTTTGAGCTGTCTTATATGCCTGATGATGAATATGATAATGTTGTGTCTCATACTGAAGCCAAAAATGTTTTACAAGTTGGATATACTGGTCCATTGGCTTCAGTGGTTAAAATGATACATTTAACTGGTATTTGGAACTACTTATTGAGCACAATTTCGAAAACCTTACAAGTAAAGGCAGGCAGCTTTGATCAGCCTAATGTTCTAGAATTGCAGATTTTTCATGCAATGGTCACTATGACCAGAATAGATTTTGCTGGCTTAATATTTAAGGACCTTGTTGATCGCGTTCATAAGAAGAGTCTTACCATACCTTATGGTAGGATTCTTGCTCTTATCATTGAAGCAATTCTTGACAATGATTACAGTCTGGCAACTGGTCAGAATGTGGAATGCAAGTCTATCAATAACAACATCTTCAACAGTCCCAAGGTATCTGTGCAGGGTCTGACCTGAGCAATGCAGATCTACCTTGATTTTTGCAGGAAAAGAGAAGAGGAACAAGAAGCACTTGGGGAACTGTCCCTTCTTCGACGCAATCTGAGTCTGACACTCAATCTTCTAATCAGGGGGACCCTGGTACACATGCTTCTGAACCCTCAAACTCTTCTGAATCTATTCAACATTTTACTCCTACAAAAGAGGGTGAAGGGTTGGCCAAAACATCAGCCACCCTAGCCACACCTACGTCCACTCGTTCAAAATCCAATTCTAAAAGACCACTTGTTGAGGACTTAGTACCTCACAAGGCTAAAAAGAAAAGATCACAAAAGAAATCTGTGTCAGCTTCTAGGGTTGATAATGCTTCATCCAATCCTGAGATCCCCCAAGGTGCAAGGGAAGCTAATGAATGTTCCAAAGCTGTCCTTGTCACCCAAGCTGACAAACCGAAAATGCCACGCCCATCTGCACTCTCCCAAAAAAGTGTAGACGAGTTAAAGGGAACACCAACTGCTACCCAACCCTCCAAACAGGGTGACGGTATTGAAAGAAAGACCTCCTCCCAAGGTCACACTGTGTCTGCACCAAAATCGCCATCATCAGCCTCCCAAAAGGTTGATGATATCATTAAAGGGGTAACACAGGATCTAGCCCAGATCCAAAGTGAGTCAGAGTCAATGCGCATCATTTCTGAGGATGGTCAGCCAAAGGAGAGAAGTATCGAACGCATTGGTGACACTGCTTCTCCTCCCCAAGCTGATCAGTCTCCTTCTCTCTTACACTCTGAGTCTGCACAGGCTGTCAATGCCCCTTCTATGTCACAAGGAGGGGTACAGGCCTCAATTCTCCCTAAGGATACTTTGGTGCCACAACACACCTCTGTTGAAGGGCAATCAATTACACAAAACATTACACCTGCAGAGTCTGTGTCTGCATCTGTCCTCGGACAGAGGGATTCTGCAGGTTACTTGCCTGTCTTTAAGGCAGTCATGTCAGCCCCTTGTGCATCAAAGGGAACCATTGATGGTCCTCACGATGTCAATGAGAATATGATCACTATCTCCGGAAGTGATTTTTCATTCGATGATGAGTTTGCCCATCCATCCTCAAGGGATGCTCTGATGGAAGATGCTAGTGGAGGAGTTGATCAATATCTAGATCAACACATTCCCACTGGCCCTCAACTTGAATTAAACGTTAATCTTTCTCAGGCTGACCAACTCATCATCAATTCTGACAAATCCACTCATGAGACTCACTCTCATGAGCAAATTTTCCAAAACTCCTTAAACCTCCACCCCCTTCTAAATATGCCCAATGACTCTGATATTAAGGATTGCAGGCTGCTCTTTCCAGAGTCAGTGGCTCTTAAGCCAACTGCAAGTTCTTCCCAAGCTGCCACTATCTCATTTTCAGATGTGGTGGGTCAGCTCACTGAGTTCAAATCAACCTATATGGTTGAGAGCTCACAGCTGACCAAATGCTTGGAAAAGATCCAAAAGGATCAGGAATTGATGGATCAGAAGGTGGATAAGCTGAGTCAAGATCAGACTGCATTGAAAGAAAATGTGTTAAAGGCAGTTGATTTGATGCAGCAGAACCAGAGCAAGCTGACAGAGTCTCTTGAAAGTCTTACAAAGGCAGTCAATGAAGAGAATGAAAGGAACAAGAGTACTCTGGGTCAGATTGAGAATGCTGCAACCAAGTTTACAAGGGAAGTCACATTAGAACTTTGATCTGCAAACAAGTCACACGAAGATTTCAAGAATGATCTGATTGAAGTTTCTAAGGGTGTCAAATCTAAGATTGAACTCCTCCATGAGGATTATGTTGAGCTGAGAAGAGCCTGCTGTCTCACTAATGTCAAAACTGACTTGATCAACCAGGATCTCAAAGGCCTCTTTGCTACTCCAGTGAGTTCTTTCCCTGCTGATGATGACAAAAAGGGGGAGAAGAATGCTACTAAGAGAAAGAGGAGTGCTATGAGTGAAGCTGAAATTGAGCTAGAAAGAGAAAGACAACAAGCTCAGGTTGATAAGGAAATGGAAGAATATTTTGAAAGACTGAAAGAGAGACGGAATAAGGCCAGAGCTGAGGAGGCATTCAATGATAGAAGAATGGTTGTGCATGGTTCTAGGGTGGAAGGTGAGAAAGAAACAGTAGAGGAGATAAAAAGACCAGAATCTGAGTCTGGTGGTAAAAATGTTGGAAAATTGAATGAAGAGACTGAAAAGGAGAGTGATACAATTAAGGGGGAGACTGTTAATGCTGAAATGGGAGATATAATGTTGGAGTTGAAAAGAAAAGAAAGTCCTCCCAAGCTGATCCTGTACAAGTTGTGCCAACTCAAGCTGACCCAGCTCCCAAAGAACAAATTGATGAATCTTCATCTAGTGAAGACACAGCCACTCTGTCCCAGTTCATGATCAAGAAAAGAACAACAGAAGTTGGGTCAAGTGGTGTGAAGGTCTTAACTGATAAAGAAAAGGATTGGGAGCTTGCAACTGAAACTGCTCCACAGATTGGGGTAACAGTTGAGGTGGCATACAAAATGATTAAGGAGGACAGACTAGAAAGAGAAAGAATTGCTGCAACTAAGTCTGATTCTAAAATTGCCAAGGCTGTTCAAGAACAATTAAATAAGGAAGATGAAGAAGTTCTTGCAGCCATTGGTTCCAAAAAGAAAGTTGTGAGCAAAGGAAAAGGAAAGAAGAAGGTGGTGGTTCATTCTACACCATCACAGAAGGTTAAAGATGTGAAAGAAAGTGTGAAAGCCCATAATTGGTTTGATGCTATAGAGAAAAGAAAAGTAACAGAAAAGATCAACTATAGAAAGCATCCAGAACCAATCCTCCAGGTTCAACTCAAAAGAAGAAAGGGAAAGTCCATTCCAAGCATCAGGTTCACAAGAAAAGGATTTGAGACAAGCTGGGAAACTCATGATCTTGACAATCTGTATGAGTTAGGTTACACAGAGTGGGTTGAATTGCATGATATCATCACTGGTATGCCTGGAATTCATAGAGAGACTGTCTTGGAAGCCATTAAGAAAAAGTTGGCTGCAATTGTAAAATACAAGATTGATATCACTGGCCTTCCAAGACCAAAAGCATATGATTTGGATGATGAAGATGAGTCAGAAGAGCCACTCAAGGAGAAGAGGAGAAGAAATGTTAAGCTCAAAGCTCCTGAAGGTGATCACACAAACTTCCTCAGAAACTTGAACCCTTCAGAGTTTCTTGGGCTATTATCTCCTGATGCTCTAGACAGAATTCTAAGACATCTCAATATGTCTCTTCCTGCTGGTGTGGCTAATGCAAGAAGTGGAATGCACATTACTGAACCTATACATGGTATGTATTTTGTGGATGCAAGAGGGCAACTTGTATTCCAAAGGACTGCTGAGCTGAAAGAGGTACCAACTATGCACCTTTTTACCTTGTACAGATTTTGTGTTACTTTCAGTGAACAAGGTAATGGGTATGAGCAGTTCCTTATAGATGAAGGGTTAGATAGAAAAGTAGATGTGAGAATTGCTCCATCTTTTGAAGTTAAGCAAGAAACTGTAGAGTTGATTGGGGAATAAAGTCTTATTGTAATACTTTGTATTTCTCAATATATACAAGTATTTGTACAAATTCAGTTGTCTTGTTAAAAATTCATATCAGATTGAAAAGAACCCAAAAGATTCAAAGGGTCACAAGCTGTTAGTTATATTTTCGTTTGATTCTTTGTAAGCTGATAGTCAAAAGTGTAGTTGAGTTTTGTCATCATCAAATAGGGGAGATTGTTGAGTCCCAATGTTAATTGTAAATTTAATGATGACACATCTGACCTATAAACACTTAGTAATCTTTGGTTTTTGTAATCTGATCTGGGTCAGACTAAGCTGACACAGCTTACGATCTGTCTCTGACCCAGATCATGCTTCATACTTGTAATTGTAACATCTTATGGAAGCAAGTGTTATTCAAGCTGCATCAAATTGTATTAGCATTCAGTCCAAGTCGAAGAGGAGGATTGAAGATAGAAGACCAAGCTGTTAGTGGAAGACAGCTTGGGATTAGCAGTCAGCTTGGAAACACTTAGGCAGATTGGTGCCTTGACAAACGGCCCAATCTGTGTCTGACAATCAAGTGAAGATAACAACCTGGATTGAAGATAAGGACAAATGACGTGACTAGGAAGAATCCTAGGATCCAGGTTGGTGGTTGTTTTACATATGCGTGTCCATACTCCTATTGGTAGATGAAGAATGTGCGTCAGTACGTGGGGGACCACAAGTACCATGAAAGGCACGATTGATTATTCCTTCATCAACCACTGAATGAAGAACACGTAGCTGCAACGGACACCTAATGAAGGAGCGCTTTCGCCTATAAAAGCCTCATTCATGGATTGCATATGTGTGGCATTTCCTGAGAATCATTCTTCACACAAGTTTCTTTGCTCTTACACACAGCTTAGTCTGTACGAGATCAGCTTGGGCTGATTCTCTTGAGTTGAAACTTATTGATTGTTGTTTGTCATTTCATAGGGTTGTTTAGATATCTGTAGGCTATCTTTATTCCGCAACAACCCTGTAATTCTTTGTATAGATTATTTCTTAATAAAGGATTACATTTGAAAACCACAATCTGTGTTTAAGAATGTTTTTGTTTCTTTACTGCTTTACTGTTTTAATGATTCCTGCTCTTTACTTACTTGCTTAATATTCATAAACTGAATCTTAAAACGTTTTGTGTTAAAAGTTTATAAAGATTGAAGAAAGTTGTATTCACCCCCCTCTACAACTGTTCTGTGTTCAATATACTTTGTATATTGATACACCGTGGGACGTATCACCTATAATATCAATAGTCCAAATAATATTTAAAATAATAATAAGATTAACACTAACATATGATGGTAAAAAAACTATATACATAGCTACTTATACACTGGACACCAAATGATGGGCATATAAAACTGATACAATTAAAATATCATTTACATCTTATCAGTATGAATTAAAAATGAATAAACTGACAAATTATTTATGTAATCAGGATAAATGTGTACATATTGTTCTCAAAACGTATCTCCAACAAATGTTTTTATTACTAAAAATAAGCTGTCCGCTTAATTACATATATATAATTTATATTTTTTAACTTCATTAACATACTGAAATTATGTACCCAAGATAAATGTATACTGAAGTTGGTCAGGAAAATTGAAGTAACCATGATGTTACCTCTTGTAACAAAAATAATTATGAGTTATATAACTGAGTACGTGTTTGTAAACCAGCATAACGTATAGTGAAAACCTTATTTTTTTTAATGGTTCATTAAGCCCATTTAAAAAATTTTAACCCACAAAGATTATACGTATTATAATAATATAACATATAGTTGAAATTTTTTTAAACAAAGTAAGAATATATCGAAATACGTTTTTTTCCATAATAATGACGGTTTCAGTAATTATGACGGTTAAGTAACCATCACATCAACTACTTTATCCCACTCAAACTTCAACAATTACTTTTTTATTTGTAACTTCTCACGCATAAAAAATAGCCATGATGTTACATATAGTAAGAAACATCATTCTGAATGATTTACTGATTCCATATTTGAAAATCAGTATAACTTATACTGAAAACCTTATTTTTTTTAATTCTTTATTAATACCATTTATATATTTTAAATAAAAAGATTATACGTATACTAATCTGTAGTTAAAAAAAAGTCAAAAAACTAAGAAGATATCCAAATACGTATTTTTTTTCCATAATAATGACGGTTTCAGTAATGATGACGGTTAAGTAACCATCACATCAACTACTTCCACTCAAACTTCAACAATTACTTTTATATTTGTAACTTCTCACGCATAAAAAATAGCCATGATGTTACATATAGTAAGAAAAATCATTCTGAATGATTTACTGATTCCATATTTGAAAATCAGTATAACTTATACTGAAAACCTTATTTTTTTTAATTCTTTATTAATACCATTTATATATTTTAAATAAAAAGATTATACGTATAATAATAATATAACTTATACTGAAAACCTTTTTTTTTAATTCTTTATTAATACCATTTATATATTTTAAATAAAAAGATTATACGTATACTAATCTGTAGTTAAAAAAAAGTCAAAAAACTAAGAAGATATCCAAATACGTATTTTTTCCCATAATAATGACGGTTTCAGTAATGATGACGGTTAAGTAACCATCACATCAACTACTTCCACTCAAACTTCAACAATTACTTTTATATTTGTAACTTCTCACGCATAAAAATTAGCCATGATGTTACATATAGTAAGAAAAATCATTCTGAATGATTTACTGATTCCATATTTGAAAATGAGTATAATTATACTGAAAACCTTATTTTTTAAATTCTTTATTAATCCCATTTATATATTTTAAATAAAAATATTATACGTATAATAATCTGTAGTTAAAAAAACTCAAAAAACTAAGAAGAAATCCAAATATGTTTTTTTTCCCATAATAATGACGGTTTCAGTAATGATGACGGTTAAGTAACCATCACATCAACTACTTCCACTCAAACTTCAACAATTACTTTTATATTTGTAACTTCTCACGCATAAAAATTAGCCATGATGTTACATATAGTAAGAAAAATCATTCTGAATGATTTACTGATTCCATATTTGAAAATGAGTATAACTTATACTGAAAACCTTTATTTTAAATTTATGTTAAATATATAACACAAATATTTCAGTAGTAACATACTCATATAGTAAAACAAATTAAAAAATATAACATACGATATAGACATACAAATATTTAAAAACGAACCTCCGTTAAATTTTTTTTCTCATAAAATAAGTAGTCCGTTTCATCTGATATAATATAATAAAGGTCAGTAACCATACTGATTATTTATATAGACAGATTAAGTGTGTACTGACGTAAGTCATGATGAATTTGAAGTACCCATGATGTTCCCTCTGGTAATTTAATCAAAAACAATTCTCAGTATTTTACTGATTTCGTTTTATACATGAGTATAGTATATACTGAACCCCTTTTTTTGTTTATACTTTATTAAATCCCATTTATGTATTTTGTAACAGGACTGTACCTATCATTATAGGTAATGGAAAGAAGGTCAAAAAGTAAGAATATATCGAAGTACGTTTCTTTTTTAATCATAATAATGACGGCTAAGTAATGATGACGATAAAGTAACCATCACATCAACTACAGTTATAACATCCGTGAATCTTGACCCATTGACTTTACGTGTAATATGACTAACAATTTAAGTTAACGAATTATTTAGGTCGTTTTATGAATTGAATGACAATGTGTTATATTCGGGTCGATGATATGTTTTGATCGGTGTTTAAATGTCTAACGATTGTATTTTGGCTTGAGAAGAGAAACGGGTCGGCCCGTGGGTCACCCACGACCCATCAGCCCCTTTGACCCATTTCTCCCCCCCCTTATCCTTTCCCTTGCCTTTCATTCTCTTATCTATCTATCTTTCTCATTTCTCTCAATTAAAAAGGCAAGACCATTTCATTCTTCTTCTATCTATCATCTACTTAGTGTTTAGAAAGGATATAACACTAGAATCATCGCCATCTATACCACATTATCGTCTTATTGAAGAATCAAAGGTGGAAGTTCTTGCATTTTACCCTTTTGACCTAATTTCGGGTTGAAGCTCAAGAAGGAAGTTTTGGTGAGTCTAATTCATCCCATTTACTTCTATTTATGTTAGTTTACTCATTTCTAGTCATCTCGTATATTTACAAGTCTTAAATCGGGTCGAAATGGAATTAGGGTTAAATTAGGGTTTCGGTTTGGGTTGAATGATTTGGAAGTGTTCTTGATGTTTTGGAATGGAAATTTGTAATGGGTTATGTGTATTTATGTTTAATGGCACTTAGTTAAGCTTCAAAATGAGTTTCAAGCTCTTACAAATCGTTTTGGTATGCTTTGGGTCGAATTTTGGGGGTTTTGGTTCGTTTTCTGCACTTAGGGCTGCTGGTGCTGGTGCTGGTGCTGGGAATTGTCCCACTGCGGCGCAGTGGAGGGGCCTAGTCCCACTTGCGGCGCAGTGGATTACCACTGCCCATTCTGCTTTGTTTTGGCCCACTGCGGCGCAGTGGCTTGGCTTTGCCCCACTGCGGCGCAGTGGCTTGGCTTTGCCCCACTGCGGCGCAGTGGATTCATTCTGGGCATTCGCGCGCGTCAGTTTTCAAACGTTAATAACTTTTGATCCGTAAGTCCAAATAAGTCATATGACCTATCGTTGGAATCGTAAGAGAGTCTAGTTTCACGTAGTAACCTTCATTTTGTATGAATCTTCGTGCATTTCTAAAAATGTCTAGTCAAAGTGTTATGTTTCACACTCAGTAATGTTAAGAAAGTAATTGTGGGTTCGTGACTCAACTTAAACCTAAGGAACCAACTTGTTTATGATTATAAAGTTGACAGTATGATATATGGCATGCTTTGATAGGTTGTGAACACGTGGGGCCCAATACTCGCTATTAATCTTTCATTTACTCGACTTAAGCTTCTTTGCCGATCAAGGTGAGTTTCGTAGCTCCCTACTCAATAGAGATTCGGGCTGAAAAGTGTACATATACGTGTTTGTTGGATTGTTTGGTTGATTTGATTGACTGTCTAGTTAATTTCTGATTAATTGTTGATTGACAGATAGTTTTGATTGATTGTGTGATGATTTAAGAATGTGATTGTGTTATTGTAAGGTATTAGGATAGAAGTACATATATGGAGGTCGGTGTTACTTTCAAAGAGTCTTAGATGTGGTGGGAAGGCTGCGGGTGACCCTATACATAAGCATCTAGAACTTGATGAAAGTAAAATCCTCCAAAGTATATGTACGCGTTGTTTAGAGAAAGCGATAAATTCAGGGATTATGGTTGGAATGAACATGTACGTCTCGTTATACTTGATTTGTGTGATATGCACTCAAGCATACCTTTATCGTTGTATTGACGAACTTATGAATTAATGTTTGACGATTGAATGATTGATTGAGCAATGAAATAATGGGTTATTGGTTACGTTTAATTGATCTTAGTAAGGGATTGTGATATATTATTATTATGGTTATTGTTATTATTATTATTATTACTGCTAGGATAGACGTGCATACATGGAAGTCGGTGTAACATCCGTGAATTTTGACTCGTTGACTTTACGTGTAATATGACTAACAATAAAAGTTAATGAAGTTATTCGGGTCGTCTTAGTGATTAAATGACAATGAGGAAGTTATTTGGGTCATTTCGTGAATTAAATGGCAATGTGTTATATTCGGGTCGATAATATGTTTTGATCGGTGTTTAAATGTATAACGATTGTATTCTGGCTTGAAAAGAGAAACGGGTCGGCCCGTGGGTCGTCCACGACCCATCAGCCCCTTGACCCATTTCCCTTATCCTTCCCTTGCCTTTCATTTACCTCTCATTTCCTTCTATCTCTTTCTCTCATTTTCTCTCTAAGTAAAGAAAGCAAAGGAAACCCAATTCATTTCTTCTTCTTACATCGACTTGGTGTTTGGAACTAGAATAACATTAGAATCATCTTCATCTATACCTCATTATCGTCATATCGAAGAATCAAAGGTTGGAGTTCAAGCATTTATTACCCATTTTACCCATTTTGCCATAAATCGGGTTCTAGCTCGGAAAGGAAGTTTTGGTAAGTCAAATTCATCCCCTTTGCATCTAATTATGTTTGTTTACATGTTTCTAGTCGTTTCAAGAACCTACAAGTCTTAAATCGACTCAAAATGAAGTTTGGGTCAAATTAGGGTTAACTAGGGTTTTGTTTGATTTGGAAGATTTGGTGATGTTTTGGAATGAAATATCGGTTTGGGTAAGTGTATTTAGGTGTTAGAAGGTCAAATGTAACTTCAAAATGAGTCCTTTAACCTTAGATATCGGTTTAGGGTCTTAGGTTTTGAGAAATTAGGGTTTTGGGTCCGTTTTCTGCTTTCTGTTGCTGCTGTTCTTGAGCAGCCCAGTAGGGGGCGTAACCTACGGCCTTGGAGGGCGTAAGTTACGCCAGGTATAAATTGTAGGGGCGTAAGTTACGGCCCTTAGGGGCGTAGCTTACGCCAGTTGTAATTTTCTGATTTTGACGACATTTTGAAACGCTTATAACTTTTGATCCGTAAGTCCAAATAAGTCGTATGACCTATCGTTGGAATTGTGAAAGAGTCTATTTTCTTGAAAACTTATTTGGGACCTTACCCCTTATGTGGCAGGTGTAATCTTCACCACTCTCCCACTAACCAATGTGGGATTTGCTTTAATTGTAATCGGTACGGGCACGTAGCTAGGAATTGTAGAGCACCGAAAGCGGCACCATTGAATGCAACACCTCTTCAAATCATTTATCCCCAAGCCGACCACCCTCGGAGCCAACGGGGTGTTTGTTTTGTGTGTGGTAGCCCCGACCACTATAGAAATGCTTGTTCAAGATGGATCGAACCACAAGCCCAAGTAGCGACTTCTCATAATCAACTTCAAGTTGCCATTCCTACCCAAGACCACGACGAACCAAGCTGTCAGGTGCAACCTCGAGGACGAACCTTGACGGGAGATGCTAATGAAGCCCGCAACGACCCGGAAGCGACGATAGGTACTTTCCTTTCTCTTCGACCACTACAACTCAATGTTATTCGATTATAGGACCGGTTATAGTCTTACTTTCTCTTACTAGACTTCCTTCATTAACGAACACCCGTAGGCTTAGATCTGGATCTCGATCCTTTAAATGGTTTGTGATGTGCTAGATAGGCCTAGTTGAATTACCTGGTAATGATAGTTGACTTTAAATGATATTAAGCTCTTCATTAGCCCTATGCTCCTGGAAATTTGGAACTTTGAAAATTTTTGCAAGTATGGATTGGATGACGGTGATAAATACGGTTAGTAGTAGTGGTAAAGAGTTAACTAAAAACGTCTTTGCGTAACGGTAAGGTTCTTAGGGCCCCATGTAAGTCTTCCAACTCAAGCGTCCTTAGAGCTACCGTCTTAAGAATCTGAAAACTAACGTCGTCTCTGTTAATCTTAAGTCTCCCGAGGCTTTTCCGGGCGACTTACCGGGCTTGTCCCATCTCGGTAATTTAAATTTCGTATATGCTTAACTTCCTAACATCGCGAGTGTAGTCAAAACCCTTATAGACTTCTGAGAGGTGAATCAGCGTGTAGTGAAAGACGGGAGAGAGAGTTGAAGGAAAACAAATTGGAACGGATTTCGCCATGAAGTCTCCGACGATAAGAAGTGATCACGATACGACGAAACCGGTAAAATTTGACAACTTGGCACATTAGTATGTAGGAGAAATGGGTTAGGTACACGAAGATTCGATTTCTGTCCTTCCAGATAAAGAAAGTCGCTTAACTCCAATTCAGGGAGCCATCCAATGAGCAACGGGCACTCAAACCAACTTGAGACTTGATCACAGGTGAAGAAAATGTGCTTATGACCATGGCGGAAATCTTGTGCAATTGATTTTTGGTGGAGGTTGGAAAAATCATTTGCCACTAGTCGAGTTTACGTATAACAATAGTTACCACCCTACTATCCAAGTGGCGCCCTTTAGAGCAATATATGGAAGAGTATGTCGATCTCCCCTAGCTAGGGCAGAAATTGGGGAGAGTCAACTTATCGGACCGGAAATTGCGGTTGAAACGACTAAGGTAATCTCTCAATTTTAGGAGAAGTTGCAATTGGCCCGTGAACGTCAAAAGAAGTATGCCGATGTGAGGCAGAGACCGTTAGAGTTTGAAGTAGATGATTTTGTACTTTTGAAAGTATCACCGTGGAAAGGCGTCATCCGATTCGTGAAGCGAGGCAAACTCGGGCCGAGGTGTATTGGTCCTTTCAAGATCCTCGAACGGGTTGGAAAAGTTGCTTATAGATTGGAATTGCCACAAGAGCTTAGCGGCGTATATGATGTGTTTCACATTTGCAACTTGCGCAAGTGTTGGTGGACCCTACGCATCATGTGCCCATGGACGAGATTAGAGTGGATTCGAAACTTAACCTTGTTGAGGAGCCGGTAGAAATCATGGATCGTCAGGTCAGGAAGCTCAAGGATAACCGCTACACGATTGATAAAGTTAGATGGAACGCTAGACGTGGATCCGAGTTCACTTGGGAGAGAAAGGATCATTTGTAGGTTAAATATCCGCATTTATTTAGTAATTAGGGTTTTGTTGAATTTCGGGACGAAATTCTTTTGACGGGGGAATAATGTAACATCCGTGAATTTTGACTCGTTGACTTTACGTGTAATATGACTAACAATAAAAGTTAATGAAGTTATTCGGGTCGTCTTAGTGATTAAATGACAAAGAGGAAGTTATTTGGGTCATTTCGTGAATTAAATGGCAATGTGTTATATTCGGGTCGATAATATGTTTTGATCGGTGTTTAAATGTATAACGATTGTATTCTGGCTTGAAAAGAGAAACGGGTCGGCCCGTGGGTCGTCCACGACCCATCAGCCCCTTGACCCATTTCCCTTATCCTTCCCTTGCCTTTCATTTACCTCTCATTTCCTTCTATCTCTTTCTCTCATTTTCTCTCTAAGTAAAGAAAGCAAAGGAAACCCAATTCATTTCTTCTTCTTACATCGACTTGGTGTTTGGAACTAGAATAACATTAGAATCATCTTCATATATACCTCATTATCATCATATCGAAGAATCAAAGGTTGGAGTTCAAGCATTTTTACCCATTTTACCCATTTTGCCATAAATCGGGTTCTAGCTCGGAAAGGAAGTTTTGGTAAGTCAAATTCATCCCCTTTGCATCTAATTATGTTTGTTTACATGTTTCTAGTCGTTTCAAGAACCTACAAGTCTTAAATCGACTCAAAATGAAGTTTGGGTCAAATTAGGGTTAACTAGGGTTTTGTTTGATTTGGAAGATTTGGTGATGTTTTGGAATGAAATATCGGTTTGGGTAAGTGTATTTAGGTGTTAGAAGGTCAAATGTAACTTCAAAACGAGTCCTTTAACCTTAGATATCGGTTTAGGGTCTTAGGTTTTGAGAAATTAGGGTTTTGGGTCCGTTTTCTGCTTTCTGTTGCTGCTGTTCTTGAGCAGCCCAGTAGGGGGCGTAACCTACGGCCCTGGAGGGCGTAAGTTACGCCAGGTATAAATTGTAGGGGCGTAAGTTACGGCCCTTGGGGGCGTAGCTTACGCCAGTTGTAATTTTCTGATTTTGACGACATTTTGAAACGCTTATAACTTTTGATCCGTAAGTCCAAATAAGTCGTATGACCTATCGTTGGAATCGTGAAAGAGTCTATTTTCTTGTAGTAACATTCATTTTGTGTGAAACTTCTTCCATTTCTAAAAGTGTCGAGTCAAATGCGTCTTGTTCTTACTCGGTAAAGTTGTAGAAGTGTTTAGGGGTTGTGACTTGACTTAAATGTGCAAAACCAACTTGTTTAAGATTGTAGAGTTGACATTATGGTATTATGATGTATATTTATAGGTTGTGGACGTGTGGATCCTATTACTCGTTTGTAATCTTATACTAGCTTCTTTGCCGGTCAAGGTGAGTTTCGTATCTCCCTACTCGCTTGAGATTCGGGCTGAAAAGTGTAAACCTTTCGTGTTTACTTGCATTTATTGATTGATTGTTTTGATTGTTGGATTGATGTGACGGTTCATTTCGTTCGGTTGACTTGGTTTATGCTTTGTTAAGTATTTCATTAATATTAGGATAGACGTACATACATGGAAGTCGGTTATGCCTTCATTGGGTTTTAGATGTGGTAGGAAGGCTGCGGGTGACCCTATACATAAGCATCTGGGACTCGAAGGAAGTAGAATCCTCTTAAGTGTATGTACGTATAGTTTAATTTAAATTGATGTTTGATGATTAATGGACTTGTGATGAATGGATATTGATTGATGCATATGTTGTGCATAAATCCTACTGATAGAGGATTTGACTTATGTATGTTGAAATGCGGCCTTGTCCCTCTGTTGACAAGTGTGCCCCGTTGAAATGCGGCCTTGTCCCTCTGTTGACAAGTGTGCCCCGTTGAAATGCGGCCTTGTCCCTCTGTTGACAAGTGTGCCCCGTTGAAATGCGGCCTTGTCCCCCTGTTGTCAAGTGAGCCCCGTTACGATTATTGATTGTTGGCTCATGTTTGTCGAATATTGATTATTGGTTTATGATTGACGATTATTTATTGATTGTTGGTTTATGATTGATGCATTTACAAATGATTGTAAGCATTGCATACATTGTTGATGACCCTCGGCAGGGGATTGCCGACATCCTGGTGAATAGATGTATGCACCCATTTTGGATGTAGTTCCTGACTCCGAGTATATAGACATATATATCTCGATGATTTTGAGATGCCGCTTTGCTCATGGTGATGACAAGTGTGTATCGTTGCATAGGTGACCGGAAATCACGCATAAGATAGGCATTTTGGCTTACTTACGCATTTGGCATTGCATTGATACTCATATCATTTATGCATTTCTTATTACACGCTTATTGTACTTGTGTAATCTTGTTGTTGGATATTATTGTGTTGCATTAGAGGCTCGCTGTAAGCCATGTCTAGCCCTTACTCATATATTGTGATTATTGTCGATGGTTCCTTATGGACTATTACTACGAACTCACCAACCTTGTGTTGACTATGCTTAGTACACTTTTCAGGTATCCAAGTTATTCCAAGGCATGAAGTATGATCGATTTGTTAGATTTCGGTGAACCCGGATTTGGACTTATATGGATCAAGGATCCATTTGCCTTCTTTTGCTTTGTACTTAGAACCGTTAGCCATCTTTTGATGTTCTGTTGTAATCTTTGGTGACGACTTGTTCTTTATGTATTTTGATACTTGTCTATCGTTCTGTAAGGATTCACTGAATCCTTTATTTGCATTTAGTTCATGTTCTACATTAATTCCACCTTGTGCTATATGATTTTCGTGATATTCTGAGCCTTGGCTTGGGGTGTTACAGAATGGTGGCCCATGCGTGGTCGTAGAGAATTATTCGGTTTGACCTAGACTACGGCTTAAGTTAAAACTCTTCATATAGCATGCATGGTTAGGAAATTTGTGTGCAACGTGAATTTTGTGAACCCTAGAAAGTGTATATAGTGAGTTCGTAGTTAAGACCACTTATGTGATGGTTTGAATTTAACGTGATGAATGTGGAACGGGTACAATGTGGTTAATGCGTGCATTGATTGAATTTGATTGTCGTTGATATAAATTGTTACTATTGATTGGAGCTAATTTGATGATTTAGAGCAAAGTGAAGTTATGTCATTAACCTAGTATAATATTGTGGCAACCCTAAAAGAACCCAATCAACTCTTTTATGGTAACCCAATATTATAACTGTAACATCCGTGAGTTTTGACCGTTTGACTTTACGTGCAATTTGACTAACAATTTAAGTTAATGAAATATTTGGGTCATTTTGTGATTAAATGACAATGTGGTATGTTCGTCGGGTCGATAATATGTTTTAATCGGTGTTTAATTGCCTAACGTTTTGTAAATTGACTTTGGAAGAGAAACGGGTCGGCCCGTGGGTGATCCACGACCCACCAGCCCCTTATGACCCATCTCCCTCCCCTTATCCTCTCATCCACCACATATCTCTCTTCCTCCTTCTCTTTTCTCTCTAGCAAGAAAGCTAGACCATTTCTCCTTCATTTTCTTGCATACTTAGTGTGGTGAAATTAGTTTAAAACAAGAATCATCATCGTTGTCGTCTCATAATCGTCATCTTCATCATATCAAGGATTGGAGTTCATAGTTCAAGTTTTCTTTAACCATTTTTATTGGTCAAATTCGGATTTGACTTTTGAAGCAAGATTTGGTAAGTCAAATTCATCCCATATTCATCTACTTATGTTGGGTTATTCATTTCTAGTCATTTCGAGTAATTACATGTCCTAAAACGACTTAAAATGGAATTAGGGTTAATTAGGGTTTTAATTAGGGTTTGAATGATTTAGTGGTGATTTTGATGTTTTGGTCGAAATTGTGGATTGGGTTATGTATATTTATGTTTATTGATACTTAGTTATGCTTCAAAACGAGTTACAAGTTCCTAAAAATTGTTTTGGTATGGTTTGGGTCGAATTTGGGGGTTTTGGGCGCGTTTCCTGCACTTTGAACTGCTGGTGCTGAAGCAGAAAAGGGCTTCACTGCGGCGCAGTGAGCTTAGCCCTCACTCACTGCGGCGCAGTGCTTACAACCTGACCTCTTGCTCGTTTTTAGCCCACTGCGGCGCAGTGAGCATGGCTCTGGCTCACTGCGGCGCAGTGGATAGTTGCTGTGAAAGTATGCGCGTCAATTTTCAAACGTTAATAACTTTTGATCCGTAAGTCCAAATAAGTCATATGACCTATCGTTGGAATCGTAAGAGAGTCTAGTTTCACGTAGTAACCTTCATTTTGTATGAATCTTCGTGCATTTATAAAAATGTCTAGTCAAAGTGTTATGTTTCACACTCGGTAATGTTAAGAAAGTAATTGTGGGTTCGTGACTCAACTTAAACCTAAGAAACCAACTTGTTTATGATTATAAAGTTGACAGTATGATATATGGCATGCTTTGATAGGTTGTGAACACGTGGGGCCCAATAATCGCTATTAATCTTTCATTTACTCGACTTAAGCTTCTTTGCCGATCAAGGTGAGTTTCGTAGCTCCCTACTCAATAGAGATTCGGGCTGAAAAGTGTACATATACGTGTTTGTTGGATTGTTTGGTTGATTTGATTGACTGTCTAGTTAATTTCTGATTAATTGTTGATTGACAGATAGTTTTGATTGATTGTGTGATGATTTACGAATGTGATTGTGTTATTGTAAGGTATTAGGAGAGAAGTACATATATGGAAGTCGGTTATGCCTTCATTGGGTTCTAGATGTGGTGGGAAGGCTGCGGGTGACCCTATACATAAGCATCTAGAACTTGATGAAAGTAAAATCCTCCAAAATATATGTACGCGTTGTTTAGTGAAAGCGATAAATTCAGGAATTATGGTTGAAATGAACATATACGTCTCGTTATACTTGATTTGTGTGATATGCACTCAAGCATACCTTTATCGTTGTATTGACGAACTCATGAATTAATGTTTGACGATTGAATGATTGATTGAGCGATGAAATAATGGGTTATTGGTTACGTTTAATTGATCTTAGTAAGGGATTGTGATATATTATTATTATGGTTATTGTTATTATTATTATTACTGCTAGGATAGACGTGCATACATGGAAGTCGGTTATGCCTTCATTGGGTTCTAGATGTGGTGGGAAGGCTGCGGGTGACCCTATACATAAGCATCTAGAACTTGATGAAAGTAAAATCCTCCAAAATATATGTACGCGTTGTTTAGTGAAAGCGATAAATTCAGGAATTATGGTTGAAATGAACATATACGTCTCGTTATACTTGATTTGTGTGATATGCACTCAAGCATACCTTTATCGTTGTATTGACGAACTCATGAATTAATGTTTGACGATTGAATGATTGATTGAGCGATGAAATAATGGGTTATTGGTTACGTTTAATTGATCTTAGTAAGGGATTGTGATATATTATTATTATGGTTATTGTTATTATTATTATTACTGCTAGGATAGACGTGCATACATGGAAGTCGGTTATGCCTTCATTGGGTTCTAGATGTGGTGGGAAGGCTGCGGGTGACCCTATACATAAGCATCTAGAACTTGATGAAAGTAAAATCCTCCAAAATATATGTACGCGTTGTTTAGTGAAAGCGATAAATTCAGGAATTATGGTTGAAATGAACATATACGTCTCGTTATACTTGATTTGTGTGATATGCACTCAAGCATACCTTTATCGTTGTATTGACGAACTCATGAATTAATGTTTGACGATTGAATGATTGATTGAGCGATGAAATAATGGGTTATTGGTTACGTTTAATTGATCTTAGTAAGGGATTGTGATATATTATTATTATGGTTATTGTTATTATTATTATTACTGCTAGGATAGACGTGCATACATGGAAGTCGGTTATGCCTTCATTGGGTTCTAGATGTGGTGGGAAGGCTGCGGGTGACCCTATACATAAGCATCTAGGATTCGAAGAAAGTAGAATCCTCCTAAGTGTATGTACGTATAGTTTACTTTAGTTTGATGTTTGATGATTGATGGACTTGTGATGTATGGATGTAGTGTATCTATCCCACTGAAGAGGATATGACTTATTGTTGTGTATCTATCCCACTGAAGAGGATATGACTTATTGTTGTGTATATATCCCACTGAAGAGGATATGACTTATTGTTGTGTATCTATCCCACTGAAGAGGATATGACTTATTGTTGTGTATCTATCCCACTGAAGAGGATATGACTTATGTTGTGTATCTATCCCACTGAAGAGGATATGACTTATTGTTGTGTATCTATCCCACTGAAGAGGATATGACTTATGTTGTGTATCTATCCCACTGAAGAGGATATGACTTATTGTTGTGTATCTATCCACTGAAGAGGATATGATACCTGTTTTGAATTGATGTTATGTACGTTACTTGGGTATAATGTTTATTACGCGTTTTATTTGTTGTGTGTAATCTCGTGGTGGATGTTGTTGTGTTGTTCTTAGAGGCTCACTGTAAGTCATGTTTTGCCTCTACTCGTATATTATGATTATTGACGAGGGTTCTTTATGGACCATTACTACGAACTCACCAACCTTGTGTTGACTATGCTTAGTACACTTTTCAGGAAATCAGGTTATCCCCGGACGTGGAGCTTAGTTGTTTGCTTGCTGTTAAACCCGGGCTTTGGACTTTATGAATCAAGGATTCATCGACCTTCTCTTTTGCATTATACTTAGAACCGTTAGCCATCTTTTGATGTTCTGTTGTAATCTTTGATGATGACTTGTTCTCTATGTATTTTGATTCTTGTTTAACTTACTGTATGGATTCACTGAATCCTTTATTTGCATTTAGTTCATGTTCTACATTAATTCCACCTTGTGCTATATGATTTCCGTGATATTCTGAGCCTCGGCTTGGGGTGTTACAATAACAAGTTAATGACATCGTGGATTGCGCACGTGTGGCTTAGAGTATAATAAGGAACCGATATACTTAATGGAAGTTGATTGGGTGGAGGGTTAGCCGTTGGTACACCCTGTATACATACCCGGTCGATAACTAGAGAGCATATCGAATTCGGATTATACTTTAAACCACTCGTGTTAGTTGACTTGTTTTAGTTGCTTGTAATGAGATGTGTTGAATACGAGTATTTGGTTTTGACGATGGTTAATTGTTGTGAACTTGGCACGAGAACATGATAAGTAACAATCTCATAGGATTCTAACACTCTTACCTTAGCTTAATGATATGAAATGAGTATGTTATGTCGGTATGAGAGCATTAACTACTTGTGTGACTAATATGTGAGCATTGTGAGGCTACCTTTCGGGTCAACGCGTTACTTACCTTGTAGAAAATGGTGGGACCAAGAAGGAATGCGACTAGCCATAGCGATGAGCCGGATTTAGCAACCGTGATTGCCCAAGAAGTGGTAAACGCCATACCTACTATCGTAGCCCAAGTCACGGCAAGTCTCCAAAGAAGCAATGAAAACACGTGAAGCTAGAGTAAATATGGGCAATGAGGAGATGTCAAGTAAAGCCTCATCAAAAAGGAAAGAAGTTGGAGAATCTAGTGAGGCAAGGAAGGCGAGTAGGTTTGACCCCAACGGTCATAATAAAGGTAGGGTCAGAGCGACGGTGAATCCGGCAAGGAAAACTTATTTGGGACCTTACCCCTTATGTGGCAGGTGTAATCTTCACCACTCTCCCACTAACCAATGTGGGATTTGCTTTAATTGTAATCGGTACGGGCACGTAGCTAGGAATTGTAGAGCACCGAAAGCGGCACCATTGAATGCAACACCTCTTCAAATCATTTATCCCCAAGCCGACCACCCTCGGAGCCAACGGGGTGTTTGTTTTGTGTGTGGTAGCCCCGACCACTATAGAAATGCTTGTTCAAGATGGATCGAACCACAAGCCCAAGTAGCGACTTCTCATAATCAACTTCAAGTTGCCATTCTACCCAAGACCACGACGAACCAAGCTGTCAGTGCAACCTCGAGGACGAACCTTGACGGGAGATGCTAATGAAGCCCGCAACGACCCGGAAGCGACGATAGGTACTTTCCTTTCTCTTCGACCACTACAACTCAATGTTATTCGATTATAGGACTGGTTATAGTCTTACTTTCTCTTACTAGACTTCCTTCATTAACGAACACCCGTAGGCTTAGATCTGGATCTCGATCCTTTAAATGGTTTGTGATGTGCTAGATAGGCCTAGTTGAATTACCTGGTAATGATAGTTGACTTTAAATGAAATTAAGCTCTTCATTAGCCCTATGCTCTTGGAAATTTGGAACTTTGAAAATTTTTGCAAGTATGGATTGGATGACGGTGATAAATACGGTTAGTAGTAGTGGTAAAGAGTTAACTAAAAACGTCTTTGCGTAACGGTAAGGTTCTTAGGGCCCCATGTAAGTCTTCCAACTCAAGCGTCCTTAGAGCTACCGTCTTAAGAATCTGAAAACTAACGTCGTCTCTGTTAATCTTAAGTCTCCCGAGGCTTTTCCGGGTGACTTACCGGGCTTGTCCCATCTCGGTAATTTAAATTTCGTATATGCTTAACTTCCTAACATCGCGAGTGTAGTCAAAACCCTTATAGACTTCTGAGAGGTGAATCAGCGTGTAGTGAAAGACGGGAGAGAGATTTGAAGGAAAACAAATTGGAACGGATTTCGCCATGAAGTCTCCGACGATAAGAAGTGATCACGATACGACGAAACCGGTAAAATTTGACAACTTGGCACATTAGTATGTAGGAGAAATGGGTTAGGTACACGAAGATTCGATTTCTGTCCTTCCAGATAAAGAAAGTCGCTTAACTCCAATTCAGGGAGCCATCCAATGAGCAACGGGCACTCAAACCAACTTGAGACTTGATCACAGGTGAAGAAAATGTGCTTATGACCATGGCGGAAATCTTGTGCAATTGATTTTTGGTGGAGGTTGGAAAAATCATTTGCCACTAGTCGAGTTTACGTATAACAATAGTTACCACCCTACTATCCAAGTGGCGCCCTTTAGAGCAATATATGGAAGAGTATGTCGATCTCCCCTAGCTAGGGCAGAAATTGGGGAGAGTCAACTTATCGGACCGGAAATTGCGGTTGAAACGACTAAGGTAATCTCTCAATTTTAGGAGAAGTTGCAATTGGCCCGTGAACGTCAAAAGAAGTATGCCGATGTGAGGCAGAGACCGTTAGAGTTTGAAGTAGATGATTTTGTACTTTTGAAAGTATCACCGTGGAAAGGCGTCATCCGATTCGTGAAGCGAGGCAAACTCGGGCCGAGGTGTATTGGTCCTTTCAAGATCCTCGAACGGGTTGGAAAAGTTGCTTATAGATTGGAATTGCCACAAGAGCTTAGCGGCGTATATGATGTGTTTCACATTTGCAACTTGCGCAAGTGTTGGTGGACCCTACGCATCATGTGCCCATGGACGAGATTAGAGTGGATTCGAAACTTAACCTTGTTGAGGAGCCGGTAGAAATCATGGATCGTCAGGTCAGGAAGCTCAAGGATAACCGCTACACGATTGATAAAGTTAGATGGAACGCTAGACGTGGATCCGAGTTCACTTGGGAGAGAAAGGATCATTTGTAGGTTAAATATCCGCATTTATTTAGTAATTAGGGTTTTGTTGAATTTCGGGACGAAATTCTTTTGACGGGGGAATAATGTAACATCCGTGAATTTTGACTCGTTGACTTTACGTGTAATATGACTAACAATAAAAGTTAATGAAGTTATTCGGGTCGTCTTAGTGATTAAATGACAATGAGGAAGTTATTTGGGTCATTTCGTGAATTAAATGGCAATGTGTTATATTCGGGTCGATAATATGTTTTGATCGGTGTTTAAATGTATAACGATTGTATTCTGGCTTGAAAAGAGAAACGGGTCGGCCCGTGGGTCGTCCACGACCCATCAGCCCCTTGACCCATTTCCCTTATCCTTCCCTTGCCTTTCATTTACCTCTCATTTCCTTCTATCTCTTTCTCTCATTTTCTCTCTAAGTAAAGAAAGCAAAGGAAACCCAATTCATTTCTTCTTCTTACATCGACTTGGTGTTTGGAACTAGAATAACATTAGAATCATCTTCATCTATACCTCATTATCATCATATCGAAGAATCAAAGGTTGGAGTTCAAGCATTTTTACCCATTTTACCCATTTTGCCATAAATCGGGTTCTAGCTCGGAAAGGAAGTTTTGGTAAGTCAAATTCATCCCCTTTGCATCTAATTATGTTTGTTTACATGTTTCTAGTCGTTTCAAGAACCTACAAGTCTTAAATCGACTCAAAATGAAGTTTGGGTCAAATTAGGGTTAACTAGGGTTTTGTTTGATTTGGAAGATTTGGTGATGTTTTGGAATGAAATATCGGTTTGGGTAAGTGTATTTAGGTGTTAGAAGGTCAAATGTAACTTCAAAACGAGTCCTTTAACCTTAGATATCGGTTTAGGGTCTTAGGTTTTGAGAAATTAGGGTTTTGGGTCCGTTTTCTGCTTTCTGTTGCTGCTGTTCTTGAGCAGCCCAGTAGGGGGCATAACCTACGGCCCTGGAGGGCGTAAGTTACGCCAGGTATAAATTGTAGGGGGCGTAGCTTACGCCAGTTGTAATTTTCTGATTTTGACGACATTTTGAAACGCTTATAACTTTTGATCCGTAAGTCCAAATAAGTCGTATGACCTATCGTTGAAATCGTGAAAGAGTCTATTTTCTTGTAGTAACATTCATTTTGTGTGAAACTTCTTCCATTTCTAAAAGTGTCGAGTCAAATGCGTCTTGTTCTTACTCGGTAAAGTTGTAGAAGTGTTTAGGGGTTGTGACTTGACTTAAATGTGCAAAACCAACTTGTTTAAGATTGTAGAGTTGACATTATGGTATTATGATGTATATTTATAGGTTGTGGACGTGTGGATCCTATTACTCGTTGTAATCTTATACTAGCTTCTTTGCCGGTCAAGGTGAGTTTCGTATCTCCCTACTCGCTTGAGATTCGGGCTGAAAAGTGTAAACCTTTCGTGTTTACTTGCATTTATTGATTGATTGATTGATTGATTGTTTTGATTGTTGGATGGATGTGACGGTTCATTTCGTTCGGTTGACTTGGTTTATGCTTTGTTAAGTATTTCATTAATATTAGGATAGACGTACATACATGGAAGTCGGTTATGCCTTCATTGGGTTTTAGATGTGGTGGGAAGGCTGCGGGTGACCCTATACATAAGCATCTGGGACTCGAAGGAAGTAGAATCCTCTTAAGTGTATGTACGTATAGTTTAATTTAAATTGATGTTTGATGATTAATGGACTTGTGATGAATGGATGTTGATTGATGCATATGTTGTGCATAAATCCCACTGATAGAGGATTTGACTTATGTATGTTGAAATGCGGCCTTGTCCCTCTGTTGACAAGTGTGCCCCGTTGAAATGCGGCCTTGTCCCTCTGTTGACAAGTGTGCCCCGTTGAAATGCGGTCTTGTCCCTCTGTTGACAAGTGTGCCCCGTTGAAATGCGGCCTTGTCCCTCTGTTGACAAGTGTGCCCCGTTGAAATGCGGCCTTGTCCCCCTGTTGTCAAGTGAGCCCCGTTACGATTATTATTGTTGGCTCATGTTTGTCGAATATTGATTATTGGTTTATGATTGACGATTATTGATTGTTGGTTTATGATTGATGCATTTACAAATGATTGTAAGCATTGCATACATTGTTGATGACCCTCGGCAGGGGATTGCCGACATCCTGGTGTATAGATGTATGCACCCATTTTGGATGTAGTTCCTGACTCCGAGTATATAGACATATATATCTCGATGATTTTGAGATGCCGCTTTGCTCATGGTGATGACAAGTGTGTATCGTTGCATAGGTGACCGGAAATCACGCATAAGATAGGCATTTTGGCTTACTTACGCATTTGGCATTGCATTGATACTCATATCATTTATGCATTTCTTATTACACGCTTATTGTACTTGTGTAATCTTGTTGTTGGATATTATTGTGTTGCATTAGAGGCTCGCTGTAAGCCATGTCTAGCCCTTACTCATATATTGTGATTATTGTCGATGGTTCCTTATGGACTATTACTACGAACTCACCAACCTTGTGTTGACTATGCTTAGTACACTTTTTAGGTATCCAAGTTATTCCAAGGCATGAAGTATGATCGATTTGTTAGATTTCGGTGAACCCGGATTTGGACTTATATGGATCAAGGATCCATTTGCCTTCTTTTGCTTTGTACTTAGAACCGTTAGCCATCTTTTGATGTTCTGTTGTAATCTTTGGTGACGACTTGTTCTTTATGTATTTTGATACTTGTCTATCGTTCTGTAAGGATTCACTGAATCCTTTATTTGCATTTAGTTCATGTTCTACATTAATTCCACCTTGTGCTATATGATTTCCGTGATATTCTGAGCCTTGGCTTGGGGTGTTACAGTCGGTTATGCCTTCATTGGGTTCTAGATGTGGTGGGAAGGCTGCGGGTGACCCTATATATAAGCATCTAGGATTCGAAGAAAGTAGAATCCTCCTAAGTGTATGTACGTATAGTTTACTTTAGTTTGATGTTTGATGATTGATGGACTTGTGATGTATGGATGTTGTGTATCTATCCCACTGAAGAGGATATGACTAATTGTTGTGTATCTATCACACTGAAGAGGATATGACTTATGTTGTGTATCAATCCCACTGAAGAGGATATGATACCTGTTTTGAATTGATGTTATGTACGTTACTTGGGTATAATGTTTATTACGCGTTTTATTTGTTGTGTGTAATCTTGTGGTGGATGTTGTTGTGTTGTTCTTAGAGGCTCACTGTAAGTCATGTTTTGCCTCTACTCGTATATTATGATTATTGACGATGGTTCCTTATGGACCATTACTACGAACTCACCAACCTTGTGTTGACTATGCTTAGTACACTTTTCAGGAAATCAGGTTATCCCCGGACGTGGAGCTTAGTTGTTTGCTTGCTGTTAAACCCGGGCTTTGGACTTTATGAATCAAGGATTCATCGACCTTCTCTTTTGCATTACTTAGAACCGTTAGCCATCTTTTGATGTTCTGTTGTAATCTTTGATGATGACTTGTTCTTTATGTATTTTGATTCTTGTTTAACTTACTGTATGGATTCACTGAATCCTTTATTTGCATTTAGTTCATGTTCTACATTAATTCCACCTTGTGCTATATGATTTCCGTGATATTCTGAGCCTTGGCTTGGGGTGTTACAACAGTATCCACTCAAACTGTAACATTATTTTTTATTTGTAACTTCTCATGCATTTAATTTAAAAAAATGTAAAAACTTTCATAAATCATAATTTTATTATAATAATAAAATAAAAGGCTACAAAAAACAAAATACTACAAATTCCATGAATACCAGCGACAATTATATCATACGAAATATTATCATGCATCTATGAAACTAAAATTCCAACTTATTTTTTAAAGATATGTGGATGGTTGCGTTTCAAGTTGCTCACGACAGCTTTTAGGTATATCAAGTCTACTTTAACTCTATGCAATTCTTCCTTGGACTTTTGCAGCTCTTTCTTAAGGTTCTCCATTTCTTCATCGACAATTGAACGCTGCATCTTCATGGCGTTAATAAGATCTTCACTTAATTGGTTTTCCTGTCCAGTGCAAAACGAAAAATGTTAAATATTCTGTAAATAAAACCAAAAAAAATGAACAAATGAACAGATTTTGATCAAATACCATGATGATAAAGCAAACTTAAGAGAAGAAGAAATATGGGAATGAAGAGATTTTATAAATGATTGACTTCTACATATAATGGATATGAGTACCAAAAAAGTAAAATGTAGCGTGTCTAGATACACGGAATTGATGTGATGGAAATTCAACTGTCACTATTAAAAACGAAAATTTCAAAAGTAAAGTAAACTATAGTTAAAGGACTACATATGAAAATATATGATATTTTTTTTATTTATAGGGCGTGTGTGAGCGGTTGTAACTCCCATGAATCAAAGGGGTATTTGACGGTTTCGAATTGTATATAGGAACTCATATAACTTCTTAATCAATATAATCACACATATATATTTTTTACATCAATAACTGTATAAATAATATATTTAACAAATATAAGAGAAAAATTAACGTTCTGATCGTCTTTATCCCAACTATATTTTGAAGGTATTTCTTAATCTATTATTTAGTACACCGTTTGTAATTTTTTGGTATATGATTATGTCACATTTTTTGTAGGCAAATGAGTAAAAAGAGAAACATTACTGATTTGGCGGAATCATCCCATCAAGCTTCTAATCCTGTACCAATTGATGAAGCAAATACCAGAAAAAGTGCAAGACTTATTGCAATGAATACTCAGAATAATGTGAAGAATCCCCGTGAATCAAGTAAACATAAAGAAAATCAAACTACACAATACTTGCTGAACGACAAGCCACTGGGAATAGATATCTTGCTAAAGCGAATTGCGAATCGGGAGGAGCGTTTGGCCGACAGTGACATAACAATCAGGGCTCAACGTTCTTGTCTTGAAAAATGTCATAATGAATTGCTGGAGAAAGACGTAGAGAATTTTGTATTGAAGCAGCAGATTCAAGGTATCAAGTCAAAAGTAATTCCTTTTGTTTGTAAAACACTTACAACTGAACCACAAGTTATCGATCTAATAGAGAAGGTGGTCAAAAATGCAAAAGAGTTAGGTAGACAGTCAGTTATGGTGAATGAAAATTCTACTGAATATCTCACAGCAAAAGAGGCGTTGATTGCTGCTATGACAAATCTTGCAGAATTTCATTCAAACTTTTCTGATGATATTACTGCTAACCCAGAAGCTACTATTCATGAAATGCTAAATGTTAAGCCTCGCTTTTAAGATTTCATAGTTTATTATGTGATAGTCATATCATATGTCACGAAATCTGTATATTTTAAAGTCAATTAATGTATTACCACCACTGAACTTTGTTTCTTCGCTTTAATTAACATATTTTTGGGATATATATGTGTTTGGGATATGTATCCTGAATATTTTTGTAACTACAGAAAGTAATATTAAAATCCACTATATAATGAAGTGCATTGCGTTTGTAGTGAAACAATCCTTATCAAGTTCAGTAACCTTGAAAGTTGAAAACATTTCGTTAATGGATAGAATGTATATATCATGCCAATAAGTAAGCCGACTTGGTTTTGGGCCTTTTATAGATAAATTTTAAGCCCAAATGCATGGGGTCCTTACAAGACATGTAAGCCCAATTAAAACTTGCACAAACTTCCTCTATAAATAATGTTTTACTTCATCATACAAGCACTATGATCTATTATCTTTCTTAAACCTACACATTTTTCTAGAATGGACTATATAAGAAAGTTGATTAAGGTTATATTAAAAGATATAATATTATTTATGATCATAACAGTTGACACTATATGTAAGCAAACATGTTAGACATATAATATCCTACTCAGAATAAACTAAAAATCAATATATTCCAAATTGAAGAATACTCTGACAGTACTCAAACTATAATTACATAATTAGTTGGTGAACACCGTAATATGCAATGTATTTTTAGATTGTTTACTGAGAAACCATGTTTATTATAATATTATATTTGAACTTCAAATAAAATAAACTAAAAGTGCATAACTACATGAAAATGACAAAATTAGATGAAACATATGGTAAATGATTTCATCTTAACGAAAATCGGTAAACATTTTTATAATAGTAGGGAATTACTGTAAATGGCTTTGCTTTATCAAACCTAAATAAGCATAAACATCAAGCAACTCCATCCTGAGAACATCCAAGTCATTCCTCACATCATTCTTATTGTTTATATTGCTAGTTTGATTGTTCTTGGATATTCTGGGCCTGTCCAGTCACTCATTTGATTCATTTCCTGCATCACGGGTCCCCTTTATTATTTGCGGGGGGCCCGTGAAGGCATTTACTATGTAAATGTTTAAGTCAACTGGCATTCAGCCATGTTGCCTGTTCTTATTTGTGATAATAAAATAACTAGGGGTGACGACCTTTTACCGAAAAAAACAGGATACGTATGATACTGCTTTCATATTGGCTTCATTAGCTTCAGATAGTAAACGCCTAAGACTGTTAATTACTTCATAACTCAACTGAAGTTGACGTTCATGTGATTCCCTAATAATCTGAATTTCATTTTGATGAGCATAAAGCATTTCAGCAGAATCCTGAAATTAAAAGGAAACATAATTAAAAATAATTTTTACGAAAAATAAAAAACTTAATATATAAAATGCAACATAAAAACTCACAAAATATTTTCGATCATCAAAATTATTTCTATTCTCATTTTTCCTCTTTTTGGATCCAATATATTCAGACATCTTTACGTAAATTTTTTAGTTAAGAAAAGGATGGTGTTTTTGTTAAGTCCCAATGTTAAATGTGGTGGTTGTGAATATTTATAGGTATAAAGTACTAACCAGATTAAACTTGTTGGTTACTCTAAATGTGTCATAAGTTAAATAATTCGAATGGTAACCAAATAAGGGCAGGTGTATCGTATTTAAAGAACCGATATTAAGTGGGCGGCTGCCACAGAAGCTATCATATCAATTGTCTAATCAAACATTGTCAAACGGAAAGTGATATACTTTATTTATTTAACTAAATTAATTTATCAATATGTATCAATGTATGTATCCACCGTTTATGAACTGCAACCAACTTGCAGGATTTTTGAGAAATACTTCAACTATATTTACTATAATACTTTTAGTTCATTTATTATATGTATTTTTTGTTTATTACATACGTGTTTAATTCAAACGTTAAACATAAACCATTAGATAAAACTAAGTTCATTGACACCAACAACGTTTATAACAACTATATAAATTATATTTAC
>CM067170.1:126840922-126892729 GCA_034093135.1 Erigeron breviscapus | reverse complement strand
AATCGGTCACTCCACCAAAACCGGATGTGGTTCCAGAGGTTAAACCATACAAGCCAAAGATACCATTTCCACAGAGGTTCAAAAAGGCAAAGCTGAAGGAGCAATATAACAAGTTTGTGGAGATGATTACAAATGTTCACATTAATGTGCCTTTAGTTGATCTTTTCTGGCTGCTTCTATCAGTGTGCGATTCTTTCTTTCCACAACTCCATTCTGCTCTGGAGAGTGTGCCAATGAGAAGTTTTGAGAGATGCCAGTGTCATTGCAAAATGTTTCAAGTACCTTATTTTGAAATTCAGTACCATTATCACTTCGCAACTGACAGACTTTTCGAGTATACTTGAGTTCAATCTTTTGATGAGAGAGATGATTTCAGCAGGTGCATCACTTTTGGATCGGAGGAATACCACCCAACAGTATCTGGTGAATTCGTCGACCACAACTAGAGTGTACTTCTTTCCAGCTCTAGTTTGAACATTCACTGGACCAAAGAGATCCATATGAAGCATGTGAAGAGGTTCAGTGATGCTAAAATTTTGCCTTGTTTTGAAACTGGCTCTTTTCTGCTTGCCCATCTCACACCCTGGACATGGCTTTTCTTTATTGAAAGAAATTGAGGTATCCCATCAACCAGTTGTTTGCGAGACAACTTGTTAATATTTTTGAAATTAAGATGGGATAATCTTTTATGCCACAGCCAGTTGGTGTTCATAAAATTTAAAACTAGAAGTACCTCGAAACTCACTACTACACACTATCGGGCAGTGGACCCGATCGTATGCAATATAGTTACAAAGTAAGTCCAGGTTCGTTCACGGGGATTGGTTGAATCAATTGTCTAATAAAGTAGTTTGGAAAACAGGGTGGAACACTTTGAATCACACTTTGACAATTAAATTAAAGTAAATTTAAAAGGCAAAACACTTAAAAGTAAAGAAAAGCTTCAAACAATAATAGTAAAGATCATCCACCTTGAATTCGCTAGACTTCAAACATGATTGCATTCAATTAAGACCAAATTCATTTAGAGTTGACAAGATAATCGTGAAAGGATAAAATGCTCGTGTGGTACCACCAACCGCTCACAAATCACCCAAACACCTAAGTTGCTAGTTTAATTACCCAAGCCGGTACCACCAATGCCTAGACAACCTTACCAACATTAGTTTACTTGATTATCCAATTAACAATTGTGCCTATGTGAATTAAAACGTGGTACCACCAACCGTTTCTAAACACGTTGACAAAATGATTCCTTTTATTAAAATGACATTCACTATCATACCATGAACTAGTGATAATTGCTCATAGACAAACAACCGTTTGAAAATCACATATGTATCCAACGAGTACCACTAACGAAGAACACACATGCCACCAATATCATAATAAAATATAAAGGAATTAAATCATCAAGATCTCGACACAACGATAATTGAAATCAACTCTTAGAATTAAAACATATAGCAATCACATCATTTGTCTAGTTTCATCAAGGTGGATGATTGAATGATTAGCCACTCATGATTAAATTGAAATAACAATCAAAATAAAGGAAGAACATGATGTACCAATCGATTGAGAAATAGAAATTGCAAGACAATAAAATAGATACGATCTAGATGGGTGCACGTGAATCTTCAATGAATCGGAAGATGATGAAATCTTGATTTGATCCTTGATGGAATTCCTTGTAGTGCAGCTCCTAGAAAGAAAACTTGATCCCTTGGGAATTAGGTTTTGTTTTCTATTTATACCTCCCCCCAAATCTGATGCAAAAGCTGCCCAAAACCTATTAGCCCGTCACCCCACTGCGGCGCAGTGGGCGAGTGATGCCCCCACTGCGGCGCAGTGGTTATCCCCTGGTCACTGGGTCGTTTGTCTTCAGTTTTACTGCGGCGCAGTGGGTACATGCACACCCCACTGCGGCGCAGTCTAATTCCACTGGACTGGATGCTCTTTTCCATTAGATGACTGCGGCGCAGTGGGTACATGCACTCCCCACTGCGGCGCAGTCCAATCATGCTGGTCCGAATAACACTTTTTCACTAAGAACTTGCTGAACTATTTTTCTATCTTTCCACTTGAACAACTCTCGGACGCACAAATCAACATCTTGGCCTCTGAAAACATCCGAACTTGCAACAAATGAGCGCGTAACCTGTTTAGAGCCTGAAACACTAACAAACAACATAAACGCGCCAAATGCACACAAAATTGACTTAAAACGCTTAATAAAATGGCCAATAATGATGTGGGCGATAGGTATAAATTGGTCACATCAGTGTCCTCATCAGCCTTGGTATAGAAGCACTGCTCTTTTGGAGCTGGTTCCATATCCATGATGTACATATTTCCTTTTCTTGGTGCAACCATCACCACTTTCCAATCCTTGTTAAATATGGTGCCTTGAGCAATATCGAACAAAACTCTGTAGCCATCATCACAAAGTTGGCTGACACTGATCAGGTTGTATTTCAAACCGTTCACAAATGCAACTCTTTTGAATTCGACCTGTCCGTTATTGAGCACACCATATCCTTCAGTCTTTCCACTTTGATCATTACCAAACGTCACTGCCGGTCCATCTTGGACAGTGAACTCTTCAAGCAGGGGCTTACATCCGGTCATAGTCCGGCCAGCTGCGTTGTCCAGATACCAGATATTCTTCTTTCGATCGCCCTGCACACCCACAAAAATCATCAGTTATTTTTGTGAACCCATCTTTTCTTGATGGGTTCACTGGACTTCTCTACAGAAGTCATAGTTGATTGTTGTGGTGGTAAACTGAAGACTACATCTGGATCTTTTTCACCAGATCCAGGTGCAGGAGTAAAAACGATTGGTATTTGATACTTGCTCCCCTTTTTCTTACCAGATTTAGTTCCAGATGGAACATTCTTTTGTTTTGGTTTTGAAGGGGTTTAATATTTTGTTTTACAACTGGAGGTGATGAACCTCCTTCCAGATTTTTAATCCGGGCAGTGCAACTCTGAACCTGTCGAGACAAAAGTTGGAGTTGACTTTCTAGTTTAAACAAAATATTGTTTTCATCAGGCTGCTGAACCTTGGACCTTGGTTCAGCTGGAGTTTTAGTCTTTTGAGTCTTGGGCTCCTTAGACTTTTGAGGTAAAGGCTTGTTACCAGTGGCCTTTTTAACTGGAGCACTAGCCTGTTTGGCTCCAGGTTTAACCTCAGTGGGGGTGGTCTCAATGGGTTCAGTTTCGACAGCCTCAGGTTGATCATAAGGAGTTTCAACCCTGAGAGCTGGAGGCAATGCATGAAGATCTGGTATGAGAGCTGCCATTTCAAGATCTCCAGATTTCCATGCATTTTTCTGGGCATCAATTGTTCTAGAAATGCATCATAATTCTTTCCAGATGCTTTTACCCATGACTTGATAATCATTTGTTCTTTTTCAAGATCAGAAACTAATTTTTGATTATCAAATTCTAAAGCCTCAATTTTCAAAACTGACTCCTTGAGAGCCAACTGGACACTTTGTTAGAAATATAAATGTAGTAGTTGATTTGTGTACTTCATGTTGTTTTGTACTTAGAATGTAAACATGTTAATATGGAAGGGGGCATAGTGTAAATTGCTCTTATGTATATAAACCCCCTTCACAATGTAATTTGTAACCTTTGAACCCATAATACTATCCAAACTTTCACTGACTCTCTCTCTACTCTCTCTCTCTAAAACCGCCATTAACACACACTCACACACACATAAAAAGCTCAATTCTATATCTAACAATTGGTATCAGAGCACAATCAGCGTATCTGAACGATCTACAAGCTTGAATCAAGTTGTTTTTGTGCTTAATTTTGGTATTTTTTGAGTTTTTCTGAAACTGTCATTTGCCGAGATAACTGTTCGAGTTATTTCTGCAATTTGAGTGTGTTTTGGTTAGAATTTTGTTCACCAATCGATTCGTTGATAGTAAATCATCATTCAGTATCAATTTCAGACTTCAATTTCAACTTTTGATCATGTTTTGTGCGAGCTCGGCAAACAGAGGTTTCGTTGGGATTTGATTTGAGTGGAAATTTGTTATAATTGTGTTCGAGGATTTGTTCGCGATCAATTTCTGAACATTTTGATACAATTTTCAAGTTTTAATTCGCAAAAATGAGTGAGAATTTGAAGATTTTGTGAGCTCGGCGTTTGAGTGTTTGGCTGAACGAAGAAGACAACTGGAAACCGACTATTTTGTCATTTAGTGTATTCTCGTGTTTGCAGAGGTCGTTGGCTAAGTGTTGGACGAATAGTGCGATTTGCAGAGATATAAGCTCGGCAAATCATCATTTCAAGAAAATTTTCTAAGTGTTGGACGAATAGTGCGATTTGCAGAGATATAAGCTCGGCAAATCATTATTTCAAGAAAATTTTCTAAGTGTTGGACTATTTGTTCCATTTGCAGAGATCTAAGCTCGGCAAACACTAAGTTCAACTCTGGTGTGACTAAGTCATATTGATTTGGTTCATTTGCAGAGATCTAAGCTCGGCAAATACGTGGTTTTGAGAATTTTGGTTGTTGATCTGGTTTATATCGTTTGCAGAGATATTATCTCGGCAAACACGGTGTTCAGCTTAATTCGTCTAAGTGTTGGAGATCAATTTGGAATTTGTGCTATTTGTCGAGATCTAAGCTCGGCATCTAGTAGGAATTGAAGTTTGGTTCAGGATTCTCGTATTTGCGACTAAGTGAAAGTGCCATTTGCCGAGATCTAAGCTCGGCAAATCAACATATTTTGTGAAAGTTGGTTCAAAATCATTTTTGATCAACATTCTTTCCTGGTGCAAAGTTTTGAAATTTTCAAAAAATTTTTTCCTTCATCTGCCGAGATCTAAGCTCGGCATCCTTCACAATTCAGAAAATTCAAAAAAAAATTTAAGTCTTTTTCATACATCTTTACTTGAACATTATGTCTTCAAGGGAAGCATTGGCTCTTGGTTCTGAAGGAAGACCACCTGTCTTGTTTAGAGGTTCCTATCCTCAATGGAAGAAAAGGTTTCTGAACTGGATAGACAGACAGAAGAATGGAAAACTGCTGAGAAAATCTTACAAAGATGGTCCTGAAATTCCAAAGAACCCAATTAATGGAGAAGTGTTACCTGAAGAGAGTTGGAACACAGATCAGAGAAGCAGAGTTGAGGCTGACCAAAGTGCAATTGCCTTTCTTTACCAAGCACTTCCTGATGACATTTACTGCAATGTAGATTCCTATGAAACAGGAAAAGACATTTGGGATGAAGTGGAGAAGCAGATGGAAGGATCAGATGTATCAAACACCATTAGGTTGTCGACTGTTCTGAACATGTATGAAACATTCAAACAACAAAAAGGTGAACCATTGAATGAGGTATACATCAGATTCTGCAATGTCATCAATGAGCTGAGAAAGAATGATGTGAAGAGAACCAATATGGAACTGAACATCAAATTCATCAAAAATTTGGAAGAAGAATGGCAAGTGTATGGAACCCAACTCAACCAACAATCAGACTTCGGAAAACTCACCATTCACACTCTGTTTGAAAAGCTACAACTTAATGTTGAGGATGTTCAGAGAATTCAGAAGAAGAAAGAAGAAAGTGTACATTCAGATCCATTGGCCTTGATTGCTGAAAAGAAGACTTCAAGATTGTCAAGACACAGTTTTGTTGAAGTTCAAACTGATTCTGATTCGAGTGAGATGAGTGATTCTGATCTGGATGAGAAGCAAAAAGAGATGTACAAAGAACTCACTTATTTCACTAAGGCTTTCAAGAAGAAATTCTTCAAGAAGAAACCAACAAACAATCAGCTTAGGACTTCATCAGTCTCTTCATATGCAAAAAATGCGAATGCTCCTAAGTTTGATCAGAAGAAAGAGTTTGTTGGAGGTGAGAAGAAATATGAAAATCAGAAGAAGTTTGAGAAGAAGGTAATGGAGAGAAGGAATGAAGACAAGAAGTGCTATAACTGTGGCCTTACTGGACATTTTGCAATCAACTGCACGAAACCTCGACAGAAGAACTCCGAGTACTACAAGTACAAACTTTTGCTGGCAAGACAAGAGGAAAGCGGAATTGCTCTTCTCGCTGAGGATGACAAATGGTTACATCTTTCTGACGAGGAGTCAGACGAACTTGCAGCAAATGTGTGCTTCATGACAAAGATCAAGAAGTCAAAGGAGTTGGAGGAAAATGATGAAAGCTCTTCTGAAGTCGAGGATGAGGTAATCTCTTTTCCCAAATCAGTGCTAAAACACTACATGGACATGGCTGAAACAGCAAGAAAAGATTGCAGGGAGTTGAGTAAAAAGAATTTGAAATTAAAGAAAGATTTGGAGGACAAAGAAAAAGATTTTCAAATTAAAATTGATTCATTTCAAAAAGAATTTGAGAATTTGAAATCTGAAAAAGCAGCAGTCTCTTTTACTCCAAACTCCAAACTGCATCTTGAGAAACAAGAACTTGAGACCAAAGTTCTTGAACTGAGCAAAACTGTCCGACAACTTCAAGTTGAAAAGACCAATGAGATGTTTCGAGCAAATGCTTTGGCTGAAGACATTGAGTCTTTAAATGTCAAGATGAAAGAATCTATCCCTGATGTGACAGAATTTGAAAATAAAATTTCTGACCTAAAATATGAATGTTGTATAAAAGATTCTCTTAAACAAAAACTTGATAAAGAAAATGATGAGCTGAAAGCTGAAATCAAGTCTTATCAAGACAAGCTGTATAAGATCAATCGTTCATATCAACAAGTCTATTTAAATAGGCCAAGAAATTCAGAAACAATATTCACATCAGGGTTGGGTTATAAAAATCCAAAATGTTTGCTCGAAGCACAAGAAGAAGTCCCATCGTTATACAACGAATCTTATTTAAGATGTGGGATGACAGACCAATTTGTGAGACCGACCAATAGTGATTATGAGACTGATGATTTTCTAGAAAAGGGTGCAAAAGTCTACTTTAACTATGAGTTAATGGATGAGTCATATGATTTCTTCGCTAACTCTACACATAAAACAAACAAAGACAATCATGAGACTATCATACCCGAAATTCTAGAGTGTTTTACTGAAAAACCTTTGGAAAATTCTAATCCTATTCCAAAACCTGAAAATTTGAGACCTTATGTGCCACAAAAAGTTTTGGAAAAGGTAATTGAAGATCTGGAAAAGTCTCTTGAGAAAAAGCAATCTTTGATAGAAAATTTGAAGACTCAAAATCATTATGTCATTGACCCACCCAAGAATCATGTAAATGATTGTGACCACCCCAATTGTCCTGTTTGTGAAGTTATGGCCACTCCATCTCCATCAACCAAATCTGTTTGTCAAAATGAGACAACTTCACAAAATGCATGTTCTATTTGTGAAATCATGAATGCATCTGGGCAAACTGAGAGTCAAGTTGTGCATGTTTCTGTTCAAACTGATGGTGATTTAGATGATGTTCATGATATTGATGATTATTTTTTCCCAATTACCTCTGAAATTGAGACTTTCACCAAGTTTTCTGAAGGAACTCAATCTTACTTGAATGAAATTGATGCTTTCAAACAAAAGTTTGAAAAAGAAAGAAAACAGAGATTAAATGTGCTAAAAGAACTTAATGATTTAAAAGTTGAATTCCAACTTCAGAAAATAGCACTTCAATTTCATAAAGAAAACGAAAAAGCATCAATTTCACTCAAGCGAAGTCCAAGACCGATAAAGAAAAGTGAAGTAAGTGTGAAGTTGGAAACTGATGAAATGTCAACATTTTTGGAAGACAATCATGATTTTGATCCTGAGTTTGAAAAACATTTTGTTAAAAAGGAAGAAAAACTTGATTTTAATCTAAAGAAGATTCCAAAGTCACACTCTTCACAATCTTCATCAATCAATAAGTTCCAAAGACCAAAGACCACCCAACAATCAAAGACCAACCCATTACCCAAGACTGACTCAAAACCAAAAACCAACCAAATACCCAAGACTGTTTCAAAACTCAAGACCAACCAATCATCTAATGTTCCAATGAAATCAAAGACTTCTAGGCAAACACAGATGTACAAGGTCAAATCTAAACCTGAGTCTCAAAAAGAAGTCAAAACAAGCAGTGGTCAGAAGATTGTTAAAATTGAATCTTTCTCATTAGGTAACAAACAACCTCAGCAGGTTAGGTATTCTAGTTTCCCTAGGTACTCTCAGAAGAATCCTAAGTGCACTTTACATAGGGTTAGAGATACTGTTACAGGCATGACTAAATACAAAGACCAGTATGGATGGTTGTCACCTAATAACATTAAGAAAGTGAATAAGACCACAGAACCCATCAAAAAGAAACCTGTTAAGAACAAAGTTGACAAATTGTTTGCTAACTCAAAGAATGTTCGTGTTTCAGGTGACGTTTGCTTAACTAGTAACAGTAGATGGATCCCTAAGGATAGATATTTGAATGCTTCTAGTAAAGTTAAGCTTGATGGGAGAACTGCAAATGTCAAACAAGTGTGGATTGTTCGTAGATCGATTACATTAGATAATGCTGATAAATCTAGGACTAGTCCTGCTTGTACCAAAACATGTGTATAAACTTTTACATTTACTTGCTTGTAATTTAGAGAGGACCAGCCCCACCTCTCGCCTTCAGTTCATGCACAAGAGTCTAGATCCCTAGGGACACTGATTCACAAGCCCAGTTGAGTACTGGTGCCGGAACAAGGGAGAGGGACCCACTTTGTGTGACCCTCAAGGACAGCTTGGAAATCCTGCCTTAGCTACCATCACGCCAGCTTTAGCCGCAGGTAACAGTCCTCAGACCGAGACTGGGGAGCAGTATGAACGCCGTAGTGACACTGTTGTTCCTCAGGATCAACCTGAGACTGTATTAACGGGCATTCTCAGTGACCCCGGTGTTGTTAGTGGTGTTGCCCAACAACAAGTCCAGGACAGTGATTTATCACAGTCTAGGACACCAATTGATTCGGGTTGCAAAGCCCATGAATCTGAAACTGCTGGTGAGGGTATAACCCGAGGATCCGCAGGAAATCCTGAATCAGCAGCGCTGAATTTAGGTCACACCACAAGTGTGCCAACAACCCCCGGGTTGGCTACTCCACCTCCTACCCAAACACAAAGAACACCAACACCAAATGAAATTCCATCAACATCAACAAATTTACCTACAAAAGACTCTGCTTGTGAAGTTTTATTGAATATCTTAAGGTCTGAGGGTGATTTGTTGACGGTAACTGAAAGAGGAGTGTTGAATGCTCTTGAGGTGCGAGAAAGAGAAATTGCAACTGAAAGAAGAGTAAAAGCTTTACAAGATCAAGTTGAACGTCAAAAAGCTGAATATGATGCAAAGCTTGCTGCTTTTGAATTAAGACTGTTGGCATTAGAATCTTGCCGACCGGCCTCGGTTCCTTCTCGTCGGGATGATCCTGATTCTGATGATCACCCCGAGGGGGAGAACCAAGGAGAAGGTCAAACGAATATTGGAAATACCTCGGCAAGTGTTGAAGGAAATGTTGGAGATGTGGTGATGGAAGAAAGAGCAGAGGGCGTGAATGTTGAGAATGTTGAGAACGATTCTTTGAATGATGAGATTAGAAGAAGGTTAGTTGAAGTTTTTGGTGATGATACTGATATAGAAAGTGAAGACGATGTTGAAAATATTGTTGAAAATGAAGATGAAGGGTATGTGATTGAAGATGAGATAGTTGAATATGCTGAGAGAGATGCAGATATTGAAGCCTTAAAAGATAATGTAACATTGGATGAGCCGGAGATAGTTGAGAATCCAACAAATGTAGAAGCAGTTGAGGAGCCTGTGTTTGAAGACTTCCCAGATCTTGATTATTTTGAAACAGGTTCATCAAGCAGAAAAGAAGCTGGAGAATCGTCTACTCAGGGTTTCACAACTCCTCAACACTATACATTTGAAGACTTCAATAGCTTTGATGAATTGAGAAAGACTCCTGAGGCTGCAACTCAGAACTTCAAGAAATTAACTTATAAGCAAGTGTTGAAAGAAGCAATAGTATCCGAGGAAGTTCTCCCTGATTATTTTCCAACTGAATTGACTGATGAACAAAGAAGGTTCATTAATCGGGGATACTTCTTGAGGGATAAAGAAAGAATGGTTGCACTGGGTGTTAAGCCAAAGGAGGCAGCTAAGAAGTCTAGATTTTTGGAGGAAAGAGCATTTCCAATCTTTTGTGGAGCTACCAAAGTTACTAAAACCAAAAGACCTGAGTTGGAGTCAATGTACAAGTTTAAGGAAGCAAGACAAGTAGAAGAATACAAAGAGCTTCTTAAACTCACCAAGCAATATAATCCCAAACTCCTTGAAGAGCAAAGAAATCACAAGATCTTGGTGCTGATCAGGGTTATTTTGGTTAAAAGGAATACTATCTCAATCCCAAGTTTTCATGTCAAAAGAGATAATGGCAAGAGCTACAGATTTACTGAAACACAGTTCAAGCTGCTGCCAGTTGATGACATTATCTTTCTCTACAATCATTTCGTGAATGCTATGCAGAGATATCGTGAAGATGTTATTGCCTTTGAAGCTGTTAAACGATATATGTCAAGCTGCATTCCATATGCTTCATTGGAAGATTTTCAGATAGGATTTGAAGTTGTGAAGAGAAAGATTAATGTGCCGTATCCAGATCAAAGTCTATACACTGCAGATATTGAACAGCTAAGTATTGGTCATATCATAGAAGAACCATCCTTCGGTGTTGTATTTTTGAATAGCAGAAGGAAGAAGATTTTCATTCGTATGGATGAACTTGCTTCTTATTCTGATGGAACTTTGGAGTTTTGTAAGAATGTGTTGTTGTGCCTGCAAGAAGACGAGCAAGATGAAAAGAAAAAGGAAATGTTTGATAAAGCAATCTCCAAGATTAATCAAAGACTCGAGTACAGAGACAGCATTAGAATGATGAGAGAAGCAAAGAATGCTCAGAAGTCTAAGTACGTTGTACGTCGAAGAGGAGGTTGTTGGATCAAATATGAGCCCAGTCATCGTCCAGGTCCACAGAACATTCCTCCAAGAAACTTTGCAGACAACATGGTTGTTCCTGATGATAGACCCGAAGGAGAAAATTGGTTCTGGCATCCAAACAAAGGTAGACCAAATACAAGAGCTTAAAGAAAGACAAAGACTGGATATTTTTCACAAATCACTACTAAGGGGGAGATTGTTAGAAATATAAATGTAGTAGTTGATTTGTGTACTTCATGTTGTTTTGTACTTAGAATGTAAACATGTTAATATGGAAGGGGGCATAGTGTAAATTGCTCTTATGTATATAAACCCCCTTCACAATGTAATTTGTAACCTTTGAACCCATAATACTATCCAAACTTTCACTGACTCTCTCTCTACTCTCTCTCTACTTTCTCTCTCTAAAACCGCCATTAACACACACTCACACACACACAAAAGCTCGAATTATATGAGAGCCAACTGGACACTTTGTAAATCATTTAGTTGTGGCTTGACATTGTTCAGTTCAATTAAGATAGTATCCAGATATCTTTCACTATCTGCTCTAACAGTTTCCACAAAAGCCAATGATTCAGCCAGGTCCAATTTCAGTTCTGGGTCAACTTGGTTGTCATAATCACATACCTTTTTCAAAATGATGTCCACCCATCTTCCAGTGATGACATCTTCTTTTGCCACATGTTGTTGTTGATCTTCCAAGGCCATGAAACACATGTCCCTTTCCTCTTCTTCATCAGCTGATGAGTCATCAGAGTACTCCCATTTTCCCTCAGTTTGTGCCATCAAGCACTGATTCTTTCTTTTTCCATGGACAGGAGGGCAATCTGGGCCTTAAGCTTCTTATATTTAGCTTTGTAGCTATCATCAGGCCGATTGAAATTTGGGACAGAGGGACCAGTTTGGTTGTTCATCTGACTAGATCTGCATTACTTCATAAAATGACCTTTCTTACCGCATTTATAGCAGGTAAGATTGGTTTTATCCAGAGAGCTGGAGCTGGAAGCATTGTTGGGCCATTAAATCTTTTAGATTTATGCTTAAACCTATTAAAGGTTTTAGCAATCATGGCTACCAGATCATCATCGTCAGTTTCATCACAACCATCACTGATTTCAGTGGTTAGGCCAGAGTTCAAGAAACTGTTTAACATCTCCTTCATTGAGTGTGCCTGGACACTCTCTGCAGATATTAAAGCAGTACAAGGTCGCTCAGTTACACTAGCAACCTTGGGACTCTGAGCATGGTTCATGGCATCCTGCTCAGCCACCAGTCTTGCAGCATTATTATCTTCAGTGAATCTGAAGGCTCCATAGAGCGATGCAAGAGTATGGATGTGCAGGGTTTTACCTTGTCTTAAGACAAGAACCATATTTTCCCATATCACAAAACTTCTCAAGAAGAATATCCTTATCCTTCTCTACACCCAAGCCTCTCAACTGATTAATGAGGCTAGAAAACCTGGTGTAAGTACCAGTTAGACTTTCATTGGGTAAAGCAAAGAAGGATTCATACTTCTTGTTCAGGGCAACCTTTCTAGTGACAATGGTGTCATCACCTCCTTCAAACTGAATAACTAATTCATCCCACATTGACTTGGCACTGGGGAACAACACAAGTGTTGGAATTAGATCTTCAGGGACAGCTCCAAGGATCATGTTCTTGAGTCTGGTGTCCAGATCTACAAGTCTACGATCCTCGTCAGACCAATGGTCTTCGAGCTTTTCTCTGGAACCTCTTCTTCCAGTAGGATCTAGAAGAGGACTTACCCCAAGAGACATGGGTATATACGGTCCATCCTTAAGGATTTTCAGCATATATCTCTCTATCCCACCAAAATGCAAAAGCATTCTGGCCTTCCATGTACCGAAGGTCTCACTGTTTCCATCAAATTTTGGAACATGAGTGTTAGAATAATGTACATGGACATGGTTTGGGGCAGTAGGAGGAGGAGGGTTTAGTATTAACATTTTGAACAGGTGGTGTATTAGTATTCAAAGGGTTTTCACCTTGACCAGAACCATCTCCACCTTCAGTAGTAGTCATCTAAGCAGATCTAGGCAAGTATTTTAGCCTTCTGCTCTGATACCACTTGTAAGTCCCAACTCAATAGATGGTATTACCTGAAGACACCTCTATGTCGATGGTGGAGTTACTTTGCAATATAAGCGCTGAACTGGAGATGACCAGTTACAGTGAGTATATACCAAGTTCTAGATAGATTACTTATTTAAGTGACAATAAGTAAAGAACAATGTGTTAGAAATATAAATGTAGTAGTTGATTTGTATGTTTTGTACTTACATTGTAAATGTTTAAGTATGGAAGGGGGCATATTGTAATATGTGTATAGGTATATAAACCCCCTCCATAATGCAAAATGTAACCTTTCACCTCATAATACAAACTAATCTTTCCCTGCCAAACACTCTTTCTCTCTCTACTTTCTCTCTCTTAAAACCACCATTGTTACACACACTTACACACACATAAGCTCGAATTCATCATTTACAATTGGTATCAGAGCACAATCAGAGTTGCTGAACGATCCACAAGCTTAATTCAAGCTTAATTTGTGCTTATTTTCAGAATTTGGCTTATTTCTGAAAGGTTCATTTGCCGAGATCACTGTTTGAGTGATTTCTGCAAATTAAGTGTGTTTTTGTTTAAATTTTGTTCACCGATCGATTTATAATCAGTATATCATCCTTCGTTATTGATTTCAGAAGTTAATTTCATCATTTGAGTTGTTTTTGATCAAGCTCGGCAAATCGCATGTTCGAGTGGGTTTGAATTCTAGTTGAAATTAACATCTAATTTGTTCAAGGATTTGTGCGCATCGTTTTTCTGATAATTTTGATATAAATTTCGACCTTTAATTCGCAAAAATGAAGGAGAAATTGAAGATTTACAGTATTCTCTGCATTTGAGGGGTTGGCTGAACGAAGAAGAAGAACAGTAACCGACTATTTTGTCGTTTAGTGTTTTCTAGTGTTTGCAGAGATTGTTGGCTAGGGTTAATCGTACTTGTACTATTTGCAGAGATTTTATCTCGGCAAATACGTATTTGAGCAAATTTTGGCTAAGATCTGAAGCTACTTGTTCTATTTGCAGAGAATTTTGCTCGGCAAATAGTGGTTTCAAGAAAAGTTGATCAAGTATTAGTGCTCATTGTTCTATTTGCAGAGAATTTTGCTCGGCAAATAGTGGTTTCAAGAAAAGTTGGTTAAGTGAGGTGCTCATTGTTCTATTTGCAGAGATTTTATCTCGGCAAATAGGTGTTTCAAGGAAATTTGATTAAGTGTTAATTCTACTTACACTGTTTGCAGAGATTTTATCTCGGCAAATAGTTATTTCAACAAAATTCAATCAAGTGTTGTGTGATCTAGTTCTATTTGTTCTAATTGCCGAGATTTTTGCTCGGCATTCTTCACAAGTAGAAAATCAATTTTTTTTAGTTTTTTAATTGATTGAAATGGCTTCAAGGGAAGCTTTAGCACTTGGTTCTGAAGGAAGACCTCCTGTCTTGTTTAGAGGTTCTGAACTGGATAGACAGACAGAAGAATGGAAAACTTCTGAGGAAATCATACAAAGATGGTCCTGAAATTCCAAAGAACCCTGTTAATGGAGAAGCTTTACCTGAAGAGAGTTGGAATGCAGAACAAAAAAATAGAGTTGAGGCTGATCAAAGTGCAATTGCCTATCTTTACCAAGCACTTCCTGATGACATTTATTGCAATGTGGACTCCTATGAAACAGGAAAAGACATATGGGATGAAGTGGAGAAGCAGATGGAAGGATCTGATGTATCAAACACCATCAGGTTGTCGACTGTTCTGAACATGTATGAAACATTCAAACAACAAAAAGGTGAACCATTGAATGAGGTATACATCAGATTCTGCAATGTCATCAATGAGCTTAGAAAGAATGATGTGAAGAGAACCAATATGGAACTGAACATCAAATTCATCAAAAATCTGGAAGAGGAATGGCAAGTGTATGGAACCCAACTCAACCAACAATCAGACTTTGGGAAACTTACCATTCACACCTTGTATGAGAAGCTGAAGCTAAATGTTGAGGATGTTCAGAGGATCCAAAAGAAGAAAGATGAAAGTTCACATTCCGATCCATTAGCCTTGGTAGCTGAGAACAAGACTTCAAGAGTGTCAAGACAAAGATTTGTTGAGTATGACACTGATTCTGATTCAAGTGAAATGAGTGATTGTGATCTTGATGAGAAACAAAAAGAGATGTACAAAGAACTCGCTTATTTCACAAAGGCTTTCAAGAAGAAATTCTTCAAGAAGAAACCAACAAATAATCAGCTTAGGACTTCATCAGTCTCTTCGTATGCTAAAAATGCAAATGCTCCTAAGTTTGATCAGAAGAAAGATTTTGTTGGTGGTGAGAAGAAGTATGACAATCAGAAGAAGTTTGAAAAGAAGGTCATGGAGAAAAGGAATGAAGACAAGAAATGCTACAACTGTGGTCTAACTGGACATTTTGCCATCAATTGCACTAAACCTCGACAAAAGAACTCCGAGTACTATAAGTACAAACTTTTGCTAGCAAGACAAGAGGAAAGTGGAATTGCTCTTCTCGCTGAGGAGACAGACGAACTTGCAGCAAATGTGTGCTTCATGACGAAGATCAAGAAATCAAAGGAGTTGGATGATGTTGAGGAAAGTTCATCAGAGGATGATCAGGTACTAACTCTTCCCAAATCAGTGTTAAAACACTATATGGATATGAGTGAAACTGCAAGAAAAGATTGCAGGGAGTTGAGTAAAAAGAATTTAAAATTAAAGAAAGATTTGGAAAACAAAGAGAAAGATTTTCAAAATAAATTTGATTTGCTTCAAAAGGAATTTGAGAATTTGAAATCTGAAAAAGCAGCAGTCACTTTTACTCCAAACTCAAAACTGCATCTTGAAAAACAAGAACTTGAGACCAAAGTTCTTGATCTGAGCAAGACCGTCAGACAACTTCAAGTTGAAAAGACCAATGAGATGTTTCGAGCAAATGCATTGGATGAGGACATTGAGTCTTTAAATGTGAAATTGAAAGAATCTATCCCTGATTTGACGGAATTTGAAAACAAAATTTCTGACCTAAAATATGAGTGTTGTATAAAAGATTCTCTTAAACAAAAACTTGATAAAGAAAATGATGAGCTTAAAGCTGAAATCAAGTCTTCTCAAGACAAGTTGTATAAGATTAATCGATCATATCAACAAATATTTTTGAATAGGCCAAGAAATTCGAAAACTGTATTCACTTCAGGGTTAGGTTATGTCAATCCAAATCATTTGCTCGAAGCACAAGAAGAAGTCCCATCATTATATAAGGAATCTTATTTACGATGTGGGATGACTGACCAGTTTGTGAGACCTAATGATAGTGATTTTGAGGCTGATGATTTTCTAAAGAAGGGTGCAAAAGTCTATTTTAACTATGAGTTAATGGATGAGTCATATGATTTTTTCAGTCACCCTGCACATAAAATTGAAAAAGAAAATGATGAAAAAGAAAATCATGAAGCTGTAATTCCTGAAATTCTTGAGTGCTTTAAAGAAAAACCTTTAGAAGAATCTGTTCCAATTCCAAAAGCTGAAAACCTGAGACCTTATGTTCCACAAAAAGTTTTGGAAAAGGTAATAGAGGATCTGCAAAAGTCTCTTGATGAAAAGCAATCTTTGATAGACAATCTGAAGACTCAAAATCACTATATCATTGACCAACCCAAATTAGATTCCAAAGTTTGTGATCAATCTGGATGTTCTGTGATTTCTGTATGTGAAATTGTAAATGCTTCTGTGCAAAATGAAACAGAATCACAGATTTTTGATATGTGCAAACTTGATTTTGACCGAAAGTTTTCTGAATCGATTGAAAAAATCAATAAGAAGATTTTATCTATGAAAAAGAAAACCAATGTGTTTGAAAAGAATCATCCAATCCATGTTCAAAATGTGAATGTAGACATCAAGAAAGTTGTTCATGTTTCTGTTCAAACTGATGGTGATTTAGATGATGTTCATGATGTTGATGATTATTTCTTCCCGATTGCTTCTGTAACTGAGTCATTTACCAAGTTTTCTGAGGGAACTCAATCATACTTGAATGAAATTGATGCTTTCAAACAAAAGTTTGAAAAAGAAAGGGAACAGAGGTTAAATGTGCTAAAGGAACTTAATGATCTAAAAGTTGAATTCCAATTTCAGAAAATAGCACTTCAATTTCATAAAGAAAAAGAAAAAGCATCAATTCCACTCAAGCGAAGTCCATGTCCGATAAAGAAAAGTGAAGTAAGTGTGAAGTTGGAAACTGAAAATATGACAAATTATTTGGAAGAAAATCATGATTTTGATCCTGAATTTGAAAAACATTTTGTTCAAAAGGAGGAAAAACTTGATTTTTATCTAAAGAAGATTCCAAAGTCACACTCTTCACAACCTTCATCATTCGATAAGTTCCAAAGACCAAAGACCACCCAACAACCAAAGACCAACCCGTTACCCAAGACTAATTCAAAACCAAAGTCCAATCAATCACCAAAGAAGGATTCAAGTCATAAATCAAAGAAAAGTCCCACAGTCCAAAAGACTTCTAGGCAACCAAAGATGTACAAGGTCAAATCTGAACCTCAGTCACAAAAAGAAGTCAAAACAAGCAGTGGTCCGAAGATTATTAAGAATGAAACTTTCTCATTAGGTAACAAACAACCTCAGCAGGTTAGGTATTCTAGTTTCCCTAGGTATTCTCAGAAGAATCCTAAGTGCACTTTACAGAGGGTTAGAGATACTTTTACAGGCATGACTAAATACAAAGACTAGTATGGTTGGTTGTCACCTAATAACATAAAGAAAGTGAATAAGACCACAGAACCCATCAAGAAAAAACCTGTTAAGAATGGAAATAAAAAATTGTTTGCTGACTCAAAGACTATTCGTGTTTCAGGTGACTTGTGCTTAACTAGTTGCAGTAGATGGATTCCTAAGGATAGATTTTTGCATGCTTCTAGTAAAGTCAAGCTTGATGGGAATTCAACAAATGTCAAACAAGTGTGGATTGTCCGTAGATCAAACACATTAGATAATTCTAATACATCTAGGACTAGTCCCGCTTGTATCAAAACTTGTGTATAAACAATTACATTTCTGTGCTTGTAATTTGTATTTGTGTTTTGAACAATTATGTGTGTTTGTTTGTTATTTGAATAAAAAGTTTCTTTGTGTGTCATTTTGCTTGATGTTTATTTTTAATGTGTACTTGCATGTTATCCCTCTAACCTGCAAGGACCCAATCTACATGGGTACCTAAATCATATACTTTGTCTTTGCAGAAATTTCTCATTTGTGTATGGTATGTTGACTCGGGATGTTCACGTCATATGACTGGAAACAAGTCCATTCTTTCGAACTTTGTTGAAAAGTTTATGGGAACCGTCAGATTCGGAAATGATCATATTGCTCCTATTATCGGTTACGGAGACATTGTTAAAAATGGTGTCACTATAAAGAGAGTTTCCTATGTTGAAGGATTAGGACACAATCTTTTCAGTGTTGGACAATTTTGTGACAATGATCTTCAAGTATTATTCAGGAGATATGAATGCAAAGTGCAGACTGAAGATGGTGTGGATATTCTTACTGGAACAAGAGACAATAACTTGTTCACTATTGATCTCAACAACATTCCATCTAATTCTTCAGAGATTTGTCTACTTTCAAAAGCAACTGCACAAAACTCTTGGTTATGGCATCGCCGTCTTTCTCATCTGAATTTTCAAACAATTAATGCTCTCGTGGATAAACAACTTGTTGAAGGACTTCCTGATTACAAGTATGAAAGTGAACATGTTTGCCCAGCTTGTGCAATTGGAAAGATGAAGAAAGCATCACACAAACCGAAGAAGTTTCTAAGTACAGAAGGTCCTTTGCACCTAATACATATGGATTTGTGTGGCCCAATGAAAGTTCAAAGTATCCATGGCAAGCGATACATTCTTGTGATTGTCGATGATTATTCTCGTTACACTTGGGTATTCTTTCTTCATGCAAAGAGTGACACTCCGAATGCAATTATTGATTTCATAAAGAAGACCCAAGTAAATCTTGTTAGGACTAGTTCACCTGGTAAACTGGCCAGTCTCCAGTTGCATCTGGAGACCCAGTGAAACTGTCCAGTGAAACTGGAGACCTAGATGATTTGTCGAGAAATATATTGAAGTCCAGTTGCATCGTACAGTCAACGCAACTGAAGACTTCCTCTAGTTGAGAACTGACCAAGTTGAAGAATCATTCCAGTTGAAGTCGAAGACAACAAATGGAAGATAAAGAATGGCAATGGCAGCGAAGCCCAGTTGACATTCTAGTCAGTTACAAACTGGAGACCATCAGTGGAAAGCCCTTACAAAGCTTTACACTGATTACGAGGAATTGACTTTTATGCTTTATGTACCTTTACCCGGATAATAAGACTCATCTTATTATTTAAGTAATAAAAGGTACATAAAGGTGGTTGAGTAAAGTCGCTTTATCATGCGACTTTACACTGCTTTTTAAGGAATTAAATGTTATTCCTTAAATGATCTCAACCACATTTGTACGGCCAAAGTTAACATCCCAATGTTAACTTTGCCTATAAATACAAGTCATTGCACAACAAGAATATTCAAGTAAATCACATAAGTTGAATACTTCACACTTTGCAAACCTGCAATATTCTTGGTGAACTTGTGCAATATTCTCTCAATCGCTAAAGGAACATTTCACAACTTTAAGTGTTTCGATTGTCTTGAGAAATTACGAGTGTAGATCAATTGTATTTCATAGGTTGTTAGGATATTTACATTCTTGTATTATCTTGGTTCCGCATTAACCTTGTAATTTATTTAACATCAATAAATAAATTACACATTGAAAATTACATATTGTCTCATCAAGTTAGTTTACAAGTTATTTGTATTATTGCATTGTTCTTTACTTATTGTCATTTAATAAGTAATCTATCTAGAACTTGGTATATACACACTGCAACTGGTCATCTCCAGTTCAGTGCATATATTGCAAAGTAACTCCACCATCGACATAGAGGTGTCTTCAGGTAGTGTCATCTATTGAGTTGGGACTTATAAGTGGTATCAGAGCAGAAGGCTAATAAACTTGCCTAGATCTGCTAAGATGAACACTACTGAAGGTGGAGATGGTTATGGTCAAGGTGAAATCCCTTTGAATAATAATGCCCAACCTTTTCAAAATGTTAATACTAACCCTCCTCCTCCTACTACCCCAAACCACGTCCATGTACATTACTCTAACACTCCTGTTCCCAAATTCGATGGAAACAGTGAGACTTTTGGTACATGGAAGGCTAGAATGCTTTTGCATTTTGGTGGTATTGAGAGGTATATGTTGAAAATCCTTAAGGATGGACCATATATACCCATGTCTCTTGGGGTGAGTCCTCTTCTAGATCCAACTGGAAGAAGAGGTTCAAGAGAAAAGCCAGAAGACCATTGGTCTGATGAGGATCGTAGACTTGTTGATCTGGACACCAGACTCAAGAACATGATCCTTGGGGCTGTTCCTGAAGATCTAATTCCAACACTTGTGTTGTTCCCCAGTGCAAAGTCAATGTGGATGAATTAGTTATTCAGTTTGAAGGAGGTGATGACACTATTGTCACCAGAAAAGTTGCCTTGAACAAGAAGTATGAATCCTTCTTTGCCTTGCCCAATGAAAGTCTAACTGGTACATACACCAGATTTTCTAGCCTCATCAATCAGTTGAGAGGTTTGGGTGTAGAGAAGGATAAGGATATTCTTCTTGAGAAGTTTGTGATATTCTTCCTTCCAAATGGGAAAACATGGTTCTTGTCTTGAGACAAGGTAAAACCTTGCACAGCCATACTCTTGCATCGCTCTATGGAGCCTTCAGATTCAATGAAGATAACAATGCTGCAATTGTAGAGTTTAGAATTCGAGCTTTTGTGTGTGTTTTAGTGTGTGTTAATGGAGGTTTCTATAGAGAGAAAGTAGAGAGAGAGTAGAGAGATGTCAGGGAAAGATTGGATTGTATTATGTGTTCAAAGGTTACAAATTACATAAAGGAGGGGGTTTATATACATAAGAGCTATTTACACTATGCCCCCTTCCATATTAACAAGTTTACATTCTAAGTACAAAATGACATAAGGTATACAAATCAACTACTACATTTCTATTTCTAACAATCTCCCCCTTAGTAGTGATTTGTGAAAAATATCCAGTCTTGTCTTTCTTTAAGCTCTTGTATTTGGTCTATCTTTGTTTGGATGTCAGAACCAATTTTCTCCTTCGGGTCTATCATCAGGAACAACCATGTTGTCTGCAAAGTTTCTTGGAGGAATGTTCTGTGGACCTGGAAGATGACCGGGCTCGTACTTGATCCAACAACCTCCTCTTCGACGTACGACGTACTTAGACTTCTGAGCATTCTTTGCTTCTCTCATCATTCTAATGCTGTCTCTGTACTCGAGTCTTTGATTAATCTTGGAGATTGCTTTGTCAAACACTTCTTTTTTCTTTTCATCTTGCTCGTCATCTTGCAGGCACAATAATACATTCTTACAAAACTCCAACGTTCCATCAGAATAGGAAGCAAGTTCATCCATGCGAATGAAAATCTTCTCCAACTCAGGTCTTTTGGTTTTAGTAACCTTGGTAGCTCCACAAAAGATTGGAAAAGCTCTTTCCTCCAAGAATCTAGACTTCTTAGCTGCCTCCTTTGGCTTAACACCCAGTGCAACCATTCTTTCTTTATCCCTCAAGAAGTATCCCCGATTAATGAACCTCCTTTGTTCATCAGTCAATTCAGTTGGAAAGTAATCAGGAAGAGAACTTCCTCGGATACTATTGCATCTTTCAACACTTGCTTATAAGTTGATTTCTTGAAGTTCTGAGATGCAGCCTCAGGAGTCTTTCTCAATTCATCAAAGCTATTGAAGTCTTCAAAGGTATAGTGTTGAGGAGTTGTGAAACCCTGAGTAGAAGATTCTCCAGCATCTTTTCTGCTTGATGAACCTGTTTCAAAATAATCAAGATCTGGGAAGTCTTCAAACACAGGTTCCTCAACTGCTTCTACATTTGCTGGATTCTCAACAATCTCCGGCTCATCCAATGTTACATTATCTTTTAAGGCTTCAATATCTGCATCTCTCTCAACATATTCAACTATCTCATCTTCAATCACATACCCTTCATCTTCATGTTCAACAACATTTTCATTATCTTCATCATCACTTTCTACATCAGAATCATCACCAAAAACTTCAACTAACCTTCTTCTAATCTCATCATTCAAAGAATCGTTCTCAACATTCTCAACATTCACTCCCTCTGCTCTTTCTTCCATCACCACATCTCCAACATTTCCTTCAACACTTGCCGAAGTATTATCAATGTTCGTTTGACCTTCTCCTTGGTTCTCCCCCTCGGGGTGATCATCAGAATCAGGATCATCCCGACGAGAAGGAACCGAGGCCGGTCGGCAAGATTCTAAAGCTATCAATCTTAACTCAAATTCAGCTAGTTTAGCATCATACTCAGCCTTTTGTCGTTGAACTTGTTCTTGTAAAGCTTTGACTCGTCTTTCAGTTGCAAGTTCTCTTTCTCGCACCTCAAGAGCATTCAACACTCCTCTTTCAGTTACCGTCAACAAATCACCCTTAGACCTTAAGATATTCAATAAAACTTCACAAGCAGAGTCTTTTGTAGGTAAATTTGTTGATGTTGATGGAATTTCATTTGGTGTTGGTGTTCTTTGTGTTTGGGTAGGAGGTGGAGTAGCCAACCCGGGGGTTGTTGGCACACTTGTGGTGTGACCTAAATTCAGCGATGCTGATTCAGGATTTCCTGCGGATCCTCGGGTTACACCCTCACCAGCAGTTTCAGATTCAGTGGCTTTGCAACCAGAATCGGGTTGTGTCCTAGACTGTGATAAATCACTGTCCGGGACTTGTTGTTGGGCAACACCACTAACAACACCGGGGTCACTGAGAATGCCCGTTAATACAGTTTCAGGTTGATCCTGAGGAACAGCAGTGTCACTACGGCGTTCATACTGCCCCCAGTCTCGGTCTGAGGACTGTTACCTGCGGCTAAAGCTGGCGTGATGTTAGCTAAGGCAGGATTTCCAAGCTGTCCTTGAGGGTCACACAAAGTGGGTCCCTCTCCGCTTGTTCCGGCACCAGTACTCAACTGGGCTTGTGATTCCGTGTGCCTAGGAGATCTAGACTCTTGTGCATGAATTGAAGGCGAGAGGTGGGGCTGGTCCTCTCTAATTTCAACACTCTCATCCTCCAAATGAGGAGAGTGTGGTGAGCGTGGCTGTTCCCCGTGCATTTCTGAGACTAACTCCTGTTGTGAGGAGTCAGAATGGCTAGGAGAGGTTGGTGCATACGAGAATGGGCAGTTCTCGATTTCTACCCTAGGGTAAACAACCCGGCTAGACACATTGGTTTGAACTAATGGAGGGCCAATGTTTTCTTTTTGCCCTTGTCCTAACCCGGACCGCACATCCTCTCTGGTATTTTCAACCCCTCCCTCATTCCTGCCTTGTTCCTCCAGCACATCATCATCTCCAGTGCTAACATGCTCAGTCTCAACCTCAGATTCAACATTATGCACAATTCTTGTTGCTTGTTCAACATCAAACTCCGCTGAGGCACCAGGTTGTTCATTCACATCTGCTGAAGAAGATTCAAGTCTTTGTCTTGCAGATTTAGACGACTTATGTTTTCTTTTTGATTTCTTCTTCTTTGAAGTCTGCTTTAGAACACTTCTAGCAGACATTTTAAGTCATCTACCTGGTGGTGGAGTTGGTTCATTAGGTAGAGCAGATGCAAGTGGTGATGGATTAAGAATCGGTGATGAACGAGGTGGTGTTAGAATCGGTGGATTCGGTGAAACAACGGATGGTATAGGTGTAGATTGCGAAGGTGAAGATTGCGAAAAGAACGGTTGGTGTAGATTGTGTAGATTGTGAAACAGGTGATGAAATAGGTGCAGGTGAAGCAACATCTTGCTCAAATATAACTCTTTTTGTCTTTCTTTTCCTCTGCTCAGAGGCCCCTTCATCACTAACCCCTCTTTTTCTTTTTGACGAACTAGGACCCTCACTTGGCGACCTATGCTCAGTTTGGGTAGGAGTCTGTCGGCTTTCAGACCCCAGCACTGAGACTAACCACTCGAGATAAGCTCTAAGGTGAGGACTCTGAGCAGGAACCAGGTTTATCAAAAATGGTGGAATCGGAAAAGGTCTTACGGTTTCACAACTTGTGCCTCTCAGATTTGATTTATACAAGGCAATCACACATTTAAAGCTATTTTCCAACTTTGGGATTTCTTCTCTGTTATCAAGAGCATCTTCGATAACCAATGTGAAAAATCTGATAAATGGAATATACTTTCTGTCTTGTTTATCCTTTCCCTTAACAACTTGAATCAGCTTTTTCCATATTATAGTCGTAAAGTCACACTGCACATTGTGAGTGACTGCATAATAGATTGCCAAAGAATCTTTTGTCATCAGATCAATTCCTTTCTGTGACGGCATCAAGCAGGTTGAAAGAATATTGTACATCGTATGCCAGAGAGTTGCTACATTACTTCTTCGAAAATCTCTCATCGTTGTCAAATCTCCTGCATAACCCAACGAATGAACTCCTGCCAACATTTCTTCAACAGATGGGAGTTCTTCGTATTCTTCTAGAACAGGAAATCCAATGATTGTTCTAAATTCATCCAGAGTTAATCTACAGTTGAAGATTTCAGTTTCTGATTCTAGTGAAAATTTGAAGTAGTCTGCTGTGTTGTGCCTTTTACTTCCTCGTACATATTCAATAGATTGCCACAGCTCAAATACATACTTCTCAGGTACAATTGCACCTCCAGTCAATGCATTATTCAGTGGATGATAGCTGAGAATCTCTGGAATTATCGGAAATTTGCAAGCAAATGGAATATGTAATGCTTGATTGGCTTGCATTTTCATTGAATCTCCTTCTCTGAACATTGCCATCTTGATACTTTATTATTTTTCTGTTTAATACAAACTGACCAAAGTTTTTGACCAGAAAATACATGTTAAGAACAGAAAAATAACAAAATATACCAACTTTTAAGAAACACATTTATTTCACAGATAATGTTTTGCATATATCTTAAAAATGAGAGAACAAAGTAGTACACAAAGGCGTTCGATACCTTGCATCTCACTCAAATATATATACAAAACATGACAATATATAGAATCACATAAGTATTAAAAGATAAGAAAACAAGGTAGTACACAAAGGCGTTCGATACCTTGCCTCTCACTCTAAACACTTATGAAATACTATATATATTTACCAACACAAAACACATAAACATTTATACATAACACAACTAATAATAATAAAAAAAATATAGAGAAAAGAAAGAGAAAAAAAATAAAGATAAAAATAAAAAAACTTTTGAAATTCTAATTTGTACTATTTGCAGAGCAAAAACCTCTGCAAATAGCACATTTTGAAAAATTTGCCCAAAGATTGGTTTTGGCAAAATTTGATTTGTATTGGAGTTGAAATATGTAAATGCAGAGCTCAAAGCTCTGCAAATGAGCAGTTAAGATCAACTCCTTTGAAATGTATGAAATTTTCTATTATTGAACAACAAAAATGTTGTCAATTGATAAAGAAAAATTTCAATGTGAAAAATTTCAAATTGTACTGTTTGCCGAGCAAAATGCTCTGCAAACAGTTGAATTTAAAAGTTTGTGAAAAATTTTTCATTTTGTACTGTTTGCCGAGCAAAATGCTCTGCAAACAGTTGAATTTAAAACTTGGTGAATTTTTTTTTTTTTTGTACTGTTTGCCGAGCAAAAAGCTCTGCAAACAGTTCATTTGAAAACTTAGTGAAAAATTTTCATGCATTTGCCGAGCACAAGCTCTGCAAATGGATGGTTCAGGCCTTGACAAAAATTAAAAATCCAATTTGTACTGTTTGCCGAGCAAAATGCTCTGCAAACAGTTGTTTAAGACTTGGAAAAAGTTGACCAAAATGGTCTGTTTGCCGAGCAATGAGCTCTGCAAACAGTTGTTTTTAAGGCTTGAATGACTTGGAATTCAAAAAGTCCTGTTTGCCGAGCTCAAAGCTCTGCAAACAGTTGAATTTAAGACTTGGATTCATTTTGAACAAATTGCACTGTTTGCCGAGCAAACTGCTCTGCAAACAGTTGTTTTCATACTTGGAAAAATTTTGGAATTCAAAATGCTTGTTTGCCGAGCTCAAAGCTCTGCAAACAATTGATTTTAAAACCTTGATTCACTTTGAAAACCAAAAAGGCTTGAATGCCGAGCAAAATGCTCTGCATTATGTTGTTTTAATGACTTGGTGAAAAACAAATTTGGTTTGATAAAAACAAGCATTTGCCGAGCAAGAAGCTCTGCAAATGGCACTTTTTGATCCAAAAACTTGTTCGAGAAAATTATGAACATGATAATCAAACTTAATGATGATTTGAAGGAGATCAAGAACAAAGTACCCATTTGCCGAGCAAAATGCTCTGCAAATGGTACTTTTCATCAAAACTTAAGATTTACCCAGCCCTTCAACCAATCAAATCCAGAAAACTTAAACACAAGTAGATTAATGCATTCAGAACCGATTAACAACAAATATAAACCCTAAACATACATCTATCATCCTCAAACCATGAATCAAAACACCAAAACGAGCATAAAAAAATAAAAAATTCAATCTTGGCATTTAATCAAACAGTTGGTGTGCATAAAGAAAACAAGAAAGTTTACCTTTAAAAACAATGATCGAATGAAGATAGACGATGATTTAGGCTACAAATATGATCACCAGTTTACACCCTCGTTGATTATTATGAAATTTATGAAAAAGTTTGATTGATTGATGTGACTATGATCGGTTCCTTTAAAGTGATTAGCTTTGGCCCGCCCATTTTGTATATATAACACAAGTTTGGGTCGCGGGTATGGATTTGACCCGCGTGTCAACCCGTCTTCAAACAAGTTTGGGCTGAAACCAGACAGTTGGGCTCATATTGGTTTTGGGCAAAAAAAAAATTCAGTTTGGGCTCAACAATTTATTTTGGGCTTCAAACTAATTAACTAAAAAAAATAACATAGAAAAAAAAATAAAAAATAAAACAGAGTAATAAAAAGAATAAAACAAATAAAAAAAAATCTTTTTATCTTTTTAGAATTTTCAAATTTTGTATTTGATTTTTCAGATTTTAAAGACAAACACACATACAGATAAAAAATTTAAACAAATAAAATAAACAATTAACAAATAAGCAAACAAATATTTACATGCATTTGCACACTCCCCCTCAAATTAAGCATATTAGACTATACTGAATTTACAAACTCCCCCTAAAATCATGCATTCTACCCTTTTTCTCCCCCTCAAACATTGCATGCAATACCAAGTAAAACACATCAATGTTTGAAATAGAACGAAGAAAAAAAATATAAGATAGAGTACATGGCAATAAAGCATTTAAGTTTGTAAATCAAGCATTCCCAACTTGGTTTTCAGAAAATTGAACCTGTTTTCATCCAAAGGCTTGGTGAAAAGGTCTGCAAGTTGGTAGTCTGTTGGGACAAAATAGAGTTCGATGTTACCTTTCTCGACATGATCTTTAAGAAAATGGTACCGAACATCGATGTGCTTGGTCTTTGTGTGTTGTACAGGATTGCAAGAAATAGCAATAGCACTCTTAGAGTCACAGTAGATGGGAATCCTGTTGAACTGAAATCCATAATCAGTCAACTGTGTCTTCATCCAAAGAACTTGTGAACAACAGCTTGCTGCAGCAACATATTCAGCTTCTGCAGTAGATGTGGATACACAATTTTGTTTCTTTGAAGACCAACTGACTAATCTATCCCCAAGAAACTGTACACTCCCGGAGGTACTCTTTCGATCAAGCTTACAACCTGCATGGTCAGCATCCGAATATGCAATCAACTGAAACCCAGTATCCCTTGGATACCAGAGACCAAGGTTCACTGTGCCTTTCAGGTATCGGAAAATCCGTTTAACGGCCTGGAAATGACTTTCCTTGGGATTGGCCTGGTACCTGGCACACATGCATGTGGCGAACATAATATCCGGGCGACTTGCAGTCAAATACATGAGTGACCCTATCATACTGCGATATTTCTTTTGATCAAAAGATTTTCCATTTAAGTCAGCATTGATCTTTGTTCGAGCTTCCATGGGTGTCCCAATTGTTTGACAATCCATCATATCAAACTTTTTCAACATGTCCAAAATGTACTTAGATTGACAAATAAAAGTACCATTTGACATTTGTTTGACTTGTAGACCAAGGAAAAAGTTTAATTCACCCATCATGCTCATTTCAAATTTCTTGATCATTAAAGCAGAGAAATTCTTGCAGTATTTAGGATTAGTTGACCCGAAAATTATGTCGTCAACATAAATCTGGATTAGAATGATGTCACTCCTTGTCGTTTTATAAACAAGGTAGTGTCAATCGAACCTTTGCTAAAACCAGATTTCACAAGATAAGAGGATAGAGCATCATACCATGCACGAGGCGCTTGTTTCAGACCATATAAAGCCTTATCTAACCTGTAAACATAGTCTGGATGTTTGGAACTCACAAAACCTTCTGGTTGTTCAACGTACACTTCTTCTTTGAGAATTCCATTCAAGAAGGCAGTTTTAACATCCATCTGGTAGACTATGAAGTTCTTGTAGGCAGCATAGGCAAGAAACATCCGAATAGCCTCAATTCATGCAACTGGTGCGAATGTCTCATCGTAGTCAATTCCATCTTGTTGGCAATATCCCTTTGCAACCAATCGTGCTTTGTTGCGTACAACAACTCCAGTTTCATCCTTTTTATTCTTGAAGATCCATTTGGTTTTAATTGGCTCCTTGTTCTTGTAAGGATTGGGAACCAATTTCCACACCTCAAGTCATTCAAATTGATTCAGTTCCTCCTGCATAGCTTTCACCCAATCTGGACAACTGAGAGCTTCACTCACTGTCTTTGGTTCAACAATGCTCAGAAAATTCACAAACAGACATTCATTCGCAGAAGCGGATCTTGTCTGAACTCCAGTTGTTGGATTACCAATGACTTGAGAAATCGGATGAGCTCTAGTCCATTTGGTTGTGTGAGGAATTGGGTCAATTGGATCACCAGATTCTTCAGAATCAATAAAATCAGGAGTATGTTGTTCTGTCAATTGTTCAAATGAAGTAGCAATTGGTTCAACAAAGTTATCTTGATTATAATCTTCTGGATTGGTTGATGGATTTGTCACTTGAGAGATAACATGAGGTTGAGTATGCAACTCTGAATAATCAGTAGGTGGAGGAGAATCAGATGGTGAACTATCATCTGATGATTGTGATGGTGAAGACTCATTGGGATCCATCTCTTTCGAATTTGAACTTGATGGTTCATTTGAATTCTCATCAGATTCAGAAACTTTCTTCGAAACTTGGAAAAATTCTTCAAACAAGATATCCAAATCTTGTGAAGTCGGAGTTGAGAATGATTTGACATTTGATGCAGTCTTATTTGTGGAAGCTTGTTGACTTTGAAGTTCGGGTCTTGAACTGTGTTGTTCAAGAACCATTTCTGAGAGTTCATCAAATTTGACATTCATACTCTCTTCGATTCTCTTGGTTCTTCGGTTATATACACGATATGCAATGGATTCTCTTGAATAACCGATGAAATATGCCTCATCGCCTTTTGGTTCAAATTTGCCCAGATTGTCTCGATCATTGAGAACATAACATACACATCCAAAAATGTGCAAAAAGTTCACATTGGGCTTTCTTTTGTTGATCACCTCATACGGAGTTTTATCAAACCTCTTGTTTAATTGATCTGTTTTGTGTAAAACAAGCAGTAGCAACAGCTTCAGCCCATAGATTCGGTGGCAATTTCGAATAGGCAAGCATTGTTCTAGCTGCTTCAACAAGAGTTCGATTTCGACGTTCAACTACTCCATTCTGTTGAGGTGTTCTGGCAGCGGAAAATTGGTGTGAAATACCATGGACTTGAAGAAAGAATCAATTGTTGAATTCTTGAATTCAGTGCCATTGTCTGAGCGAACAATTCTAACAGATGATTTAAGATTGACTTGGGTCTTCTTGATGAAATCAATAATCACTTGCGGAGTATCACTCTTTGCATGAAGAAAGAATACCCAAGTGTAACAAGAATAATCATCTACAATCACTAGAATGTATCGCTTTCCATGGATACTTTGAACTTTCATTGGGCCACACAAATCCATATGAATAAGGTGCAAAGGACCTTCTGTACTTAGGTGCTTCTTTGGTTTGTGTGAAGCTTTCTTCATCTTCCCAATTGCACAAGCTGGACAAACATGATCACTTTCATACTTGTAGTCCGGAAGACCTTCAACAAGTTGTTTATCCACGAGTGTATTAATCGTTTGAAAGTTAAGATGAGAAAGACGGCGATGCCATAACCAAGAGTTTTGTGCAGTTGCCTTCGAAAGAAGACAAATCTCTGAAGAATTGGATGGGATGTTGTTGAGATCAATTGTGAACAAATTATTGTCTCTTGTTCCAGTCAGAATATCCACACCATCTTCAGTCTGCACTTTGCATTCATATTTCCTAAATAATACTTGAAGATCATTGTCACAAAATTGACCAACACTAAAGAGATTGTGTCCAAGTCCTTCAACGTAGGAAACTCTCTTGATAGTGACTCCATTTTTGACAATGTCTCCATAGCCAAGAATAGGAGCGATATGATCGTTTTCGAATCTTACTTATTCACTTTCTTTATGTTATTAGGTGACAACCAACCATACTGGTCTTTGTATTTAGTCATTCCAGTGACAGTATCTCTAACCCTTTGTAAAGTGCACTTAGGATTCTTCTGAGAATATCTAGGAAAACTAGAATACCTAACCTGCTGAGGTTGTTTGTTACCTAATGAGAAAGTTTCAATCTTAACAATCTTCGGACCACTGCTTGTTTTGACTTCTTTCTGTGATTTAGGTTCAGATTTGACCTTGTACATCTGTGTTTGCCTAGAAGTCTTTGATTTCATTGAGACATTGGGACCTTTCTTTGGTTTTGGACTTGAAATAGTCTTAGGTGATTGGTTGGTCTTGGGTTTTGCAACAGTCTTTGGTATTGGTTGGTTATTTGGTTTTGAAGCTGTCTTTGGTATTGGTTTGGTATTTGGTTTTGAAAGTCTTTGGTAATGGGTTGGACTTTGATTGTTGGGTGGTCTTTGGTCTTTGGAACTTATTGATTGATGAAGATTGTGAAGAGTGTGACTTTGGAATCTTCTTTAGATTAAAATCAAGTTTTTCTTCCTTTTTAACAAAATGTTTTTCAAACTCAGGATCAAAATCATGATTGTCTTCCAAAAATGTTGACATTTCATCAGTTTCCAACTTCACACTTACTTCACTTTTCTTTATCGGTCTTGGACTTCGCTTGAGTGAAATTGATGCTTTTTCGTTTTCTTTATGAAATTGAAGTGCTATTTTTTGAAGTTGGAATTCAACTTTTAAATCATTAAGTTCTTTAGCACATTTAATCTCTGTTTTCTTTCTTTTTCAAACTTTTGTTTGAAAGCATCAATTTCATTCAAGTAAGATTGAGTTCCTTCAGAAAACTTGGTGAAAGTCTCAATTTCAGAGGTAATTGGGAAAAAATAATCATCAATATCATGAACATCATCTAAATCAACATCAGTTTGAACAGAGACATGAACAACTTTCTTTATGTCTACACTCACATTTTGAACATGAATTGGATGATTCTCTTCAAACACTTTGGTTTTCTTTTTCATGGATAAAATCTTCTCATTTATTTTTTCAAATGATTCAGAAAACTTCCGATCAAAATCAAGTTTGCACGTATCAAAAATCTGTGATTCTTTCTCAGTTTGCACAGAAGCATTTACACTTTCACACATAGAACTCACAGAGCATCCAGATGGATCACAAACTTTGGAATCTAACTTGGGTTGGTCACTGATCAAGTGATTTTGAGTCTGTAGATTGTCTATCAAAGATTGCTTTTCATCAAGAGACTTTTGCAGACTTTCAATTACCTTTTCCAAAACTTTTTGTGGTACATAAAGTCTCAAATTTTCAGGTTTTGGAATAGGATTAGGATTTTCCAAAGGTTTTTCAGTAAAACACTCAAGAATTTCCGGTATGATAGCCTCATGATTGTCTTTGATTGTTTTGTGTGTAGAGTTAGCGAAAAAATCATATGACTCATCCATTAACTCATAGTTAAAATAGACTTTTGCACCCTTTCTAGAAAATCATCAGCCTCATAATCACTATTGGTCGGTCTCACAAATTGGTCTGTCATCCCACATCTCAGATAAGATTCGTTGTATAACGATGGGACTTCTTTTGTGCTTCGAGCAAACATTTTGGATTGTTATAACCCAACCCTGATGTGAATAATGTTTCTGAATTTCTTGGCCTATTTAGATAGACTTGTTGATATGAACGATTGATCTTATACAATTTTCTTGATAAGACTTGATTTCAGCTTTCAGCTCATCATTTTCTTTATCAAGTTTTTGTTTAAGAGAATCTTTTATACAACATTCATATTTTAGGTCAGAAATTTTGTTTTCAAATTCCGTCATGGATAGATTCTTTCATCTTGACATTCAAAGACTCAATGTCTTCAGCCAAAGCATTTGCTCGAAACATCTCATTGGTCTTTTCAACTTGAAGTTGTCTGACAGTCTTGCTCAGTTCAAGAACTTTGGTCTCAAGTTCTTGTTTCTCAAGATGCAGTTTGGAGTTTTGAGTAAAAGTGACTGCTGATTTTTCAGATTTCAAATTCTCAAATTCCTTTTGAAGCAAATCAAATTTAATTTGAAAATCTTTTTCTTTGTCCTCCAAATCTTTCTTTAATTTTAAATTCTTTTTACTCAACTCCCTGCAATCTTTCCTTGCTGTATCAGACATATCCATATAATGTTTTAACACTGATTTGGGAAAAGAGATTACCTCATCCTCGACTTCAAAAGAACTTTCATCATTTTCCTCCAACTCCTTTGACTTCTTGATCTTTGTCATGAAGCACACATTTGCTGCAAGTTCGTCTGTCTCCTCATCAGAAAGATGTAACCACTTGTCATCCTCAGCGAGAAGAGCAATTCCGCTTTCCTCTTGTCTTGCCAGCAAAAGTTTGTACTTATAGTACTCGGAGTTCTTTTGTCGAGGTTTGTACAATTTATGGCAAAATGTCCAGTGATACCACAGTTGTAGCATTTCCTGTCTTCAGTTCTCTTATCCATGACCTTCTTCTCAAACTTCTTCTGATTGTCATACTTCTTCTCACCACCAGCAAAATCTTTCTTCTGATCATACTTAGGAGCATTCGCATTTTTAGCATACGAAGAGACTGATGAAGTCCTAAGTTGATTGTTTGTTGGTTTCTTTTTGAAGAATTTCTTCTTGAAAGCCTTAGTGAAATAAGCGAGTTCTTTGTACATCTGTTTTTGTTTCTCATCCAGATCAGAATCACTCATCTCACTCGAATCAGAATCAGTTTGATCTTCAACAAAACTGTGTCTTGATAATCTTGAAGTCTTCTTTTCAGCAACCAAGGCCAATGGATCAGAATGTACACTCTCTTCTTTCTTCTTCTGAATTCTCTGAACATCTTCAACATTAAGTTGTAGCTTTTCAAACAGAGTGTGAATGGTGAGTTTCCCAAAATCTGATTGTTGGTTGAGTTGGGTTCCATACACTTGCCATTCTTCTTCCAAATTTTTGATGAATTTGATGTTCAGTTCCATATTGGTTCTCTTCACATCATTCTTTCTCAGCTCATTGATGACATTGCAGAATCTGATGTATACCTCATTTAATGGTTCACCTTTCTGTTGTTTGAATGTTTCATACATATTCAGAACAGTCGACAACCTGATGGTGTTTGATACATCAGATCCTTCCATCTGCTTCTCCACTTCATCCCAAATGTCTTTTCCTGTCTCATAGGAATCAACATTGCAGTAAATGTCATCAGGAAGTGCTTGGTAAAGAAAGGCAATTGCACTTTGGTCAGCCTCAACTCTGCTTCTCTGATCTGTGTTCCAACTCTCTTCAGGTAACACTTCTCCATTAATTGGGTTCTTTGGAATTTCAGGACCTTCTTTGTATGATTTCCTTAGCAGTTTTCCATTCTTTTGCCTGTCTATCCAGTTCAAAAATCTCTTCTTCCATTGAGGATAAGATCCTCTGAATAAGACAGGTGGTCTTCCTTCAGAACCAAGAGCTAAAGCTTCCCTTGAAGCCATTGCAAGCAATTCAAAGTCTTTGAAAAATTTGAGAATTTTCAATTTCAACTAAATGCAGAGCTTAAACCTCTGCAAATAGAACAAGTAAGAAAATTGAAAATTTTGAAAAATTTTAATTTTCTTTCCCACACGAAGAATATCGATGAAAAATGGTTTTGAGAAATTTTCTTGAAAAATTTTGATTTGAGAATCTTAAAAACAACTAAGTGCCGAGCTAAATGCTCTGCAAATGGTGTAAGTGACCAAATCGCAACCCAAGTACACAAAACAACTGAATGTCGAGCTTAATCCTCTGCAAACAGTTCAATTTAGCAAGTCACTTGGTCGAGGACTCAAATTCAACTATTTACCGAGCAAATATCTCTGCAAACAGCACGAATAGAACTTTTACTTAGTCACACCAATCAAAAACACTTGTTTGCCGAGCTTAGACTTCTGCAAACAATGCAATTAACACCAGTCTCAAATCAAGAATTCTCAAAACAACTAAATGCTGAGCAATGAGCTCTGCAAATAGTACAAGTGAACTTCACCCTTAACCAACTTTCTTGAAATAACTATTTGCCGAACAAAAAGTTCTGCAAGTAGAACAAGTAAAGTTCCAGTACTTAGCCAAATTCTGAAACACGTATTTGCCGAGCAAATTGCTCTGCAAATAGTACAAGTAAGAACCACACTTTAGCCAAAGACTTCTGCAAATGCGAGTAACCACAACACGACAAAATAGTCGGTTAGGTTATCTTCTTTGTTTATCCAACCCCTTATTTGCAGAGAAGACTGAAAATCTTCGATAACTTCTTCATTTTTGAGAATTAGAACTCGAATTTTATATCAAAATGTTCAGAAAATCAATGCGCACAAATCCTTAAACAAATTAGATGCTAATTTCAACTGGAAATCAAACCCTCACGAACATGCGATTTGTAGAGCTCGATCAAAAACAACTCAAATGATGAAATTAGCTTCTGAAATTGATAGCGAAGGAAGATAAACTGATATGAAATCGATCGGTGAACAAAATTCGAACAAAAACACACTCAATTTGCAGGAATCACTGAAACAGTGAGCTCTGCAAATGAACCTTTCAGAAAAATTACTCAAATTCCAAAATTAAGCACAAATTAAGCTTGTAATAAGCTTGTGGATCGTTCAGCAACTCTGATTGTGCTCTGATACCAATTGTTAAGTATAGAATTCGAGCTTTTGTGTGTGTTTTAGTGTGTGTTAATGGCGGTTTAGAGAGAGAAAGTAGAGAGAGAGTAGAGAGAGAGTCAGGGAAAGTTTGGATAGTATTATGGGTTGAAAGGTTACAAATTACATAATGGAGGGGGTTTATATACATAAGAGCTATTTACACTATGCCCCCTTCCATATTAACAATGTTACATTCTAAGTACAAAGTGACATAAGGTTTACAAATCAACTACTACTTAGATAATTAACATGCAAGACTGGTGGCTGAGCAAGATGCCATGAACCATGCCCAGAGTTCCAAGGTTGCTAGTGTACCTGAGCGACCTTGTGCTGCCTTAATGTCTGCAGAGAGTGTCCAGGCATACTCAATGAAGGAGATGTTAAACAGTTTCTTAAACTCTGGTCTGACCACTGAAAACAGTGATGGTTGTAATGAAACTGACGATGATGATCTGGTAGCCATGATAGCTAAAACCTTTAACAGGTTTAAGCATAAATCTAAAAGATTTAATGGCCCAAACAATGCTTCCAGCTCCAGCTCTCTGGATAAAAACCAATCTTACCTGCTATAAGTGTGGTAAGAAAGGTCACTTTATGAAGGAATGCAGATCTAGTCAGTTGAACAACCAAACTGGCCCCCCTGTCCCTAATTTCAATCGGCCTGATGATAGCTACAAAGCTAAATACAAGAAGCTTAAGGCCCAGATTGCCCTCCTGTCCATGGAAAAGGAAAAGGATCAGTGCTTAATGGCACAAACTGAGGGAAAATGGGAGTACTCTGATGACTCATCAGCTGATGAAGAAGAGGAAAGGGACATGTGTTTCATGGCCTTGGAAGATCAACAGCAACATATGGCAAAAGAAGATGTCATCACTGGAAGATGGGTGGACATCATCTTGAAAAAGGTATGTGATTATGATCACCAGGTTGACCCTGAACTAAAACTGGACCTGGCTGAATCATTAAGTGGTGATTTAGCTTTTGTGGAAACTGTTAGAGCAGATAGTGAAAGATATCTTGACACTATCTTAATTGAACTGAACAATGTTAAACCACAACTGAATGATTTACAAAGTGTCCAGTTGGCTCTCAAGGAGTCAGTTTTAAAGATTGAGGCTTTGGAACTTGATAATCAAAAACTATTTTCTGATCTTGAAAAAGAACAAAAGATTATCAAGTCATGGGAAAAAGCATCTGGTAAAAACTATGATGCATTTTCAAGAACTATCGATGCCCAGAAGAATGCATGGAAATCTGGAGATCTGGAGATGGCAGCTCTTATACCAGATCTTCATGCATTGCCTCCAGCTCTCAAGGTTGAAACACCTTATGATCAACCTGAAGCTGTTGAAACTGAAACCTTTGAGACCACCCCCATTGAGGTTAAAACTGGAGCCAAATAGGCTAAAGCTCCAGTCAAAAAGGCCACTGGTAACAAGCCTTTACCTCAAAAGTCTAAGGTGCCCAAGACCCGACAGACTAAAGCTCCAGTTGAACCAAGGTCCAAGGTTCAACTGCCTGAAGAAAATAATATTTTGGTTAATCTGGAAAGTCAACTCCAACTTTTGTCTCGACAGGTTCAGAGTTGTATTGCCCGGATTAAAAATCTGGAAGGAGGTTCATCACCTCCAGTTTTCAAACAAAATATTAACCTCCCTTTAAAATCAAAACAAAAGTTTGTTCCATCTGGAACAAAATCTGGTAAAAATAAGGGGAGTAAGTATCTAGTACCAATCGTTTTTACTCCTGCACCTGGAGCTGGTGAAAAAGCTCCAGATGCAGCCTCCAGTTCAACACCTCAACAATCTACTGTGACTTCTGTAGAGAAGTCCAGTGAACCCATCAAGAAAAGATGGGTTCACAAAAATAACTAATGATTTTTGTGTGTGTGCAGGGCGATCGAAAGAAGAATATCTGGTATCTGGACAGCGCTGCTGGCCGGACCATGACCGGATGTAAGCCCCTGCTGGAAGAGTTCACTGTCCAAGATGGACGACAGTGACGTTTGGTAATGATCAATCTGGAAAGACTGAAGGATATGGTGTGCTCAATAATGGACAAAGTCGAATTCAAAAGAGTTGCATTTGTGAATGGTTTGAAATACAACCTGATCAGTGTCAGCCAACTTTGTGATGATGGCTTCAGAGTTTTGTTCGATATTGTTCAAGGCACCATATTTAACAAGGATTGGAAAGTGGTGATGATTGCACCTAGAAAAGGAAATGTGTACATCATGGATATGGAACCAGCTCCAAAAGAGCAATGTTTCTATACCAAGGCTGATGAAGACACCAACTGGCTATGGCATAAAAGACTATCCCATCTTAATTTTAAGAATATCAACAAGTTGTCTCGCAAACAACTGGTTGATGGGATACCTCAGATTTCTTTTAATAAAAAAAAGCCATGTCCAGGGTGTGAGATGGGCAAGCAGAAAAGGGCCAGTTTCAAAACTAGGCAAAAATTTTAGCATCACTGAACCTCTTCACATGCTACATATGGATCTCTTTGGTCCAGTGAATGTTCAAACTAGAGCTGGAAAGAAGTACACTCTAGTTGTGGTTGATGAATTCACCAGATACTGCTGGGTGGTATTCATCAGATCCAAAAGTGATGCACCTGTTGAAATCATCTCTCTCATTAAAAGAATTGAGTTCAAGTATACTCGAAAAGTTTGTCAGTTGCGAAGTGATAATGGTACTGAATTTCAAAATAAGGTACTTGAAACATTTTGCAATGACACTGGCATCTCTCAAAACTTCTCATCAGTTCACTCTCCAGAGCAAAATGGAGTAGTGGAAAGAAAGAATCGTACACTGATAGAAGCAGCCAGAAGTATGCTATCTGAATCTGGTCTTCCCACCAGTTTTTGGGCTGAGGCAGTTGCAACTGCTTGTCACACCCAAAACCGGTCAGTCTACATCAAGAGACATAAGAAGACTGCCTATGAAGTACTCAGGAATCGTAAACCAAATATTGGATACTTTCATGTATTTGGTTGTCCAGTTTATATCTTAAACGATTCCAGTCAGCTTGGAAAGTTTGATGCAAAAGCTGATGAAGGGGTATTTTTAGGTTATTCAGATATTCGAAAGGCTTTAGAGTTTATAATTATAGACTCCAAAAGGTTCATGAGACAATTCATGTCACATTCGATGAATCAACTGAAGCAATCAACAAGAAACCAAGCCTTGATATTACTCCAGTCATTCCAATCAATTTTGGTGAAACTGACCAAGTTCATCCGTCAGTTGCTTCACCAAAAGATGTTTCCAGTTACAACAAATTGGAACCAGTTAAGAAGAAGAACACCACCAGTGACACATCATTCTATCCCTCCATCAATTTCAACTTACCACAAGAATTGGTGATTGGATCTGATGTACGTGCCACTCCAATATCAGCACCAGTTCAAACTCCAATTTCTCCAGTTCTTCACGAAATGCCATTGAATGAAGAATTTCATGATGCAAATCGTGACCTCATTGACTCTGATGAGGATGTAGAAGTAGTTTGGACTGATCCTTCTCCAGAAGCTATTGCAACTGAAGAAGATCACCAGGTGACTTGCACTGATATTGTAGTTCACCAGCCTAGTCATTACACTAGATGGACTCGAGCACATCCAATTGAACAGATTGTGGGAGATCCAAATAGTGGGGTTCAGACTAGAAGAGCCACCAGTGAGCAATGCTTAAACGTTACCTTCTTATCTCTAATTGAACCAAAGAAGATTGACGAGGCTATGGCAGACCCAAGCTGGGTGGAAGTTATGCAAGAAGAGCTCCTCCAGTTTGAAAGGAACAATGTTTGGGAGCTTGTTCCTTGTCCACCAGGGTTAAAGAAAGAACCCATTGGTACCAGATGGGTCTACCGAAACAAAATGGATGAAGATGGCCATGTTGTAAGAAACAAGGCCAGACTAGTTGCCCAGGGTTATTGTCAAGCAGAAGGCGTTGACTTTGATGAATTTCTGGCTTATGCAGCCCATCTGCAGTTCAAGGTCTTCCAGATGGATGTCAAAAGTGCGTTCCTTAATGGAACATTGGAAGAAGAAGTCTATGTTAAGCAGACTCCAGGTTTCATCGATGAGAAGCATCCTCATTGGGTTTATAGACTGAACAAAGCATTGTATGGTCTAAGACAAGCCCCAAGAGCCTGGTATGATACTTTAACTAAACATCTTCTTAAAAATGGTTTTCAAAGAGGTGCAATAGATAATACCTTGTTTATCTTGAATGAAAGAGGTAATATCTTATTGGTACAAATTTATGTTGATGACATTATATTTGGTTCAACTGATGATGCAATGTGTAAAAAGTTTTCTAAAATCATGTCATCTGAGTATGAGATGAGTTTAATGGGTGAATTAACATTTTTCTTAGGTCTTCAGATTAAACAAACTGAAAATGGAATTTCATAAACCAAGGAAAATATGTCAGAGATTTGTTAAGAAAATACAAATATGATTCAATCTCATCGAAAAACACACCTATTGCAGCACCATTAAATTTGGACTCTGACCCAACTGGCAAACTAGTTAACATAACTGACTATCGTGGTATGGTTGGTTCACTGATGTACTTAACTGCCAGTCGACCAGATATAATGTTTGCAACATGTTTATGTGCCAAGGTTTCAGGCTAACCCTAAAGAATCACATTTGCACGCTGTAAAGCGTATCTTTAGATACCTGAAAGGGTGTCCTAATCTTGGTCTTTGGTACCCCAAAGGCTCAGCATTAGATCTAATGGGTTATTCAGATTCTGATCATGCAGGGTGTAAGATAGATAGAAAATCAACAACTGGTGGTTGTCATTTCCTTGGAGGAAAACTGGTAAGTTGGACCAGCAAGAAGCAGACTTCAGTCTCTATGTCCACTGCTGAGGCAGAGTACATTTCTGCGGCCAGTTGCTGTGCCAGATTCTCTGGATCAAGAACCAGTTACTAGATTATGGTCAAAAGTATACAAGGACCCCAATCTTTTGTGACAACACCAGTGCAATTGCTATATCTCACAACCCAGTGATGCACTCCAAAACAAAGCATATTGACATCAGGTATCATTTCATTCGAGATCATGTTATGAAAGGAGACATTGAAATTCATTTCATCCCCACTGACAAACAGTTAGCTGATGTTTTTACAAAACCTCTCGATGAGAAACCTTTAAACATCTCATCAGCGAACTGGGAATGTTAAATCCTTAAAACTGGAGCTTTCTTTTTGTTATGAACGCGTCAGTGACACTGATGAAGTTCTCCAGTTGAGGAGGTCCAGATAATCTTTGTTCGCCAGGCTATCGAACGCCTTTGTGATACTATCTTGGCACTAATTGATTTCTGGATCATCATTTTAGGGGGAAAGACTCAAATAATTTTCTGACTAAAATTCGTTTTTGTTTGAAAATGCAACTGGAGAACTCTTCAGTTGGAAACTGGCACTGGATTGATCCTCCAGTGACCAGGTTCAGTCTTGTCTTGTTTTTATAACGTTAGAAATACTTGGTCAATATTTGTGACACGTGATGGTACTCGAGTGTTTTAAACCACTTGGTATCGTGATCTGACGTGTTTCAAGCCATTTTAGTACTTGACAACTGTTTGTATTGGGAAAAGAAAAAGTGAGTGGGCGCGTGGGTAAGATAAGCCGTCGTAGCATTTAATGCTGACATGGTAGCATTTAATGTTGACATGGCAAATTATTATTTTATTTCAAAATTCAAACTCAATTTGTGAAAATATCTACAAAAAGGATTTTGTTTAATAAAATATAATTTTTGGTATTTCATTGGGATCTTGAATCCATTATAAATACCCTTATTTACTCCGAACTCATTTACTTCTTTCTCTTACATTCTTTCATTTACTTCCCAATCATCAAAATTGCTTCATTTTTCTCTCTGCTTCACAAATCAAGAACCCTAAATCCCAAATTTCATTTTCATTTTTCTATGGCTCCTAGATCATCCCGTTCAAGAGATGTAAATCTCTTGACTGTTCCATATGCTCCTTCACCAGATGTCAAACCGGCATCTGGTGCTCCTAGTAATGCTTCGGTCATCAAACTAAATCCTAATAATCCGATGGCAAGCTTACGAGGATCTCAAGGGTCCAATACCCTTATTGGTAGAATCCAAAAGTTTTTGAAGGATTCTCCAATAGGACCCTCATTCTCTCTAAACCCACGCAAGTTGTTTCACAACTACTTGTGTGAGTTTTGGTACACTACCACTCTTTCTTCCGATTGTTCCTCCATCAGTTTCACATTAAAGGATGGAACAATCCAGTGTACCTTGTCCGCTGACGTATTGAGGGATGCCTTACGCCTCAATTACTGGAGAGAGGGTGAATCTCCAGTCGTCTTACCCCAAATGGGACACAAAGAGTGTTTGGAGAATGGGGTGTTGAAGACTAAAGGTGCGATGACCATGAAGGGCCTTACACCTTCATGGAGGTATTTTTTCATCCACCTGGTGGAGAGTATGGGTGGGAGTTCTGGTGGACTCGACCAGATTAACTCCTCACAAGCAGAAATGGCTTACTGCTTGTGGAACGGATTGAGAGTGGACTTTGCAGATATCTTGTATAGAAGCCTAGTCCAAAAGCTGAAGGGCACCAGGGGTGTGTGTATCCCCTTTTCAAGGTTCCTCTCTCTCTGTTTTAAACATATTCTGGGCAGAGAAGCATATTTAAGTACAGATTCACCGTACACTGCTCCAAATATGTTAAGGAATTTAGACTCTCTGGTATCTGAAGCTGGAGAGGTCGAAATTCCAGAACGAATGCAACTGGCATTTGCTTCAACTGATGCACCTATTGAAGGTGAGTCAGAAAGGCAACTGGGCGGCCTCAAAATAATGAGGGACCCTCCAGTTTGTCTAATGTTGTGGTTGAGGATAGAGCAACCATAACTGAAGCAACCCAATCACATCTATCCCTGGTGAAGATACTTCGGTATCTGATCCTCCAACAGATGCACTCATCCAGGAAACTGGGGAAGGTCATCTGGAGACTGACCCTTCTGGTCAGCCCTCAGTTACATTCATGGATCTGGACATGAATGTTAATGACGAGGAAATCCTTATAGAATCTTTGGATTCTGAAGGTACTGAAACAGACCTGGAGAATTTTGACTCTGCTGTACCAGATCAAAACCCTTCATCTCCAGTCTCGCTTCCAGACGCATCAATTTCACTTTCACCACCACAAGAAAATGTGCCTACTGATATATCTTTCCAAACTTATACCGCTCCTTCACCAACTGGGCAATTCTCATTTGCTCGAGAAATGCCACCCCCACCGACGCCGTTGTTCACACCTGAGCATTCTCAGCATGAACAACACTTTGATTTTCTAGTCCTTTCTTCATCCACCACTCCTATTATATCTTCAACTGCTGGCATGACAACTGGGAAGACTTCTTTAAGTTTGCCTCCTCCAGTTGCTCCAGTAGTAACTGCTGCTGGTCCAGTGACACCTTCTCATTCGTCACTGGACAGTCAAGTTGTCTCTTTACAAGCCGATCTCCAAAACCTTCTTACCAGGGTGGAGGAGATTCAAAAGACACTTGACAAAAACACCAAGTCCTTCTCCAGATACCACAAGGATCACTTAACCAACATCAAAGTGGTTGATCTGGGGATTAACAAGTTTTCATCAAATGAAGACTTGGTGTTTAAAAAGCTAAATGAGTTGGTCACTGGCTGCAATAATCTGGCTGGTACTTTGAAAGAAGCCTTTGACCTTACTCAGTCCAAGGTCACAAGTTCAATCTCCAATCTGCTTGGCAACACTGTAAGAACATCTGAAGTAGATTTGAGGGAGATTGAAAGGCAGGTAAAGGAACTAATTGAAAAACCTGGCCTAGATGTAACTGAACTTGGACAGCAGTTGATGACTTCAGTTGGTCAGAAGATAGAGGATACGCTGGGTGCTAGAGAAGCACAATTATTGAAAGGGTGATGTCTGAGATCACCAAGCTGGCCACTCCTCAGGTTGATCTGGCCCCACTCACCAGTGAGATCAACCAGTTGAGAGGCAGCATTGAGAATTTAAACACCCAGGTATCTCTACATGCTCAATCTTTAGATAAACTGATAACTGAAGTAGAGAATTTGAAGAAGAAGGATGATGAAGTGAAGGAAAAGGTTGTCTCTGGTTTGGATGAAGACTCCAAGATCTTAAACGAATTGAAAACTGGTCAAGAACAAGTAACTGCAAATGTCTTGACCCAGTCAAAGGAGACCAACCATTTGTGGAGATCTTTCAGGATGATGTGTGGCATTTTCAAGGAGTGTAAGGACATGCAATCATGGCAGCCTCTTGACCGGTTTCCATCTCACCCCTCTGAATGGGAAGGTATTCGGGCAGGTCTAGATGCTGCCAAGGGGGAAAGAAGTGCAGTCCTTCCACCAGTTGCACCTGGAAGATCTTCATCTGGAAGACAAGCTGGTTTGGAAATGGTTGTAGCTACCAGTACTGAAGCTGGTGAGCAAGATGTTAGGGGGAATGTGTTGGATAAGGGAAAAGGTTTAGCTGGTGATGCATCTGCCCAGCCGGCCACTGATGTAATGTTAGAAACTGGCAATGCTGATATACTTCCTCCAGTTTCAGATAGGATAGCAGAAGACTGGCTAGACTTGGCAATGATATTAAAGAAAGAAAGAAGATGAAACAAAGAAACCAAGTTGAAGCCAGGGCACATCTTGCACAGATCAAGTTGCTTGATATGAGTGATGCCAATCTTTTGGGTATCACTAAGGAGGAGTATGCCAGGGTTAAGAATGATCCCAGGATAGTTGACCAGTTGAAAGAAATGCTGGATGTAGAACTGGACAGACACTATCCTGAGGATGAAGCTGAATTCGATGCCAGAAGCTTGAACATTTCAGTGGAGAAGGCTAAGGAGAATAGGGCCAATGGGATTCTTAAACGAATTGCAAATGTTAAGAAGGTTGTGAAGAAGGTTTTGAATCCACCAAGAAGGATTCCACAACCAAGAAGACCACTGTCTAAAGATGCTGACCTTAGCACATTTGTTGAACCAACTGGCGAGTATCTAATGAAGACATCAAGTCCGCTGTACTGGCTGCTGGTGCTGGGAGTATAAAAATAACAAATGAATCTGAAGCAAGAAGCTATTACTCCCAAATCATGTCAACCAGAAGACATAGTGGTACTATCAATGGTGTCAATGTAACAATCAATCCAGGCACCAAAGTTTTTCAAGTTGAAGTTAGTTATACCAGAGGGCCACTGGTTAAAACTGACAATCCTGGTGCTATGCAATATGGGTTCAGCGAATGGGTGGAAATGGTGAATGTGTTGGATGCGAAGGCACAAAAGAATAGGTTTGAGAAAGCATGGGTGAACTTCTTAAGGGGCAAGATTCAACATAAAGAAAACCTGGAGCAAAAGCTGAATATTGACCCTGAAGACTCACAACCTATTTCTTTGGTGACCAAAAGAAGAAGAACTGGCGAAGGGCCATCTCATTAAGTTCTTTCTTTTCAGTTATCTACTTGTATTTTGTTTTACATTCTGTAACTTGTATAAATTTCATTTCCTTATATAAATGAAGTTACCAGTTTGTAACCACAAGGTAGATAATAAATTAAAATCTAACAAACCTAAAAGAAAAACCTAAGGCATTTATTGATCTATAAAAATGCCTTGGAAACTTAGATAGATTTAAATCGAACAAGTCTCTCCAGTTCACACTTGTACAGATACAAGGACTGAAAAAGACTTGCCTATATTTCTAGACAAATAGGGGGAATTTGTTAGGACCAGTTCACCTGGTAAACTGGCCAGTCTCCAGTTGCATCTGGAGACCCAGTGAAACTGTCCAGTGAAACTAGAGACCTAGATGATTTGTCGAGAAATATATTAAAGTCCAGTTGCACCGTACAGTCAACGCAACTGAAGACTTCCTCCAGTTGAGAACTGACAAGTTGAAGAATCATTCCAGTTGAAGTCGAAGACAACAAATGGAAGATAGAGAATGGCAATGGCAGCGAAGCCCAGTTGACATTCTAGTCAGTTACAAACTGGAGACCATCAGTGGAAAGCCCTTACAAAGCTTTACACTGATTACGAGGAATTGACTTTTATGCTTTATGTACCTTTACCCGGATAATAAGACTCATCTTATTATTTAAGTAATAAAAGGTACATAAAGGTGGTTGAGTAAAGTCGCTTTATCATGCGACTTTACACTGCTTTTTAAGGAATTAAATGTTATTCCTTAAATGATCTCAACCACATTTGTACGGCCAAAGTTAACATCCCAATGTTAACTTTGCCTATAAATACAAGTCATTGCACAACAAGAATATTCAAGTAAATCACATAAGTTGAATACTTCACACTTTGCAAACCTGCAATATTCTTGGTGAACTTGTGCAATATTCTCTCAATCGCTAAGAGGAACATTTCACAACTTTAAGTGTTTCGATTGTCTTGAGAAATTCCGAGTGTAGATCAATTGTATTTCATAGGTTGTTAGGATATTTACATTCTTGTATTATCTTGGTTCCGCATCAACCTTGTAATTTATTTAACATCAATAAATAAATTACACATTGAAAATTACATATTGTCTCATCAAGTTAGTTTACAAGTTATTTGTATTATTGCATTGTTCTTTACTTATTGTCATTTATATAAGTAATCTATCTAGAACTTGGTATATACGCACTGCAACTGGTCGTCTCCAGTTCAGTGCATATATTGCAAAGTAACTCCACCATCGACATAGAGGTGTTTTCAGGTAGTGCCATCTATTGAGTTGGGACTTATAAATCTTAAATCGTCAGTTAGAATTGTTCGCTCAGACAATGGAACTGAATTCAAGAATTCAACGATTGATTCTTTCTTCAAGTCCATGGGTATTACTCATCAATTTTCCGCTGTCAGGACACCTCAACAGAATGGAGTAGTTGAACATCGAAATCGAACTCTTGTTGAAGCAGCTAGAACAATGCTTGCTTATTCTAAGTTGCCTCCGAATCTATGGGCTGAAGCTATTGCTACTGCCTGCTTCACTCAAAATAGATCAATCATAAACAAGAGGTTTGATAAAACTCCATATGAGGTGATTAACAATAGAAAGCCCAATGTGAACTTCTTGCACATTTTTGGATATGTATGTTATGTTCTCAATGATCGAGATAATCTGGGAAAGTTTGAACCAAAAGGCGATGAGGCATATTTATCGGTTATTCGAGAGAATCGATAGCATATCGTGTATATAACCGAAGAACCAAGAGAATTGAAGAGAATATGAATGTTAGATTTGATGAACTCTCGGGAATGGTTCTTGAACAACACAGTTCAAGACCCGATCTTCAAAGTCCACAAGCTTCCGCAACAAAGACTACTTCAAATGTCAAATCATCATTCTCTACTCCAACAACACAAGATTTGGATATCTTGTTTGAAGAATTTTTCCAAGTTCCGAAGAAAGTTCCTGAATCTGAAGTAAATGAAAATGAACCATCCAGTTCAAATTCAACACAGATGGATCCCAATGAGTCTTCACCATCACAATCATCAGATGTTAATTCATCATCTGATTCTCCTCCACCTACCGATATTTCAGAGTTGCATACTCAACCTCATAATTTCTCTCAAGTGACAAATCCATCAACCAATCTTGAAGATTATGATCACGACGACTTTGTTGAACCAATTGCAACTTCGTTTGAACAATTAACAGAACAACATTCTCCTGATTTTATTGATTCTGAAGAATCTGGTGATCCACTTGATCCAATTCCTCACACAACCAGATGGACAAGAGCTCATCCAATTTCTTAAGTCATTGGTAATCCAACAACTGGAGTTCAGACAAGATCCACATCCGCGAATGAATGTCTGTTTGTAAATTTTCTGAGTATTGTTGAACCAAAGACAGTGAATGAAGCTCTAAGTTGTCCAGATTGGGTGAAAGCAATGCAAGAAGAACTTAATCAGTTCGAACGTCTTGAGGTGTGGAAATTGGTTCCCAATCCTTACAAGAACAAGGAGCCAATTAAGACCAAATGGATCTTCAAGAACAAAAAGGATGAAACTGGAGTTGTTGTACGTAACAAAGCACGATTGGTTGCGAAGGGATACTGCCAACAAGATGGAATTGACTATGATGAGACATTCGCACCAGTTGCACGAATTGAGGCTATTCGGATGTTTCTTGCCTATGCTACCTACAAGAACTTCACAGTCTACCAAATGGATGTCAAAACTGCCTTCTTGAATGGAATTCTCAAAGAAGAAGTGTATATTGAACAACCAGAAGGTTTTGTGAATTCCAAACATCCAGACTATCTTTACAGGTTAGATAAGGCTTTATATGGTCTGAAACAAGCGCCTCGTGCATGGTATGATGCTCTATCCTCTTATCTTGTGAAATCTGGTTTTAGCAAAGGTTCGATTGACACTACCTTGTTCATAAAAAGACAAGGGAGTAACATCATTCTAATCCAGATTTATGTTGACGACATAATTTTCGGGTCAACTAATCCTAAATACTGCAAGAATTTCTCTGCTTTAATGATCAAGAAATTTGAAATGAGCATGATGGGTGAATTAAACTTTTTCCTTGGTCTTCAAGTAAAACAATTGTCAAATGGTACTTTTATTTGTCAATCTAAGTACATTCTTGACATGTTGAAAAAGTTTGATATGATGGATTGTCAAACAATTGGGACACCATGGAAGCTCGAACAAAGATTAATGCTGACTTAAATGGAAAATCTTTTGATCAAAAGAAATATCGCAGTATGATAGGGTCACTCATGTATTTGACTGCAAGTCGCCCGGATATTATGTTTGCCACATGCATGTGTGCCAGGTACCAGGCCAATCCTAAGGAAAGTCATTTCCAGGCCGTCAAACGGATATTCCGATACCTGAAAGGCACAGTGAACCTTGGTCTCTGGTATCCAAGGGATACCGGGTTTCAATTAATTGCATACTCGGATGCTGACCATGCAGGTTGCAAGCTTGATCGAAAGAGTACTTCTGGGAGTGTACAGTTTCTAGGGGATAGATTGGTCAGTTGGTCTTCAAAGAAACAGAATTGTGTATCCACATCTACTGCAGAAGCTGAATACGTTGCTGCAGCAAGCTGCTGTTCACAAGTTCTTTGGATGAAGACTCAGTTGACTGATTATGGATTTCAATTCAACAGAATTCCAATTTACTGTGACTCAAAGAGTGCTATTGCTATTTCTTGCAATCCTGTACAGCACACAAAGACCAAGCATAGATGTTCGGTACCATTTTCTTAAAGATCATGTCGAGAAAGGTAACATCGAACTCTATTTTGTCCCGACAGACTACCAACTTGCTGACCTTTTCACCAAACCTTTGGATGAAAACAGGTTTAATTTTCTTAAAACCAAGTTGGGAATGCTAGATTTACAAACTTAAATGCTTTCATGCCGTGTATTCTATGTTCATTTTCTGTTTCAAACATTGATGTGTCTTACTTGTTATTACATGCAATGTTTGAGGGGGAGAAAAAGGGTAGAATGCATGATTTAAGGGGGAGTTTGTAAATTTACCATGTTGTTTTATGCTTTATTTGAGGGGGAGTGTGCAAATGCATGTAAATTTTTGTGTAATTTTTCTAGTATGTGTAATATTTTTTTTAGTTTTTTTTATTTGCTATTATGTGTGTTTGTCTTTAAAATTTGAAAAATCAAATACAAAATTTTAAATTTTAAAAATGTTAAAAAGATTTTTTTTTCTTAATTTTTTTTATCTGTTCTTAATTGGTTGTTTGTTTTTGGTTAAACCCAAAAAGAGCCCAAAACCTTTACAGCCCAATTTTGTGAATTGAGCCCAAAACCAGTTAGTGATCCGGGTTGACACGCGGGTCGTGTCCATACCCGCGACCCGAATTTGTGTTTTAAAAGGAAAATGGGCGGGCCGAATCAATCACAATTCAAATTCAAACTAAAGTTTTTTCTTATTTTCTCTCATCATCCTTTTTAACTTGTCATTAATCAATCTAATTTATCATCATTTGTGTAACTGTTAAAGTGAATTTGTGATTTTGATCATCAGTGTGTTACCTAGTTGTTCTGTTCATCGATCATAATATCCATTTCAAGGTAATGTTCTTAACTTTAATTTTTGTTACCAACTGTTTGATTAAATGCCGAGATGAACTGATCATGTTCTATATGCTTTATGTGATAATTTGCTTTATGTTTTAATGATGATAGATGCATGATTAGGGATAATATTGGGTGTTTATCTGTTTCTAAATTCCTTAGTCTGTTTATGTTTAATTTTCTGGATTTGATTGGTTGAAGGGCTGGGTAATTGTTGAATGTTTGAAGATTTGTGCCATTCGCCGAGATTTTTGCTCGGCGAATGCTAAGTTTTGTTCAGTTTCATCTTCAAATCTTCATATAACTGGCAAAACATGTGAAAATTTTGACTTAACAAAATTTCAAATCAAAAAGGCCATTTGCCGAGGTTTTTGCTCGGCAAATGCTTGTTTTCACAAGTCAAGATTTTCTAAGTCATAAATAAGTCATTTGCAGAGAAATTTTCTCGGCAAATACTTTGGTTGCCCATTTACACATTTTGACTTAACAAAATTCATGATCAAAAAGTGTCATTTGCCGAGATTTTGCTCAGAAATTCTATGGAACACTTAATGCAGTAGGTTGCATGGAATGGCTTGATGATACTGAGATGGTTTTTGAAGCTTGTGACTGTCCCGAGGATAAGAAAGTGTTGTGTGCTAGTAGGATGTTGAAAGAAGGTGCTCGGGAGTGGTGGAAGAGCATTACCATTTCGATGACTCCAGCTATGGTATCTGCTATTACGTGGGCTAACTTCAGACAGAAATTTATTGAAGAGTATATTGGAGTTCATGAGCAGCGCAAAATGGAAAAAGAGTTTCGTGCCTTGACGGCTGAAGTGGGTAAAATCAATGATTATGCTCGTTCCTTTATGGAGAAGATGAAGTTCGTGGGCCATCTGTTCCGTACTGATGCAGATCAGGTTGCTTGCTATGTTGATGGTTTGCCTCCGAGTTATCGAGGTATTTGTAGGCAGCACAAGACTCTAACTGAAGCTATCAAAGAGTCTAAAAAGCTTGATGATGATTTTGCTACGGATAAGAAAGTGGAAAAGAAAGATGATGAGAAGAAGTCTGGTAATAAGAGGAGATTCGGTGGATCTAACCGTTTTGGTAAGAAATTCAAGGGATCTTCGTCCTCCGACAAGGGAAAGACAGACAAGGACGGAAAATGGTGCTCTAGCTGCAAAGCTATTCATTCTAGGCAGTGTTCTGCTAAGACCCGCAGGTGCAATAGGTGTGGAGCACAGGGTCATACCGTTGATGAATGCACTGACAAAGCAAGATGTTATAAATGTGGAGACACAAAGCACCGTATTACCGACTGTCCGCAAATGAAGAAGGACGAGGGAAAGAAGACGGAAGCTCCCAAAGCCAAAGCCCGTGCTTATTAGATGACGGCTGAAGAGGCCAAAGATGACGACCAGGTAGTTACTGCTACCCTTATTGTTAACTCCAAACTTGCTAATGTGTTATTTGATTCTGGTGCGAACAAATCTTTTGTGTCTACTCTGTTTGCTCCTAAATTAGACATGATTACGAGTCCCTTAAGGTGTCCTATTGAAGTAGAGGTGGCTAACGGCACAACGTCTATCGTACGTGAGGGTTATTCTGATTGTCCTTTAGAGATAGAGGGTCGGTGTTTTACTGCTAACTTGCTACCTGCTACTATCCATAGTTTTGATGTTATACTCGGTATGGACTGGATGTCTAAAAACGATGCTGTCGTCTTATGTGCAAAGAAAATAGTTCGTATCGCTACCCCTGACGGTAAAGGTGTCTGTGTTTATGGTGACAAGAAGCCGGGAAATGTTAAGGTGATCTCGATGATGAAAGCCCTTCGTTGTATACGGCAAACTAAGTCACATTTTCTAGCTTATGTCATCGATTCTCGTATCGCGAAGCCTACAGTCTCTGATGTCGAGGTTATTTCCGAGTTTCCTGATGTTTTCCCTGAAGATCTTCCAGGTCTTCCTCTGATCGTGAGGTTGAATTTTCTATTGACCTCATTCCTGGTGCTACTCCTGTAGCCAAAGCTCCCTATCGATTAGCTCCGACGGAGATGAAGGAGCTGATGACCCAAATTCAGGAACTTTTAGATAAAGGTTTCATTCGTTCCGAGTT
>CM067170.1:126820879-126839922 GCA_034093135.1 Erigeron breviscapus | reverse complement strand
ATTGACCCACTCAGTTGTAGGAACAACTCTGGTTGGAGGTACATCAGCAGTAGTAGGTGCAACAGGAGCAGCCTCAGAATCATAGTTCAAGTGATCTCTAACAATAACAACATCTTCATCAATAGGAGTACCAGGAAAAGAGATTGGACCCTTAAGTGAAGTAAACACACTATCATAAACAAAGCTTGACTCAGAACCAGCATGAGCAGCCGGTTTATAACTTACAATCACGACATTAGTACCAAGATCGACTCTACCAGTCTGCGAATTGAAAACCCGACGAATGGAGGTTCCCGGTTTATATCCAAGAAAGAAACCTTCTTCAACTTTAGAATTAAACTTTGGTTGAGGAGAAGTTTTCAGAAAAGTACAAGGAACACCAAACGGTTCCAATCCAGACAAATCAGGTTTTCGTTTGTTGAGAAGTTCATAACAAGTCTTATTAAACCTTTTAACAGTTAGCACCCGATTTAACACATGACAAGCTGTGTTCACAGCTTCCGCCCAAAACATAGTCGGTAGCCCTGAATCAGCAAGCATAGTTCTGGCAGTCTCGATCAAGGTCCTATTCTTTCTCTCAGCAACTCCATTTTGCTGAGGTTCATATGGAGCACTAAATTGATGTTGGATTCCTTTAGACAAACAGAAGACATCCATCACCGAATTTTTAAACTCCGTGCCATTGTCACTCCTGATTCGTTTGATCTTCGTGTTGTAGAGATTCTCAGCTTCGGTGAAAAAGTTAATTAGAATCTCCGTAGTCTCATCTTTGGTAGCTAAGAAGAAAACCCATGAAAACCTTGAAAAATCATCAGTGACAACCAAGCAGTAGTACATTCCCCCTCTACTCCTAACATTTACTGGACCAAAAAGATCCATATGAAGTAACTCAAAAGGAGCGGCAATTGAATTTTGTGTCTTGGGCTTGTGAGGCTTTTTCTGTTGTTTGCCTTTCAAGCATGGAACACATCTATCTTCCAATTCAAATTTCTTTTTAGGAACACCTTGAACCAGATCATTCTTAACAATGTAATTCATCTTCCGGAAATGTAGATGTCCCATTCTTCTATGCCATAAGAGAGAATCACTTTCGCTTGCCTTAGACAACAAACAAACTTCCTGTTGCACATTCTTGGTTCCTAACACTAAACCATAAATATCTCTTTTACGAGGAGCAGTCAACAATATCCAATCATCTGGAATAACAAAACCCGGTTTCAAAACGAATGCAGCTTTGTTGTTGAAGAAAACTGAATTTCCTCGGTCACAAATTTGTGATACACTCATCAGATTATGAGTAAGTTCTTCCACGTAATTGACATTCTTTAAAGTAAATTTTCCATCGACGACATCACCTTGTCCTGAGATATGTCCGCCCTTGGAACCAGCAAAATTTACATGAGATCCTTGAATATTTACAAAATCAGACAGAAGTCTTCTGTCTCCTGTCATGTGCCTGGAGCAACCGCTATCAAGATACCAAATACTAATAGGAATTGGTGGTAGCCCCTGCACATGAAACAAAAACGGATCAGTTATCAAGGACAACCCAAGCCTTGATAGACTTGGGTTTACCATTCTCGTCCTTAACAAGCATTTCAGTCCAATATCCATTGCTCCCAATAGGTGCCTTGGATGATTGCTGAGCATGCTGTAAAGGTATATTCTCAACCCTTGATTGAGACCTGTTAAGGGAAAATGGTCTATTAAAGAATGGTCTATTCACTTGTGGAACACGAGATGTGTTACGGTCATAGTAATTCTGTCGATGATGCCCTGAATTTGCATTTTGTGATGACTGACCAGATCTATTTCTAGGGGAAATATATCTTGGTGAATCATTTCTTTTAGCCACAGATGGAACAAATTTACCATAAGCTTGATTACCCATCCCATTAGAACTACTTGACACATTCTGTTGTTTACCATTCCCTCGTTCAAAAGAAACATGAGAATTAGGAGATAATCCTCTATTTTGATTTGACTTAACAGGGGAAACAGACTGTCTAGAGGACTTTCTAATTCTGTTGGGGCAACAACTATACACATGTCCAATTTCATAGCAAGCAAAACAAGATCGTTGTCCTGACTTTCTAGAAGATTGTTGAGCTAATGGTTTAGATGGAGGGGTATTCAAGATATTCTTAATCTCCTGAGTTGCTATCTCTTCCACAGTAGGAGTCTTAGTCTCAGAAGTTGAGAATGGTTTGGTAACACTAGGTTCAGATTCAGGAGCCTTAGTCTCAACAGTTGCTATCAATTCAGGTTCAGTAACATACTTAACCTCAGTTGAATCAGTCTGAATTCCTTTCTTGACAAACTTCTTATGTTAGCTGTGGTATATCACGGTTTTTGGTCCTCAGTTGTCTAGGAATGAATTTGGGTTGCTTAGGTTCAGTGGAGACGGATGACTTAGGATAGTCAGTAAGCACTGGTTTAGCAGAATCAGACTCAGCCAAATCTGGATAAACAGGGTCTAAGTTGTTGTTAAAAGGAGGTCTCACATCAGTGTAATCAGCTCTTAGTCCTGTTTTATCCTTAGGATGTCTAGGTTTACCTAAGGAAGCTATCAGATCACTTCCTCTCCATTTAGATAAAGTAGTCTCATGTGTAGTAATGATAACCCTAGCATCGGCCAAATCCTTCTCTTTCTTACCGATCTCACTAGAAAGAAAAACTATCTTCTCATTTGCTAGATTTTCTCTAAAAATTGATTCTTTTAGTTTGTCTTTTAAGGCAGCATTATCATTTTCAAGTGACTTAATCCTGCTCTTAAATTGACGTTCTTGATCAAGTAAAGCACTATTCTTAGAGAAAAATGAACTACGTTCCTTACTCATAGTTTCATAGCTAGCAGCTAACTCTAAAGACTTGGATGAGGCAATACTATGTTGTTGCATTAAATCTTTAACAAACATGCAAATACGATGAACAGTCAAATAAGAAAAAGTTACCTGTTTCTCTCGATCATCGCAGTCAGCCATATATGCAACAAAGTCTGATATTGTCATACCTTCAGGAATAGTAAAATCATCAGCTTCTGTAGAAATAGCCTTATCCAATTTTGCATTTGAGCTCATTGATTGATTATCACTCTGGCTGCTTGTCTTCTCAGTAGATTCATCGATCTTCTTATCAGCCTTTTGAAGCTTCACTGCTTCAGCTGCATCCTTTTCATCATCAGAAACCTTTAATGCAGCTTCAGTAGCAGCAGCCTCTTCACTAGTATAAAGAGCATAATCAAACGCAGCACCTCCGTCATCAATCACGTTAGCTACTTCATCATAAATCTCAGCTAGCAACGCATTTTCAGGTTCATTCTCCTTTGTCCAAAGGTAAGTACCATCTTCCTGTCTTGCCACCATGGCATTTTCAGGATTTTGAACCTGATTTTCTGTAGGAAGTTCCTGAATGATCATCCCATCATGCTCTGTAGCTTTGGTTGATTTGATTTGATTTCCAGCTTGTACACCTCCCTGATTGTAATTCTGACGGTTAGCTGTAGAATTATCAAAACGCTTTGGTCTTTGACATTCCTTAGCAAAGTGACCAAAACCATCACAATTATAACACTTAACCTTCGACTTATCGAATCCTCTATTCTTGTCAGATGCAAGATTTCTACCAGTACGTTGCATAAAACGACGAGCCTTTATAGTGAGCATAGCCATTTGCCACTTCAAGTCCATTTCCTCTAAATCATCAGGATCAACTTGTTCATAATCTTTATCAATCAAACTTGGATCTGAAATTTTGCCATTGATAAATGCCTCATGAGCAGAACACATTGCAACAAATACTTGCATACGTCCTTCAGCAGATTGCATACTCATTGGCATCGAGCGAACAGTTGCATTACCACTATTTCTTGATCCACTGCTATTCTTAGTTACAGACGAATTGTCATAAACCATGTATCCAGCAATTCCATCAGGATCCATAACAGGATGAATGGTTTCAGTGGACAAAAGAGCAGTAGTTCCACTTCCGGAAGTAGAGGACAATAGATTATCAGTATTAGCATGATAAAGACTCGGATTTTGTTGAAAAACAGAAAGCTCATCTTTTGCTTTATGCTTCATTTCCCTGTTCTTTACTTTTGAGACAATCTCTGCCAAGGTATAAGATTCATAATTTTTCTCTTCTTGAAGACTATGCACGAAATCATTCCATTTGTTTGGCAGAGAATCCAAAAATTTATCCACTAGTTTATTTTGTGTAAATGTAACTCCAAAATATCCCAGTTCAGTAATCAGATGACTAAAACGAGTTATTAAATCATCTAAACTTTCCGATTTCAAACCATTAAATACTTCATATTGTCTGTTCAACAGTTTAATTCTTCCCTTTTTCATCAACTCATCACCTTCACAGTATGCGTTTAAAGCATCCCACAAACCTTTAGAGGTCTTATGTGCTCCAAGAAGATGAATTGCGTCTCGAGGTAAACACATTTCTAAGTTCGACAAGGCCTTTCCTTCAATGGCATATTCTTTCTTCAACGCATCAGACATATCCCCAATTTTGTATAGGACCTCATTTCCATTAACATCTTCATGAGTTGGCCACTCATATCCTTCAGTAATCATCACCCATTGATTGAAATCAGTAAGGCGAATATAGGATTCAAAGCGTTTTTTCCAACTCCAGAAATTGTCAAGTTTTATCAATTTAGGGGGGGAATTGGTACGACCGACTTCATGATCGTGAAGAATTAATGCATTAATGTATTGGGCCTCTTTGGATGAAACTGTAGGTATTCCAGACATCATCGAAACACGACAAAGGAAAAAAAAATTAAAATAAGTGAACAAGTACACGTGTTTGAGGTAAACACGTGTTTAGAAGACAAACACGTGTTTAGAAGACAAACACGGTTTAAGACAAACACGTGTTTAGAAGACAAACACGTGTTTAGAAGACAAACACGTGTTTAGAAGACAAACACGTGTTTAGAAGACAAACACGTGTTTAGAAGACAAACACGTGTTTAGAAGACAAACACGTGTTTAGAAGACAAACACGTGTTAAGTTTGAACACGGCTTTAGCACTGATACACGTGTTTAAAGCAAACACGTGTTTAGAAAAGGGGTAACACGAGTTTAACAAAAAGCAAGGTTAAACACGTGTTACGATGAACAGTTGAACCAAAATTTTGCACGATTTGAAGCAAAATTAAGCCAAACAAAGCGATCTCGAACCTTCAGATTGAAAAATCTAATGGCTCTGATACCACTTGTAGGTCCTTGTGGACTGATCGTCAACGAGAACGCTTATAATTATGACGAGAGTGCGGAATCCTCTCGTGATAACCTGTTTGGTTAATTAAATTATCGTCTTTCGTTATTAAAATAACCTAAGACCTTAAACGCGCGCGAGCTTACAATTAGACAAGGTTTGGACGTATTATCTTAATTAACTGTTCTTAAATACGTATTTTCGAGATGTATTTATACTAAGATGTACTAAACGCGTGCTAAGTATGGACCGTGTATATATTAAAGCCCATAGTCCATTAACAAACGCGTGTCATAATACGTAAACACGTGAAGACCACGTGTTTAGACAAACTCGTGTTACTGTAGCACGAGTTTAGGCAAACTCGTGTTACTGTAGCACGAGTTTGTATACACTTCCTTTTGTCATCTTTTAAGTATACTTTAATTACTCAAAACGTGACTAGTTTATCACTTGTATCTGTATGTTATTTTATAATCACATTCATACAAGTCGTAAACATTAAACATACCAAAACTCTGATCAATATGTAATCATTCACATTACTTAAGTCCAAATAACAAATTTAAACATAACATAAGTCTATGATTACATATTACAAAATATAAACATATACTGATCAAATCGCTGTTGCTGTTGTCAACAGAATCATGCACTTACACTGCCAGCTGCACTGTCAAGATACCAGATATATTTCTTTCGATCGCCCTACATATACACCAGATTTTGATCAGTTAGATTTGGGAACCCATCGACTGATGGGTTCACTGGAGCCTCCCTTATAGGTTCCAGGGGCAATCTGGTCTAGCTCACTTTCTTCAACAGTGGTCTTAGTTGAAAAGACCACTGGGGTTGATAATTTAGAAACCTTTTCCTTTTTCTCAACTGGAGAAATAAATTTGTCTTTCTTTGAAAAAGGTTTTGTATTTTGTCTAGGGCCAGATGAAGTACCCTCAATAAAGTTTAATCTTGCATTAAAACTTTGTGATTGACGAGTCAGAATTTGAATCTGGCTCTCTATCCTGGACAAAATATCTTCTTCAGATGATAACTTAGCCTTTCCAGTCCAAGGCTTTGGTAAGGGATTGGTCTGAGGCAAAGGTCTATTCTGCTTCACCTTTTTAACTGGAGCAGTCATCTGGACAGCTCCAGTCTTAACCTCTGGGGATTGAACTGGATAAAAGTTGGTCTTGGGAGTTACAGGCTTATCATAAACAGTTGTGGGCCTGAACACCTCTGGTAATCGATCGATTACTGGTATTAATGATGCTACATGTGTATTTCCATCTAAATATGCACGTTTTTGAGCAGGAAATTGTTTGAATACAGCATCATATGGCTTTTGGGTTTCTAGCCATGACTTAATTACCAGTTTTTCTTTTTCTAAAATGATCTCAAGATCTTGTTTTTCTTGGATCAATTGTTCAGTTACCAGAACCTGGGCTTGAAATGTCAGTTCAATATCTTGAAGTTCTTTTAATTTTGATTTTAAAGCATTTATTTCAGAAGAATCTGTTTCTAGACCAATTACACCATCAGATCTAACAGTTTCTACAAAAATCAAATCAGAAATTAAGAGCTTCAGCAATGTCCAATTTTAGTTCTTGGTCAGTTGCATTATCATAATCACTAACCTTTTTAATAACAATGTCCACCCATCGTCCAGATGTGACATCTTCCTTCACCAGGAGCTCTTCGTCTTCCAGAGCCATGTAACAACAATCTCTTTCCTCTTCTTCATCAGCAGATGAATCATCAGAAGGAACCCACTTCTCTTCAGTCGTTGCAATCATGCACTTATTATTTGTTTCCATTTGTTGTGCCATGAGAGCAATTTGTGCCTTAAGCTTTTTATATTTCAATTTATAGCTATCATCAGGCTTATTATTAGAAGAGAATGGACCAGGCTTGGATGCAAACTGGTTGGACCTGCACTCTTTCATGAAATGACCCTTTTTGCCACACTTAAAGCATGTCAAATTGGTCTTGTCAGTGGAAGAACTGGATGCAAATTGTCGAGATGGCCTATTTGCTCTTGCTTTGAAACGGTTAAACGTTTTAGCAATCATTGCAACAAGGTCATCATCTTCAGTTTCATCACAACAGTCTGGAGAGACTTGACTGGTTTCTCCAGAATCCATTAGTTCAGACACCATCTTCTTCATAGAAAATACATTCTCAGAAGATATCAGTGCTGTACCTTGTGGTTCAGTATGACTGACCATATTAGGAGAACTGGAGGCATGGTTATAGGCATCTCGTTCTGCAACCACTCTCTGAGCTTGATTTTCTTCAGTGTACCTGAAAGCTCCATAAAGAGTTGAGAGAGTGTGTGTGTGCAAAGTTTTTCCTTGTCGTAAGACTAGGATCATATGAGACCATTTGGTGGGAAGAATGTCACAGAATTTCTCCAGAAGTATATCCTTGTCCTTCTCAACCCCAAGACCTCTCACTTGGTTTATGATACTCATAAATCTGGTGTAAGTACCAGTGAGAGACTCGTTAGGTTGAGCAAAAAATGACTCATACCTCTTGTTTAAGGAGACCTTTCTGGTGACAATGGTGTCATCTCCTCCTTCGTGTTGGTTTAAAAGTTCATCCCACATGGTTTTTGCACTAGGAAAAAGAACTAGTGTGGGAATTAGGGTTTTGGAACGGCCCCGAGGATCATGTTTTTAAGGAGGGTGTCTAAGATTCACCAATCTCCTCTCCTCTTCTGACAATGTTCCTCCCTCTTTTCCCTTCCCCTTCTAGATCCAGAAGGATCAAGAAGTGGATTGAGAGGTGATGTAGGCACATAAGGTCCTTCATTTAAAATCTTCATCATGTTCCTCTCAATACCAGTGACATGTAACACCATCCTAGCCTTCCACGTACCAAATTCATCACTGTTCCCACTGAATTTAGGAACAGGATTATTTGAGTAGTGCACATGCACGTGTGGAGAAGCAGGAGTAGGAGGAGGAGGAGGTGGTGGATTAGTGTTATTAACATTTTGAGGTTCATTTTGATCATTAATATTTACATTAGGATCGGGACCAAGACTAAAACCTTGTGTATTTTCTTGGTTAGCCATCGAGAAACAGATCTAGGCAATGATTAGCCTTCTGCTCTGATACCAAATGTGAGTCCCTTTAAGTTCGGGATGGTTAACCTAGAATGTATAAAATACAACAAGTCTAATAATCACTAGAATTGGACTAGTATTACTTGTAAATAAATATGCAAGATATATAAACAAAGTAATACAAGACTTAAAGCAATAAACAAGTAAAGTGGAACATTATGTATTTTTCATGGGTACTTTATTTATTGATGTTTAAATAAAATACAAGGTTGTTGCGGAATCAAGATAATACAATTAAGTATGTATCCTAACAACCTATGAGTACAAATGATCTATATTTGTCAAATAGCTCTTTAGGATCGAGATACTTAAAGTTGTGAAGTATCCCTGTTTAAGATCGAGAGTATTTAGACAAATTCACTTTCATGCAAGGTGTGTGCTTAAAAGTATTTATGTCAAGGAATGACTTTGTATTTATAGGCAACAAAATTCACCAGTGAATTTTGTGCCGTACAAATATGGTTGCATACATTTAATGATCCGACAAGAACATTAATTGTATTGGATAAGGAATAAGGATAAAGTCACATCAAGTGCAAGTATATCCTTTTATCCAACCACCTTAACACACGTATACTATGTTAAAGAACAAGTGGATTGTTCTTTGGAAAGTGTGTTAAAGGCATAAGTCAATCCTCGATATTAGTGTTCAGACTTGCAGGATCTAGAACACTAACAATCCTCCAGTGTACAGATCTGGTAAGACTTTCCAGTGGACTCCGCCATTTGTAAAGTCTTCTTCCTTCAGACTTCAGTCTTTGACTTCAGTCAGAATGTCTTCAGTAGAGTAGATCTGGACTGGGGTGAAGTCTTCAGTGAGGTAATCTGGAGAATACTCCAGATTATCTATACAAGTATTTGCTCACTAGTCTTCAATTATTTCTGGACAAATCTTTAGAGGGACTCCAGATTCCAAATCTGGAGAAGGTCCAGTCGAACATGTTTTCTGGTCAGATCTTCAGTGAGGCTCCAGAAGTCGGGTCTGGAGCGAGTCCAGCAAAACATGTTTCTTGACTTATCTTCAATAAGATTCCAGTAGTCCAGTCTGGAGCCAGTCCAGTAAGTCTGGACTAAATCTGGACCTATCAAATTCCCCCTATTTGTTTAGAAATAATGCAAGTATTTTTCAGGCTTATAGATATACAAATTTGTATGCCTGGAAAACACTTGGTCGATTTAAGTCTAAAAAATCTAAGTTACTGGAAAACACTTTATAGATCATGAGTGTTTTCAGTTTCATCTTTTAAGTTCTAACTTAGACTAAATCTGGTCATTTACTTGTAAAAATAAAAGAATTGCAACTATTATTACTTTCATCAAAAGGAAAATAATTACAACTTTTATAAGACAATAATTACAACAAGTATAATGATAAGAGTTTAGGCCCTTCTTCTCGACGTCCTTTCTGGAGCATCTTCAGTAGCCTTCCTCTTAGGAGATGGAGATGATGGAACAGACACTGGTGGTCTCAGACCCAACACAGCTTCCATTTGTTGAATTCTTCTTCCAGACCTTCTCAATCCTTTTCATGAAGGCCTTAACATCTGGAGAGAGATCAGTCTTACCTTTAAACGTCATTCCAATCTCCTTCAGTTCAGTCCATCCAAAAGCTTGGACTGAAGTATCTTTCCTCTCATCTGTAAAGTTACCCTCCCTGGTCAACTTCACATTAAATCTGGTCATTCCTTGATGAATTTCAGCCAGTTTGATTTCAGCATTTACAATCTTTCTTGCATTGGCCCTGAAACTCATCATTTCTTCATATTTTGCTTTCAGCTTTGCCATCTGAACCAATTCTTCAGTTTCCCTGGATACACCACTCTGTTGTCCTTCAGTGGACTGGTGTTCTTGTCTATTGATTCTCAGAGTAGTATCCAGAGGAATAAAGGTGCTAAGATCACCATCTTTTATTGCCTTTAATTGTTTGGCAGTAAGCTTGGGCAGACCAGTCATTCTCTTCCTGTATTCCAACTCCAGAGCACCAGCATTTCTTCTTATCTTTTTCTGGAGGCTTACCAGCTCCTCCTTTCTCTGTCTGATCAACTCTGGAATGGTTACACCATAAATCAATGAGTCATATACCTGTTCTTCTTCAGCATAGAACGAGCGTATATGCACATCATTCAGTGCATCAAGACACTGATGAACTCTGGGATCCTCCTTCATCCTTTTAAAAATTTCAATATTTATGCCAAGTCTTCCAGCATTGTAGGAATCTAGAGTACCCATTGTAGCCATCTCCCTTTGATGGGCCAGCAGTTCATTCTTTTGGTTTGTCTTAAAAATTTCTATCATGATGCACTGTTGATTTAACTTCCTTGAAGTCTCATTGTCAACATCTTCAGTCTGATCTTCCTCTTCACCAGATACTACTTTTTCTTTTCCTTTAACTGCCTTCAGTGTGGTAGGAATATCTGGGAAGGATTCAAACTGGGGCTCTGATGTGCTAAATCGAGTTTAAAATTTATAAACAAGAAATACCCTAAAACTGACTACTACACACTATCGGGCAGTGGACCCGATCGTATGCAATATAGTTAAGAGGTAAGTCCAGGTTCGTTCACGGGGATTGGTTCGAGTCAATTGTTTAGTAAAGGGGTTTGGAAAAAGGGTGTTACTTTAATTCTCTCTTTGCCAATAACTTTAAAGGACAAATGCAAATAAGTAAAGGTAAATCTCAAACAATAATGGTAAATATCATCCGCCTTGACTCCGCTAGACTTCAAACATGATTGCATTCAATTAAGTTCAGATTCGTTAAGAGTTGACAAAATAATCGTGAAAGGATAAACTGCTCGCGTGGTACCACCAACCGCTCACAATTCACCCAATCACCTAGTTGTTAGATTAATTACCCAAGCCGGTACCACCAATGCCTAGACAATCTTACCAACACTTAGTTTGTTTGATTACCAACTTACCAATTGCGCCTATGTGGAAATAACGTGGTACCACCAACCGTTACAAAACACGTTGACAAAATGATTCCTTCTATTAATTTGACATTCACTATCATACCATGAACTAGTGATAATCGCTCATAGACAAGCGACCGATTGCAAATCACATATGTGTTCGACTAGTACCACTAACGAAGAACACACATGCCACCAACATCAAATTAATACAAATAAAGGAATTAAGTCATCAAGATCACGACACAACGATAATTGAAATCAACTCTTTGAATTAAAATATATAGCAATCACATCATTCGTCTAGTTTCATCAAGGTGGACAATAGAAGAATTAGCCACTCATGACTAAATTGAAATTACAATTAAAATCAAGGTAAAACATAAAGTACCAATTGGTCGAAGAATGGAAATTGCAAGACAATAAGTAGATACGATCTAGATGGGTGCACGTGAATCCTCCACGAATCCAAAGACGATTAAATCTTGAATTGCTCCTTGAAAGTTTCCTTGAAGTGCAGCTCCTAGAAAGATATTTCGATCCCTGGGAATTAGGGTTATGGAGACTATTTATACCCTCTGCTGTCTGATGCAAAAACTGACCAAACCCTTCAGCTCCGTGCACCCACTGCGGCGCAGTGAACCCGTGCCTTCCCTCACTGCGGCGCAGTGAGGTTCTTGATGAAAACAATACCGTGGATATTGGCTGCGGCGCAGTGGACCATGTACATCTCCACTGCGGCGCAGTTCATTTCCACGTCTTCCTTTTTCCTTATGTGACTGCGGCGCAGTCATCATCAAGCCATCCCCACTGCGGCGCAGTGGGGGTTTGTACAATCAATGCCGTAGATTTTGGCTGCGGCGCAGTGGACCACGTACATCTCCACTGCGGCGCAGTCAAATGCTTAGTGTACAACCTTCATCTTTTGATCCCGACACTCGCTATCTCTTCCACTCGAAACGACTCTCGACTTCACAAATGACTTCTGGCCAATAATAATCCGAAATTGCACAAGATGAACGCGTAACCTGTTTAGAACCTGAAAACACTAACAAACACATAAACGCGCCAAATGCACACAAATTCGACAAAAATATTTTAATAAAATGGCCAAAAACGATGTGGGCAATGGGTATAAGTTGGTCACATCAAATCCCCCCACACTTGAGCATTGCTTGTCCTCAAGCAAATCCTGAATTAAAGCATAGTGTAATCCTTGACAATGGAGCAACATAAACAATGACGAGTATCAAAAAGAAGCCACACCAAGCATGTCAAATGACAAAAAGGTTGGGTGAAGCAGTTTTAATCTTAAATGAAAACCCGAAATGTTTGACAATACCTGAACGATCCGCAAGCCATGATAACACAACTAAGCACAAGTGAAACAAATGAACCTATCAAAATCATTCTACTCCAACAAACTTACTTTTGGGGTTGAATGTATATGAAGAATCACTCATAGCTCGGTCGTGATGTATGCTATTTTACCATAGGCTTGAACCGGGATCATAGCTCCACCGACGTGGCGTAAGCACCAAGTACATCATCAAAATATGGCATATAAGTTGGTTGTATAGTTAGGCTAAGGTATATGTAATGGATATTTACAATGGTGAGGGAGTGTAGGTTAGAAATGAAATGAAACAATCAAATATATAAGTTGAGTATGAAATATGAACAAAATAGTCTAATCAAAACCCGTACCATTGATTGCCAACAAACCATGAACCCATAAATTGCTTATCCGCTAAGTCACCTCAACAATACCAAGCAAACTCGACACCATTGTGGTGTATCAACATCAAACAACTTAACATCCACCAAACTCTCCATTCATAATGATACAACAAAACTCTAGACATAAGAAACTGAGAAGTACCCACTAGTAGCCCAAGTTCATTTTCTTCTTTTTTTTTTTTTTTTTTTTTTTTTTTTTTTTTTTTTTTTTTTTTTCGAACCACTTTTACTCTACTAGTAGGCACCCTCTTACGAAGATGAACAATGTCTAACACACATACTTTCTTTTGAACACTCCAAAACATTCCCAAAGACCAACAATGTTCCACCGATAACCCATTTAAGCTCTCCCAAACCGTCCATACACACCAATGACAATCAACGGCCCACCAAGATTAGACTATCGGAAAAGTAAGGTGAAGTATACAAAGAAAGGAATGAAATGTATGTATATGTGAGTGTATAAAGGTTGTATAAGGGTGAGTATAGTAAGGTATGAATGTACAAAAGCAAATGGTGAAAAGAAAGAAAGAAAGAAAAGTATAGGTCAAACCTAAATGCCAATTCGTCATCCGATGTACTTATATCACAAGAGTGATCTCACTGCGGTCTCGTCACGATCACCAGGCCAAGTTCTAGAATCAACACATCACCGGCACACTCATATCAAAGCAAAGAACCCGGAAATGGAAGATTAACCTCAAACACGCACATCCTAGTGCAGGGCATCAAAATGAAAACCCTTACTCCCGGATAAAACCAAGAGCCTAAGAGAGGGACGTATTAACAAAGCAATCAAACCAAAACCGTCACCTAACACAACTATATATGAAATGATGAATCTCACAATTTGGGTGTTTTGGATATATTAGAGCATGCAAGTAATGTTATCAATCCCGAAGGACTAGCCAAATGACCGTTCAGAACACATTTCGCCGATTAAAATTGTTTGTCAAGGAAAAATTTTGTAGTAAAATTGCTTATTAAGATATGAATTAAGTGACAAAAGCAATTTACCACAAGGACAAACTCAACTCAAGTTTCAAAAACCACATCAACCTCTATTATCCCACCAAATTGACAACACCGATTCCAAACATGCACATCACAGTGAAGAGCTCAAGATAGAGACTCCTACCCTCGGATAAAATCCAAAGGCCTATGAGAGGGACACATCAACAAAACCGGTAGAAATCTCAATGGCAAAACAACAAAAGTGATGTACCCGGAAGCTTAAACCTATTTGCCACCCCCCCACACTTAAGATGGACAATGCCCTCAATGTCCATATCGGTCAAACAAAGGTAAATAAGGGTAAGCAAAATCGATAACTAAAGCACATACCGGAATGAGGACACAATCCGTTTTAAAACAAGTTAGCTGACCCCGCGTCACAAATTGCACTTCCGAAAGAGGAAGGACACTTTGGATGGCGGGAGAAACAACATGTAACAAAACGGAAGGTGCGAGAATCGAGTACATCAAACATACCAACACAAATGCGGCGCTGAACTTACTGCCAGCATATGCATACCATCAAACAATCAACACTCAATGGTTCTCCCCCACACTTGGGTTGGACTACAACTATCAATACCTGCTTCATATAGCATCAGAAAACAAAATGTAATATCAAGCACCAAAAGAAAAAGAAAGTCAACCACACACAATGTTTCATCACCCCGTAGGGTGGATACCAAACAACCACACACAATGTTTCATCACCCCGTAGGGTGGATACCAAACAACCAAAAGAAAATTTAAAAAGTACAGAAGTAGAAAGTGTTCAAACAAGCCATCACTGTGGTGGAGGATGGGGTGGGTAATGTTGGTAACCAGGAATGTTACTATAATCAAAGAAGGATCCCACCACCTGCTCTGCAAAAGACGGGTCAGCAGCTCCCGCCGGGGTCACGTCCATACCTGCATAAGTACCTGTATAAGAACCAAATCGGACCGGCATATCCGGTCCCAATGCTCCTGGATCATGACGGGGAGGCTCCTCAACCTGATGCTCGGGAGGAAAGTAAAAACCTCCACCAACACGCTGATGAGGGATAAACATGGAGGGCGGGCGGTACTCGGGAATATCAGCTGGTGGACTAAAATCCTGCCCTCTCAACTGCGCCTCCCACAAAGGCTGGTAACGGCGCGAGTCGTAAACCACTCTCCCTAAACCAGAACCCATCATAGTCAAATCTCCCCCAACCTGCTCTCGAAAACTATCCATTCGAGAATGGAAAGACTGCTGATCCTCATACATCCTATCCATCACAGACTGAAGAGAGGTGAAATCAAAACCTGCTGGATGAGCAGAAGCGGAAAAGGAACCTCCTGCAGTAGTGGTAGCACGACGTGTAGGATGTCGCACCGGCTCTGGCTCCTCCTCAGCAGCCGCATCCATATCAACATCCACATCCTCCTCCACAATGGGAGGCGGTGCAGGAATCACTCCAATGTCATCAAGCAACCTTGAATTCTCCGTCTTCGTCATCTTCTTAACAATCTTAGCCCTTATCAACTCTCCCTCCTCCAAAGTCTCCTGAAATACCGGTGGTGAAAGATGGGTCTGACAGTCATCAGTATCAAAAACCCCCATCCGTCTATAGATCATCGTAATGAAATGTCCCAAAACCAACTCTGAATCGGAGTGGTTCCACATCCTGTCCAACAACAACCATGGGAGCTAATGCAAACCGCCCTGGAGCCCCCTCAGAGAACAACTTAATCAACCATAAGTCTGTTAGATACACCTTCTCCCAATGAGTAGAACGCTGAACCAAGAAAGTGACAACCATACGATGGAGCATCCTAAGCTTAATACTCCGAATCTTAGACATGCTACCTGACCCACCAGTCTTCCAAACCTCTCCTCCAGTAATACGAGTCCAATACTGCATTAGTGACTCGCCATCAAAAGGCTGCTTCACATATAAACCCTGCCTCAACAAACTCCTGAAATCACTATTCCTTAACTCATCCAATGTATACATCCCAGTATAATACCCAAACTGAGCTACAGAAATCTTCCTAAGCATACCTCCACAATAAAAATGCACACACCTCTCCTCAAAAATATCCTTAATCTTATTCAACTCCTTTTTTACCTTGAAAGTTGAATAAAATTCTAAACAAAGCTCCCTATAAACAGGTTCCCTGTTATTAAACACATTATGCCACATATCGCTCACAACCAACCTGTCATCAACTTGAGCCTCTATTCTAAACCACCCATTAATATCGGCCTGAATACCAAAATGTTGAGCAGCAGTGGGGTGGAGATACCTGGGTGGGCAAACTACCTCTTTGTGAATAGAAAAGAGCTCGTTGAGATAATTGTTGCGGTGAGGTTGCTTCACCCTTGAAAAATCTAGCCACGCGTGCCTCTCATTCAACTGACCCGGCCAAAACTTAAGAGCAGGCGGCTCAACCTCCGTAACCGCCTTGCCTTTCCGCAGAGCGGTCCCACTGGATGTTCCCTCCTCGGGTTGCTTCCTCTTGTCAGCACCAGACGCATCCTACAATCACATATAATAACGACAAACAAGCAAGTAAAACGAGGAATGCAAAGCGAGAATAATATCAAACAATCAACAAAATTTAGGCAGAAAAACGTCCCACTGCGGCGCAGTGGAAAAACACCCCCTCACTGCGGCGCAGTGAGACACTGAACAAACAAGAATGAGACTACCCACTGCGGCGCAGTGGGACAAGGCAATCCCTCACTGCGGCGCAGTGGGGTGCGAAACCAGCATTAGTTCAAAAATATTTTTTCAAAACCCTAGTTTTTTTTCTACTCAAATCCGGATGAACTAGTGTTAAATTCATGAAATTGAACATCACATTATCATAATTAACACATATCACACAAAACCCATCAATTAATTTAACAATTACAACCTAAAAATTCGAAAATCAAAGATTTAAAAGAAAACTCAAAGAAAAGTTCAAGAAACTTACTCCTTTACCCATGATGATGATAAATTGATGATAATCTAGGAGAGAGAAGAAAGAAAATTGCAAGATTGGACGTGAATTAGAGGTGAAAATAGGTTTGGGAGTGTTGTTTTTGTTAGAGAGAAAAAGAAGAGTTATGTTGGTAAAAATAAAATAACCTAAAATTACAACCCTTATACCTGCACTCAATGTGGCTGTCGACATGCCCACTGCGGCGCAGTGGGCGCTTACCTTCCCCACTGCGGCGCAGTGGGCGATTTTGGCACGAAAAAGGCCGAAACAATCTACTGCGTCGCAGTCAGCTCATCTTGCCCCCACTGCGGCGCAGTGGGGCACTCTCCTGCACGAAACATCGGTAATGCACAACAAACCTCAATTCGTTTCACGATCAACCTGGACCTGCACTTCTTAACAAAACAAAATCAAATCTAACTAAATGAAAAGAAGAACGAAATGCAATAAAAACAAATGAGACACACGGGTTGCCTCCCGAGAAGCGCTAAGATTATTTACGAGTCTTTAGCTAGACTCGACCTCCTTTCAAGTTTCGGGTTCAAACAAAGGGACTTCCTCAATTGCCCCCTCTTCCTGCTCTTCTTCAAAATACAACTTCAATCTATGACCATTGACAATGAAAGACCCATTTCCATCCCTTTTAAACAATTCAACATAACCGGATGGATACACATGCTTAATCACAAAAGGTCCTATCCACCTAGAAGTCAACTTGGGTTGTTTGATTTTAAATTTTGACAAGAACAACAAAACCTTTGCCCCAACCTTAAAGTCCTTCCTACGGAGCCTTTTGTCATGATAAACTTTGGTCTTTTCCTTATAAAGCCTAGAATTTCATAAGCTCCCAATCGAAGCTCATCGAGCTCATGGAGCTGCAACATTCTTAGTTCACCGGCCTCCATCATGTCAAGGTTCAAATTTCTCAACGCCCAATAAGCCTTATGCTCTATCTCAATGGGTAAATGGCAAGTCTTACCATAGAGCAACCGGTATGGCGTGGTGCCAATCGGTGTCTTAAAGGCGGTCCTAAACGCCCACAAGGCATCATCAAGCTTCTTAGACCAAACCTTGGGGTTATCCCCGACCGTTTTTCCAAAATCCTTTTTAAAGCCCTGTTGGTGTTTTCCACTTGACCACTGGTCTGTGGATGATAGGAAGTAGAAAAGTAATGACAAACACCATATCTTTTAAGAACCTTAGCTAATTGGTGATTTGCAAAATGGGTACCACGGTCACTAATCAGAGCTCTAGGACAACCAAAGCGGCTAAACAACTGTTTAAGAAAGTCAATGACCACCCTAGCATCATTCGTGGGCAAAGCCTTGGCTTCGGCCCACTTAGACACGTAATCAACAGCAACAAGTATGTAAAGGAACTTGTTAGACGGTAGGAATGGTCCCATAAAGTCTATACCCCAAACATCGAAAACCTCACATACCTGAATTCCTTGTTGCGGCATTTCGTCTCGCTTGGTGATGTTCCCTTGTCGTTGGCAAATGTTACAAGTTTCTACTAAGGTTTGAGCCTCCCTGAAAATGGTGGGCCAATAGAAACCTGCATCAAATACCTTTTTACCTGTAACTGAGGGACCATAATGACCTCCAGTTGGTCCATAGTGACAAGCATCCAAAATCTCCCTAGTCTCAGCTCCAGCCACACATCTTCTCACCATCCCATCTGCACAAACTCGAAATAAGTATGGGCTGTCCCAAAAATAGTACTTGGCATCCGATATGAGCTTCTTCTTCTGTTGATGCGTGAAGTCATTGGGAATCTCACCTGTAACCAAATAGTTAGCAATATCTGCAAACCAAGGAGCATCATTAGAAGTAGAAATAAACATTAGAGACTCATCAGGGAAGTGATCATTGATCTCCCCATCACGAAGTTCCTCCCGGTGAGGATCTTCCAATCGACTCAAGTGGTCGGCGGCCAAGTTTTCAGCCCCTTTCTTATCCTTGATCTCAATATCAAATTCTTGTAACAACAAGATCCATCGGATAAGTCTGGGTTTAGCATCTTGTTTCGAGAACAAGTACTTCAGGGCTGA
>CM067170.1:126797338-126819879 GCA_034093135.1 Erigeron breviscapus | reverse complement strand
AGGTCAACAACCAGAAAATGTTGACCTCCTAGACGACCAAGGTCAAATAGACGCCTTATGAGGGCTGGAGTTCAGGTGAATCCAGAAAGACATCCTGGTGATATTATGAATATTGATGGGTCTCCTATTTTTGAACAAGAAGAAAATGTTGAGCAGGCAGAAAATATACAAGTTGTTGAGCAGGTGACTGATGAACAGATAGTAAATGTTGCTCAGAATGTTGAGCAGGCTGGTCAATTGGACTTGAATGTAGAAGTTGGTGAACAGGCTGGTGATGAAACAGTTGGTGAAACATTTGTCTGGGATGAGGCTGATTCACCCATGTCAGAAGGTAATATTTTTGATACTTACATGAGCTTTCTGGGTGAAGAAGTAGAAAATGTAGTTTCTCTGTTTTTGCTTCAGTCACCCAACCACTTACTGAAATGCCACCACCTCCACCAGAATCAAATATTCCACCACCAGAATCCGATATGCCACCACCACCAGAATCCATTAATGCACCACCACCACCACCACCTTCAATTCCACAAACAACTCCATCAGAAATGAATGTGTTTGCTGAAAATGAGAAGCTGGTAGTCGAGAAGTTGAATGAGCTGGTACTGGCCACCAATAACAATTCTGAAAATCTCAAAGTGGCAGTCCAGGGATTAGAAGCAAGACTGGTTAGTTCTGTTCAGACTGCAGTGAAAAGTGAACTTGTTCAACCACTGGCAGGTCTGACAAGTGAAGTTCAGAAGTTGACAACCAGGTAAGTTCCTAAACGAAAAATAGTAAAACGAAGATGATCAGATCACCAAAAGAGATACAATGATCACAATCGATTACCATAATCAAGTAGAAGACCACGAAATTAGGGCAGAAAAAAGAAAAGAAGGATAGGTTTCAAAATCGCCATATTAGGGAGAGAGAAATAGGGTTTTTAGCATAAATACAACAGTTGATTCAAGTACTTTATCCATTCCTTCTTTCGATTTGAATTTAAAGAAGAAAAACCCATTATTGTTCATCATGACACGTGAGCATTCATACTTGGACCAAGCATTTTTAACAAAATTCTCAACAACTGGAAATGCAATACGTTTGCTAAGGAAGTAACCATACAACGTATTATCAAATCGATCAATTACCTTTTTAATGGATTCACGAGGAAGAAAAACATCAGCATCACCAACAAATTCTGTCGAGTCCAACTTGCGCAAGTTCACCTTCCTCTTATTTATGTTTCCCTGAAGTTTAGCTGCATAGGAGACTTTCGTAGGTGCAACAGAAACCTCTTCAGCTTTTCCTATATCAGCAAATTCTACATGTTTCTTTCCTACATCAATTCCAGCATCCTTGTTAGGGGGTCTGGCATTGGCGTGTTAATCTCAATCTTTTGCTGATTTTCAATATCCTGCTCAGTAACGGGAATGCCTTTGACCAAGCCAGAATCATCAAAATCATCACCATTATCATTATCATTTCCAAAGGTAGCAGCAAAAGCCGCTGCTTTAGATGGAGAAAGGGGAGTTGAGCTACTATACTTGTCACCTCCATCATCATCGGCTGAAGCTACATCAAACTTCACTTCACCCGATTTAGGGCTTCCACCCTTTTTAAGGTTTCCACCTTTGTTTTTCTTACCGGACATGGAAGAACTAGTGTTCACCGGATGGCCACCACTAGCCGCCTTCAATCTATTAATATGATCTTTTAGCTCTTGAAAACTAGTCGAACTATCTCTTTTCATACACAAAATGAAACCATGCACTACAAAACGAACACACAGCACACAAAAAAAACAACGAACAGCAGAAAGAAAATGAGAAAACCTTAACCTATGAAACCCTAAATTAAATCCTACCCTCTTAACCCGATAGCAGGATTCATCTAAATCTAGCTTGACTAATCAAGTTAGCCGCGAACAGATAGACCTGCTATGTGATCAGAGAAATAAGAAAATAATTAGGGTTTGGACGAAATACATAAGAAACGAATGATTACCCAACCGAAACAATCTAGAAAAAACTAAAACATGCACATCAACCGATTCGAGAATCAGTGAGAGGGACACATTTGCAAGATTAACTAGATCAAATCGAATAGATAGACATGGGAAAGTGATGAACAAAATCGTCGGCATAGGAGAGAGAGAAAGGGTTTGGTTCGTCTGCTATCACCGCAAGTGTTTAGTATCTCTCTTACTGCCCACTTCGCGGTCTTATTTATTAAGAACTCAGGCGCTAAACCATAGTACGTTGTTTACAAAATGGAGAGGAGAGGATATCATGTTAGGTTCCATGACCAGGTTCATTGCGATTTGTATCTTACAGCATCAAGACCAGATATCATGTTTGCGATTTGTTTGTGTGCTCGTTATCAGTCTTGTCCTAGGGAAAGCCATATGAAAGTTGTTAAGCGGATTCTTCATTACCTCAAAGGACAACCAGTGTTGGGATTATGGTATTTGTAAGTCCCAACTCAATAGATGGCACTACCTGAAGACACCTCTATGTCGATGGTGGAGTTACTTTGCAATATATGCACTGAACTGGAGACGACCAGTTGCAGTGTATATACCAAGTTCTAGATAGATTACTTATATAAAAGACAATAAGTAAAGAACAATGCAATAATACAATAACTTGTAAATAACTTGATGAGACAATATGTAATTTTCAATGTGTAATTTATTTATTGATGTTAAATAAATTACAAGGTTGTTACGGAACCAAGATAATACAAGAATGTAAATATCCTAACAACCTATGAAATACAATTGATCTATACTCGGAATTTCTCAAGACAATCGAAACACTTAAAGTTGTGAAATGTTCCTTTTAGCGATTGAGAGAATATTGCACAAGTTCACCAAGAATATTGCAGGTTTGCAAAGTGTGAATTCTATCGAAGTGTATTCGAAGAAGTGATCATATTCTTGTTGTGCAATGACTTGTATTTATAGTCAAAGTTAACATTGGGATGTTAACTTTGGCCGTACAAATGTGGTTGAGCATTTAAGGAATAGCATTTAATTCCTTAAAAAGCAGTGTAAAGTCCCATGATAAAGCAACTTTACACAACCACCTTTATGTACCTTTTATTACTTAAATAATAAGATAAGGCTTATTATCCGGGTAAAGGTACATAAAGTATACAAGTCAATTCCTCGTAATCAGTGTAAAGCTTTGTAAGGCTTTCCACTGATGGTCTCCAGTTTGTAACTGACTAGAATGTCAACTGGGCTTCGCTGCCATTGCCATTCTCTATCTTCCATTTGTTGTCTTCGACTTCAACTGGAATGATTCTTCAACTGATTAGTTCTCAACTGGATGAAGTCTTCAGTTGCATTTAACTGTACGTTGCAACTGGACTTCAATACATTTCGGACAAATCTTCTTAGTCAGTCACTGGCATCTTCTTAGTCTCCAAATGCAACTGGAGACTGGCCAGTTTCAGCAAAACTGGTCCTAACAAATTCCCCCTATTTATCCTGAAATATTGCCAAGTCTTTTTCAGTTCTTGTATCTGTACAAGTGTGAACTATAGAGACTTGTTTGATTTAAATCTATCTAAGTTTCCAAGGCATTTTTATAGATCAATAAATGCCTTAGGTTTTTCTTTTAGGTTTGTTAGATTTTAATCTATTTATCTACCTTGTGGTTACAAACTGGTAACTTCATTTATACAAGGGAATGAAATTTATACAAGTTACAGAATGTACAACAAAATACAAGTAGATAACTGAAAGAAAGAACTTAATGAGATGGCCCTTCGCCAGTTCTCTTCTCTTTGACACTGAAGAGATAGGGTGAGAGTCTTCAGGATCAATATTTCAACTTTAAGCTCCAGATTTCTTTGTTGAATCTTGCCCTTTAGGAAAGTTCACCCATGCTTTCTCAAACCTATTCTTTTGTGACTTCGCATCCAACACATTCACCATTTCCACCCATTCACTGAACTCATACTGCATTGCACCAGGATTGTCAGTTTTAACCAGTGGCCCTCTGGTATAACTAACTTCAACTTGAAAGACTTTGGTGCCTGGCTTGATTGTTACATTGACACCATTGATAGTACCACTATGTCTTCTGGTTGACATGATCTGGGAGTAATAGCTTCTTGCTTCAGATTCATTTGTTATTTTTATACTCCAGCACCAGCAGCCAGTACAGCGGACTTGATGTCTTCATTAGATACCTCGCCAGTTGGTTCAACAAATGTGCTAAGGTCAGCATCTCTTGTCAGTGGTCTTCTTGGTTGTGGAATCCTTCTTATTGGTGGATTCAATACATCCTTCACAACCTTCTTAACATTTGCAATTCTTTTTAGAATCCCACTGGCCCTATTCTCTTTAGCCTTCTCCACTGATATGTTCAAACTTCTGGCATCAAATTCAACTTCATCCTCAGGATAGTGTCTGTCCTGTTCTACATCCAGCAGATTCCCAAAAGATTAGCATCACTCATATCAAGCAGTTTGATCTGTGCAAGATGTGCCCTGCTTCAACTTGGTTTCTTTGTTTCATCTTCTTTCTTTCTTTAATATCATTGCCAAGTCTAGCCAGTCTTCTGCTATCACTATCTGAAACTGGAGGAAGTACATCAGCATTGCCAGTTTCTAACATTACATCAGTGGCCGGCTGGGCAGATGCATCAACAGCTAAACCTTTTCCCTTATCCAACACATTCCCCCTAATAGCTTGCTCACCAGCTTCAGTACTGGCAGCTACAACCATTCATACAATTCTCTTCCAGATGGAGTCCTTCTAAGTGCAACTGGTGGAAGGACTGCACTTCTTTCCCCCTTGGCAGCATCTAGACCTGCCCGAATACCTTCCCATTCAGAGGGGTGAGATGGCAACTGGTCAAGAGGCTGCCATGTTTGCATGTCCTTGCACTCCTTGAAAATCCCACACATCATCCTGAAAGACCTCCACAAATGGTTGGTCTCCTTTGACTGGGTCAAAACATTTGCAGTAACCTGTTCTTGACCAGTTTTTAATTCATTTAAGATCCTGGAGTCTTCATCCAAACCAGAGACAACTTTATCCTTTACTTCATCATCCTTCTTCTTCAAATTTTCTACTTCAGTTGTCAGTTTATCTAAAGATTGAGCATGTAGAGATACCTGGGTGTTCAAATTCTCAATGCTGCCTCTCAACTGGTTGATCTCACTGGTGAGTGGGGCCAGATCAACCTGAGGAGTGGCCAGCTTGGTGATCTCAGACATCACCCTTTCAATCAATTGTGCTTCTCTAGCACCCAGCGTATCCTCTATCTTCTGACCAACTGAAGTCATCAACTGCTCTCCAATTTCAGTCACATTTAGGCCAGGTTTTTCAACTAATTCCTTTACCTGCCTTTCAATCTCCTTAAATCTACTTCAGATGTTCTTACAGTGTTGCCAAGCAGATTTGAGATTGAGGTTGTGACCTTGGACTGAGTAAGGTCAAAGGCTTCCTTCAAAGATGTTGCCAGATTATTGCAGCCAGTGACCAACTCATTTAGCTTGTTGAACACCAAGTCTTCATTTGATGAAAACCTGTTAATCCCCAGATCAACCACTTTAATGTTGGTCAAGTGATCCTTGTGGTATCTGGAGAAAGACTTGGTGTTTTTGTCAAGTGTCTTTTGAATATCCCCCACCCTGGTAAGAAGGTTTTGGATATCGGTTTGAACAGACACAAATTGACTGTCCAGTGACGGAGGAGAAGGTGTCACTGGACCAGCAGCAGTTACTACTGGAGCAACTGGAGGAGGCAAACTTAAAGAAGTCTCCCCAGTTGTCATACCAGCAGTTGAAGAAATAGTAGGAGTGGTGGTAGAAGAAAGGACTGGAAAAACAATGTGTTGTTCATGCTGAGAATGCTCAGGTGTGAACAACGGCGGCGGTGGGGGTGTCATTTCTCGAAATATATCAGTAGGCACATTTTGTAGGGATGGTGAAAGTGAAATTGATGCATCTGGAAGCGAGACTGGAGATGAAGGGTTTTGATCTGGTACAGCAGCATCAAAAATCTCCAAGTCTGAAGCAGTTCCTTCAGAATCCGAAAACTCTATCAGGATTTCCTCGTCATTAACATTCATGTCCAGATCCATGAATGTAACTAAGGGCTGACCAGAAAGGTCAGTCTCCAGATGACCTTCCCCAGTTTCCTGGATGGGTGCATCTGTTGGAGGATCAGATACCGAAGTATCTTCACCAGGGATAGACGTGATTGGAGTTGCTTCAGTTATGGTTGCTCTATCCTCAACCACAACATTAGACGAACTGGAGGGTCCCTCATTATTTTGAGGCCCGCCCAATTGTTCTTTCTGACTCACCTTCAATAGGTGTGCTGACTCACCTTCAATAGGTGCTCAGTTGAAGCGAATGCCAGTTGCATTCGTTCTGGAATTTCGACCTCTCCAGCTTCAGATACCAGAGAGTCTAAATTTCTTAACATATCTGGAGCAGTGTACGGTGAATCTGTACTTAAGTATGCTTCTCTGCCCAGAATATGTTTAAAACAGAGAGAGAGAAACCTTGAGAAGGGGATACAAACACCCCTTGTGCCCTTCAGCTTTTGTACTAGGCTTCTAAACAAGATGTCTGCAAAGTCTACTCTCAATCCATTCCACAAGCAGTAAGCCATCTCTGCTTGTGAGGAGTTGATCTGGTCAAGACCACCAGAACTCCCACCCATACTCTCCACCAGGTGGATGAAAAACCCCATGAAGGTGTAAGACCCTTCATGGTCATCGCACCCTTCGTCTTCAAAACTCCATTCTCCAAGCACTCCTTGTGTCCCATTTCAAGGAGGACTTGGCGAAAATTTATATTTGAGGGTAAGACGACTGGAGATTCACCCTCTCTCCAGTAATTGAGGTGTAAGGCATCCCTCAATACGTCAGCGGACAAGGTACACTGGATTGTTCCATCCTTTAATGTGAAACTGATGGAGGAACATTCCATCCTTTAATGTGAAACTGATGGAGGAACAATCGGAAGAAAGACTGGCAGTGTACCAAAACTCACACAAGTAGTTGTGAAACAACTTGCGTGGGTTTAGAGAGAATGAGGGTCCTATTGGAGAATCCTTCAAAAACTTTTGGATTCTACCAATAAGGGTATTGGACCCTTGAGATCCTTGTAAGCTTGCCATCACTGCAACTGGGTGACAACTGTTCCAGCTCACATATAGGAGTCACCTGTCAGGTTTTGAGCACCTGTCGATCTATGCGTTTACATTACTAGGAGCACCAGGTGCCGGTTTGACATCTGGTGAAGGAGCATATGGAATAGTCAAGAGATTTACATCTCTTGAACGGGATGATCTAGGTGCCATAGGAAAATGAAATTGAAATTTGGGAATTAGGGTTCTTGATTTGTGAAGCAGAGAGATAAATGAAGCAATTTTGATGATTGGGAAGTAAATGAAAGAATGTAGAAGAGAAGTAAATGAGTTCGGAGTAAATAAGGGTATTTATAAGGGATTCAAGATCCCAATGAAATACCAACAATTATATTTTAATAAACAAAATCCTTTTTGTAGATATTTTCACAAAGTAAGTTTGAATTTTGAAATAAAATCATAATTTGCCATGTCAACATTAAATGCTACCATGTCAGCATAAATGCTTACCCCACACCGCGTGCGCTTATCTTACCTTTCAACTGCCGGCCCACTAAAATGCACTTTTTCTATTAATCCCAATACTAAAGCGATGTTGCGAAGTACTAAAATAGACTTTAAAAACACGTCTCGTATTCAACACACCGTAGTGTCGGTTGTAACAAGAGCGCTCTCTGAGTCTACTCAAACCGTTTGTGTCACAAATTGACCAAGTATTTCTAACGTTATAAAAAAAACAAGACTGAATCTGGTCACTGGAGGATCAGTCCAGTGCCAGTTTCCAACTGGAGAGTTCTCCAGTTGCCATTCTGCTCAGTATGCAACTGAGCCTAGCTGCCAATGATGAACATAATTAAGGCTTAGTGCTTTCTCTCTTAGATCTTACAACTACGAAGTCATTATATCTTTTGATCAATTAGCTTCTACGGCGTCAGTCATCAGGGAAGGATATGACAAGGTTAAGGATTATTTGGGAGAGGGAGCTCGTAACAGGTTTTCCTTCCCCTCTTCAAAATAGCTTCAGATTTCAATCTACCCGTATTGCCACTGGATTGGAATGTGATTCTGAACTGAACCTCAATCAAGCCTTTGAGCAAACAGGATGATCGTAGAAGGTTATAACTATAAGCACGAATAAAGTTCTGTAGATTTCATTCTTAAATGATTTTGTACTTTAAGATGAGAATACATGATTTTACTGTGAGGTATTATTCGCTTATATAACGTAAGCAATGATGTCAGATGACAATAATTGTCGAAATGGCCGACAAGGAATAACTCCTCGCCAATAAAGCCAATAATGTAGCGTTATTATATCTATATCTAGAATTGAATGAAATAAAGTTGAATAACTTTATCAGAATAATTTAACAAGACCAATAATAGAGTACTGATTATGAACAGGAGTAGAGCGGGAAATTGGGATGCGATAACTTTGGTATGAATATATATTACACAATTAATTATATCTCACATAGTAATTGGATGCAATAAAGAAATAAAATAAAAATGGTGAAATCGGCCGTCCCCGGGATCGAACCTGGGTCTAGGCCACACCCTTTCGCGCATTTAGCCAACCGCGCTAAATGCCTAGTGTTGTGAAAGTTCTCTTATGATTAAATATAAGTAGATGTACAATAGATTCCTAATTCACACATATATTGTAAGTTCATATCAAGTTTCTTTCCTAAACAACATTTCTCAAGGAAGGAGAACAAATGAAAAGATTTAACTACAAGTTGTTTAAGTAATTAAACTTGGAGAAGTTGAATGGAAAAAGTTGTAGGAGTGTTCTCTAAGATGGAGAATATTGAAGCAGTCATTTCTACTAATGGGCATGAAGTCGATCGTCAAGTTAAAAATGTTGCTAAAGCTTTTAACTGGGGAATAGTTTGAGGAAGAGTCGTGAGAGAATCGTCGTGCATATGGAAAAATTGTCATAATTGAACAGATTATAAACTTGAACAAAAGTAGAAATTTTATTTGATCAAACATAACAAGCCAATATTACAAACATTAATAATACATACGCTCTCAACTGGAACATACACTGGACTAAGTGGCTCGGTGTGGCTTGGCTAACTCTTGCTCAATCTGCCTTAAGAAGTTTATATTACTGGGATCCTTGGAACAAATCTTCCAAATGTTTGTTAGAAATGAGTAGAAGCCTTATCGATCTCGCTTAAACGAAAGAACTTCTCATCCCCATCCTCTGAAGTGTAGAAGATCCCAGCAGGCCTACTTAAGACCCTTCCTTTCACAAACACTATGCCCTTTGGAAGCTGAAGATTTAACAAGGCATCATCGTCAGCTGGTGGGAGCATATCGGGAGCGGATGATGAGGCGCCAACAGTTCTTAGTCTTTTCATAGGTCTTTGAGAAAGTAGAGGAGTGCTACTTCCGTCGCCTCTAAGAGTAGTGTCTTCTCCAAGTTTTTTCATTACTACTGTGCTTCTTAAAACCATCTTCATGGTACTTCCACTCCTACCAACTGCGGGTCCGCCTGTTCCGGATCTGGTTTGCCTGCGTGCACCCGCTGAGGGTGGGTTCCTCCAGACTGGCCTTGCTTTTTTTTCGTTATCCTCTCCTCCCCTGGGTCCCCCCAGGCTATGTTTATCACCCTCAGTTCCCTTCGTCCCTACTATCCGTCTTTCGCTCGGCCCGCTCGAAGAGTCGTTCTTGTCTCCCTCGAAGGAAAATAATCTTTTCCGTTCTTCTCTTCTTTTCCTCTTCCTCACCCACGTGATCTTGTCCTTGCCATGATGGAGGTAAGGCCACTCCTCCTCCTGCTCAAATATCATTTATCCCTATTCCAATCCACTATCCCCTTCATTAACAAAGAACGCTACAGTTTTCTCCTAACTCATTCAATTTCCCAACAACTAGCCCTTCATTCCCTGCAACTTTGGTCAGCTCAGTTCCAATGAACATCTGAGCACCTTTTAGATCAGCCAAGGAGCTAGTGTTGGCAGTTAGAGATTTAGATAAGTCCTCCACCCTACGAATAAGGCCTTGGACTTCGGTTTGGTTCTTCTCTAACTGGGCTTCCACTTTACAACGTCTTTTTTTTTTTTTGCCCTCCCTCAGGAGCCACAAAGGGTAAACTACCCAGCCCTTGTAAAACTTTGTTCATTTGAACATCTGTAGGACTCTCAGATTCAGTCTCAGAATCTAGATCCTTTTCTGAAGGGGCATCATAATTTATTGGTGGTGGTACATGGTGAATTTGTGGGTGTAAAAATTGAAGTGATCTTTGTTATTTTCATTTGACTATGATTTTTTTATCTTTTGATTCTTTTTTTTTGGCCATGGTGGCCCTCCTCGGCTTTTGGTGCGCTTGTGGTCGTGTGGCCCTCTCTGGCCCCCTTCACTCCTTATATTCTCTGGTTTGCTTTCCTGTGTTACTATTCTGCTTGTTCGCATTAGTTTTGCGCAGGATGGGGGCTGGCTCAGAATCAGATTGATTCACCTCCAATAAGCCCTCGTCAAACTCAAATTCAGCAAGAGAATCGAGATTCTCCTGAAGTGGCTCATCGTCATCCCAGAAGGCATTCACTTTTGCGATCTGGTCGGATATGCCCTGGTTTGGGTCACTATGTTACCCTCGCTCCGATTACCTTGTGTGCTTCGCGACAACATCCTTCTATTTACTCCTTCCGGCATTTTCCCAAGTTAATCTATTTCTCACTCCCTGTTTTAAGGTAGACATCTCTTTCCCAACGTCTTATCTTCAAAAATTTTCATTGTAAGGTACACGCTCTAACGGTTCCCACACAGTAGAGTCTTGCCTTTCGGACTGCTTTGTTTGTTTTCTTTACCTTTTTGCCCGTGCTGAATGGTCCCTTTGAGATTTCAATAGTAGGCACACTAACGGGTCCCACATTCTTTTGTGGCCCACTTAGTGTCCTTTCTGGGCCAGCTAGTGTGGCTGTACCAGTTTTAGAAAATACCTGAATCATAGCAGAGGATAGTTCTGGTTCATCTCCAGTAATTGTTGCCTTCGAGAAATCCCTGCTATATTCTGGTACTGAAGCATCTGGTCCAGCTTCATCATAAGCATCACCGAGTATATCTTTGAAGCACAAGCTTAAAAACCTTGGAAATGCAACATGTAGACTTCTCTTCCCCTTTAATTTTGTAATCAACTGAGAGAAGAGGATCTCAGCGAAGTCTACTTGCATCCCATTCCATATATAGTACCCCATCTCCACTTGGGGTAGTGAAAGTTGGTCCAACCCTCCATGGTTGCCACCAAGACTCTCCACTATTTGAGTCCAGAAGAACCTCCAACATATACCAAAACCGGACATGAAAATATGTCCAGAGGTCTTCAAGTTACCATTATCATCCTCCATGTCACCATGACCAGTAGCGACCAAAACCTCCCTAAAATTTACTCCTTTGAGCCTTTTCACAAACACCTGGGGAGGTTTGAGGTAGTTCAGATGAAGGGAAGTTCTGAACCCCTCAAGAGTGATGACACACTGCTTGGTGCCCTCATTGAGAGTGAAGGAGATGGATTGCTCATCCTTACTTATCACTGCAGAATACCAGAATTCAAGCAAGTATCGATGATACATTGCTTGCGGATTGGCGGTCAGCGCATAATAGAAGGGGGCGATTTCGCCAAAATTGTTTATCCTTCCCCTATTGTCAGAATCTATATTCAATTGAGCCAAAAAGTTGCTCATATTGAATCGGATTTGGGATGGAGTGAAGTTCTTAGGCCATTGAGCAGAAGTTTTTACAGCATTAGAAGGAGTATATACAAAGGTTATGAGCGACTTATGAGACATTTTTAAGAATTTGAAAGTGAAAGTGAAAATGTAAGGGAATATGAAGAGTTATGAACTTGAGAGTAAAGAGAGAGAGATTGATGATTAGAGAGTAAATGAAACGAAGTAAATGAAAGAATGAATAAGGAATTTGTATTTAAGATGGAACAAAAAGGATTTTTCCAATTAAAAACAATTTCTGGGGTCATGTCCGCATTTAATGCAGAGACGTTTGAGGGACCCCACCCTGTACACTTTTTCAGTAAAAGTACTCATTTTCTTCTCTTTTTACGGCGCCACTTGTGTGATACATAAGCATGACCAATGCTAAGTTAAAAACCTAGTATGTAGTATGCCACGTGTACACACAATTGGCCAAGTATCAAAATAAATATCTTGAAAGGTTTTTTGTATTTCAATGATGACTAAAACAAGTTCTGAGCATGGTCAGTTTCAGAAGAATCTGAACCATCTCAGTCATTAAAATTCAACTGAAATATTTTGATATTCTGAAGTGCTTCAGTTAAATACATTTTTCTGAGCAAAAAGTTCCTCAAAAATGAAGGTTTATTTTTGTTTGAAAAAGTATTTAACATTCCCCCTGAAGTGATGATCCATGAATTAATAAGTGCCAAGATAGTATCACAAAGGCGTTCGATAGCTAGGCGAGCAAAAATTACATGTATCGCTCAGACTGGTGAACCAGATCAGTGTCACTGAGGCGTTCATAACAAGATTACCAGTCTAAAGATTTAACATACCCAACTCACTGACTAGATGTTTAAAGGTTTTGACATCTAAAGGTTTTGTAAAAACGTCAGCGAGTTGCTTATCAGTGGGAATAAAGTGCAATTCAATATCTCCTTTCAGAATATGATCACGAATGAAATGATACCTGAGATCGATGTGCTTGGTTTTCGAGTGCATCACAGGATTGTGAGATATGGCAATGGCACTGGTGTTATCACAAAAGATTGGAGTCTTTGTGTAAGTAACACCATAATCAGTCAGCTGGTTCTTCATCCAAAGAATCTGAGCACAACAACTCGCTGCAGAGATGTACTCAGCTTCTGCAGTGGATAGTGATACTGCAGTCTGTTTCTTACTAGTCCAGCTTACTAATTTTCCACCCAGGAAATGACACCCACCAGTGGTACTTTTCCTGTCTATCTTGCAACCTGCATGATCAGAATCTGAATAACCCATTAGATCTAGACTGGAGCATTTGGGATACCAAAGACCCAATCTGGGGACACCCTTAAGGTATCTGAAGATCCTTTTAACAGCATTTGCATGTGCTTCTCTGGGATCAGACTGAAATCTAGCACAAAGGCATGTTGCAAACATTATGTCTGGTCTACTTGCAGTTAAATACATCAGTGAACCAACCATACCACGATATTTTGTATGGTCCACTGGTTTTCCATGTGGATCAGAATCCAAAGTTAATGGAGCAGAAATAGGAGTATCTTTTGATGAGACTGAATCAAATTGATATTTCTTTAATAAATCTCTGACATATTTTTCCTGGTTTATGAAAATACCATCTTCAGTTTGTTTTACTTGAAGTCCCAGAAAATATGTCAGTTCTCCCATCATACTCATTTCATACTCAGAAGACATGATTTTTGAAAAGTTTTCACACATCTTCTCATTAGTAGAACCAAACACAATATCATCAACATAAATTTGTACTAAAAGGATATCACTTTTATCATGCAATATGAATAAAGTTTTATCAATTGCACCACGTTTAAAACCATTTTTAAGAAGATGTTTAGTAAGGGTATCATACCAGGCTCTGGGTGCTTGTCTCAGACCATATAAGGCTTTGTTCAGTCTGTACACCCAATGTGGTTTTTCTTCATTGATGAACCCTGGTGGTTGATGCACATACACCACTTCTTCTAGTTCGCCATTTAAAAAGGCACTTTTGACATCCATTTGATAGACTTTAAATTGATGATGAGCTGCAAAAGCTAAGAAAATTCTGATAGGTTCAAGTCTAGCAACTGGTGCAAAAGTTTCATCAAAATCTATTCCCTCTTCTTGTGCATATCCTTTGCAACAAGTCTTGCTTTGTTTCTAATGACGTGACCATCTTCGTCCATCTTGTTTCTGAAGACCCATCTTGTCCCAATTGGTTCCTTCTTCAGGTTACTGGGACAAGGAACTAGTTCCCATACATCGTTTCTTTTAAACTGGTTGAGCTCATCTTGCATGGCTTCAACCCATCTTGGGTCTTGCATAGCCTCGTCAATCTTCTTGGGTTCAATTAGAGATAAGAAGCTGACGTATAAGCATTGATCTTGTGGCTCTTGTCTGAACGTTCACTGGTCCAAAAAGGTCCATGTGAAGCAAGTGAAGAGGTTCAGTTATACTAAAGCTTTGCTTTGTTTTAAATGAAGCTCTTTTCTGCTTACCCATTTCACAACCTGGACATGGCTTGTCTTTATTAAAAGACATAGAGGGTATCCCATCAACAAGTTGTTTTCTTGACAACTTATTAATGTTTTTGAAGTTCAGATGAGATAACCTCTTGTGCCACAACCAGTTTGTGTCTTCATCAGCCTTTGTGTAGAAACATTGTTCAGAGATAGATGGATTCATATCAATGACATAAATGTTTCCTTTCCTTGGTGCAACCAGTACTACCTTTCCATCTCTGTTGAATATGGTGCCTTGTGAAATATCAAATAAGACCTTGAAGCCATCATCACAAAGTTGACTTACACTTATTAAGTTATATTTCAAACCGTTCACATATGCAACTCGTGTGAATTTGACTTGACCATTATTCACAACACCATATCCCTCAGTTTTTCCATTTTCATCATTTCCAAAAACAATTGAGGGCCCCTCTTGCACCCTATATTCCTCCAGCAGGGTCTGATAACCAGTCATGGTTCGGCCAGCAGCACTGTCCAGAAACCATATGTTCTTCTTTCGGTCTCCCTGCACACAAACAAAGATTAGTTCTTTTTGGGAACCCATCTATGGATGGGTTCACTAGACTCTCCCTTAGCAGTCTCAGATTTCTTTCGGTATGTAAGGAACAGATGGGTCAAAAGGGATTTCAGTCATTATCTCAGTTGACACAAAAGTTGTTGGTTTGATGGGGTGCTCAACCTTTTTCTTCTCAGATTTCAGCTTGAATTGTTTGGAAAAAGGTTTTGCATTTTGTTTTGGTTGAAGTGGAGTGGTTTCAACATTTTTTAAACGTGCATTACAACTCTGCACTTGTCTAGCCAATAGTTGAAATTGACTTTCTAACCTTAACAAAATAGATTCTTCATTAGACACCTGAGCCTTACCAGAATCTGAGGTAGAAGGCTCAGTGGGGGAGATATATTTCTTCTTCTTTTGGTCCTTGGGAACCTTAGATGAAGTCTGAGGGGATGGCTTTTTGGTTTTAGCCATCCTTTCTGAAACAGTTGTCTGAGCTGTTTCAGATTTTCCCTCAGAATGTTCTTTGACCTTATTAGTCACATTTTTTTGTTTGCCAACTTTAGGAAAAATAATTTCTGGTTTCATTCCTTTTGGAAGTGCATCTAAATCAGTGATTATAGATGCCATGTGAAGATCACCAGACTCATATGCTGTTTTTTGATTTGCAAAAGTGTTTTTAATTGCAGCATCTGGTTTTGGTGCACTCATCCATGATTTGATTATTTTCTGTTCTTTTTCAAGGATAGTTTTTAGTTCTTCCTTTTCCAACTCTAAAGTGGCAACCATAGATTGGTAACTTTTTAGGGCCAAATGGATATCTTTCAGTTCCTTAAGTCTGGCCTGACTGGCGTTCAGTTCAGAGGTGTTGTTTTCAAACATTTTAAGACTTTCTGAACGCACCGTCTCAACAAATGAGATGTCAGCCTCTAAAAGAACCAAAAGGTCCAATTTGTGTTCCTCATCTTCTTCATAGCCAAAATTACTGACCTTTTTCATCACTATATCCACCCAGCGGCCAGATTCGACATCAGTTTTGACCAAATGACCTTGATCTTCTTGTGCCATGAAACACATATCCCTAACTTCCTCCTCATCTTCAGATGATTCATCAGAGTCTTCCCATTTCTCAGTTTTGGCAATCATACAACTGTTGCTTGAGTTGTCTTGTGCCAAGAGAGCCATATGAGCCTTTAACTTCTTGTATTTGGCCTTATAGCTGTCATCAGACTTCTGAAAAATAGAATGGTTAGGAGCAGATTGTGATGATGAAGGTTGACTAGATCTGCATTCCTTCATGAAATGTCCTTTCTTTCCGCATTTAAAGCATTCAAGATTGGACTTGTCAATAGAAGTACTAGAAGCAAAAGGTTTGCCAGATCGATTTGATTTGACCTTAAAACGATTGAACGTTTTAGCCAACATGGCAACCAGATCATCATTGTCATTTTCATCACAATCATGAGTAACATTGGCAGAGACACCAGTTTTTAACATTTGAGAAACCATCTTCTTCATCGAGTCAAAAATATCACTCTCAGAAGATAGTAGAGCAGTGCTTTGTGGTTCAGAATACTGAACCATACCAGAACTGGTAGAAACATGATTCTTAGCATCCTGCTCAGCCAAAGCTCTTTCAGCTTTGTTCTCTACAGTATATCTGAATGCTCCATAAAGGGAAGCAAGAGTATGACTGTGTAATGTTTTGCCTTGTCTCAAGACCAAGATTAAATTTTCCCATTTAGAAGGTAAAATGTCACAAAATTTTTCTAACAAAATTTCTTTGTCTTTGGTCACACCCAGGGCTTTCAGTTGGTTTACCAGATTTGTGAATCTGATATATGTTTGAGTTAAAGACTCCCCAGGTATGGCAAAGAAAGACTCATATCTTTTGTTTAAAGCAACTTTTCTTGTGACAATTGTCTCATTAGTGCCTTCAAACTGTGTCAAAAGTTCCTCCCACATTAATTTGGAATTATCAAGTAAGACAAGAGTGGGCATTAGGGTTTCTGGAACTGCATATAAAATCATATTTTGTAGCTTAGTGTCAAGGTCTACAAGTCTATGATCTTCTTCAGACCAATGATCCTTCTCCTTAGGTGACTGCCTAGGAGTCCCATCGGCATTTCTGACAACAGTTGAAGCATTCATAGGGACAAAGGGTCCTTCTTTTAGAATGTCTGGTAAGTGTCTCTCAACACCAGCAATATATTTTAACATGCATGCTTTCCATGTTTGAAAGTTTTCACTGTTCCCATCAAACTTGGGAACAGGATTATTTGGAAAGTGTACATGTACGTTATGTGAGGGTATATTGTTGTTGATGATAGGGGGTGGGGTAGCATTATTAGGGTCAGGTCGTTCTGGTTCAAAGTCAGCCATCATATAGATCAAAGGTTAATGAATTGATAAGATTCAACCTTGAGGCTCTGATACCAATTGTGAGTCCCGAATATAGATGACTAGTAAACCCGACTGGCAAGTACAACTGATCTTGAATGGACAAGTTCAGTTTACGATCCAGATGTGGGTAACAAGAAACAATTGACAATATAAATAATGTAAGAACAAATGGCAGAAACTATATAAAGATATATATAAATATAATCAAGTATAAAGCATTGAGACACGTTGTTTTCTAATGTATTTGATTTATTGATGTATAAACAAATACAAGGATTGTTGCGGAACAAAGATAAACACCCAAGTGTAAATATCTAAACAATCCCGAAATACAAGTGATCTAGTTGACTTGGAAATACTCGTAAGTTTACTTAGAGTATATCTCACAAGTTGCAATGCTAAAGTTTCAAGCTATTTGCAAGTTATGAGAAGACTTTGTATTTATAGACAAAATCCATGATGACGTGGACAATGTCGTACAAATGTGGTTGTGAGCATTTAAGGAATTAGAACATAATTCCTTACATGCTGCACAAGGAAGAGTATATAAGTCACTTGATGTGACTTATCGTACTATGTTCCAGCCTATACATTGTACCTTTTATTAATAGATAAATCTATCAACTTGGTAAATGTGTATAGTAAAAGTCTTCCTCGTAATCAGTGTAAAGTGTTGTAAATACTTTAGCACTGAGATGCTTCAGTCTTCGATCTGGTAGAATCACTCTGATGCTCGCTTCTGAGGTGATTCTCTTCTTCATACTACAGTCTTTGACTTCAGAATGAATGCTTCTGATCTGAACTGAAGTGAAGCTTCAGTGAAGGAATTCTGAGACATCTCAGAATTCTGATAAAACGTCTTCACTAAACTTCAAGCTATTTCTGAACAAATTATACATGGTCGATTCTCGACCTAACATAATCTATAATTGTAGACCAATGAATTATTATGAACTATAGACTAAGTTCAAACTTATAGTTACGATTGACTGATAGAATGAGCTAAGACTTTTGGAGACTATAATGTATAAGTAAAGTGAGATATTATGAAATATTAATAGATCTAGTGTGTTAAGAGACATTTTTCTTACGAACGTGGAGCTTAGGTTAGTAATTTGATGAATGTGTTCAAGAAAATGGCTGGAAAAGAGCAAACAGGATGGTAGTAGAAGATTATGAACTTAAATGATTATATGCAGGAATCAAATCCCGTAGTTTTCACCTTATATTGGCCTTGTACCTAGAATAAGAATACATGATTTTACTGAGAGGTACTATTCGCTCATATAACGTAAGCAATGACGTCAGATGGAAATAATTTTTCAAAATGGCCGACAAGGAATAACTCCTCGCCAATAAAGCCAATAATGTAGCGTTATTATATCTATATCTAGAATTGAATGAAATAAAGTTGAATAACTTTATCAGAATAATTTAACGAGACCAATAATAGGGTACTGATTATGAACAGGAGTAGAGTGGGTAATTGGAATGCGATAACTTTGGTATGAATATATATTGCATAATCTATATATATAACTCGCAATAGTAATTGGATGCAATAAAGAAATAAAAATAAAAATGGTGAAATCGGCCGTCCCCGGGATCGAACCTGGGTCTAGGCCACACCCTTTCGCACATATAGCTAACCGCGCTATATGCCTAGTGTTGTGAAAGTTCTGTTATGATTAAATATAAACATACGTACAATAAATTCCTAATTCACGCATATATTGTAAGTTCATATGTATTATCTTTCCTAAACAAAAATTTCTCGAGGAAGGGAAAACAAATGAGAAGATTTAACTACAAGCTGTTTAAGTAATTAAACTTGAGCAAAAGTAGAAATTTTATTTGATCAAAAATAGCAAGCCACTATTACAAACATTAATAATACATTCGCTCACAACTGGAACATACACTGGACTAAGTGGCTCGGTGTGGCTTGGCTAACTCTTGCTCAATCTGCCTTAAGAAGTTGATATTACTGGGATCCTTGGAACAAATCTTCCAAATGTTTGTTAAGAAATGAGTAGAAGCCTTATCGATCTCGCTTAAACGAAAGAACTTCTCATCCCCATCCTCTGAAGTGTAGAAGATCCCAGCAGGCCTACTTAAGACCCTTCCTTCCACAAACACTATGCCCTTTGGAAGCTGGAGATTTAACAAGGCATGATCGTCAGCTGGTGGGAGCATATCGGGAGCGAAAGATGAGGCGCCAACAGTTCTTAGTCTTTTCACAGGTCTTTGAGAAAATAGAGGAGTACTACTTTCATCGTCTCTAAGAATGCTATTTTCTTCTCCCATAGTCCTCTGTAGATACTCCTTTAGACTTGCTTCACCTTTAGCCATTTTGGCATACCACTCAGCTTCTCTTTGTCTAGCAAGTTCCAATATGTTGACGTGTTGATTTGCTGGTGTTTGCACCTCAGAACCTGTTTCTCCTGCTTCTGCAAGCAGTAGCTCCTTAGCTAACTTCAGAGAAGCCTCTTCCTCCATCGCTTGTGTTTTCTGTCGTTCCATAATCTTTTTGAGAATCGTTTCTTGAAAATCACCCTGAAGTGCTTCGAAATTTTCCGGATGTGAAACAAGACTAGATGGCGACATAGGTCTTTTTCCTTTGGATACAGTTGGGTCAACTGTTATTCCCACTTCTTCAGATTGTGAGAAATCAGCAAGTTGATACAACAACCCTTTAATTTCTCTAATTTCTGCTTCAAGTTTTGTTTGTTTATCGATAGATTTTCTCAATAGTGCTCTATCGGCTGCTAGGAGAAAAGGTGCACTATTGTGTATTTGGTCGATTCGAGAAGTAAGAAACTTAAATGAGTTGGTTTGTTCAGTAGAAAGTGATACTATAATACTGTTAAGTTGATCAAATTGCTTCAACAAAAGCTCGATTGAACGTTCAAGTGCAATAAATGTGTGAGTAGCCATGGTTTAGTTGAGAAAGAACGGTGGTTGATTTGGATGTGTCGAAATATAGTTTCACACAAAGAAAATATAAAAGAGAGAAGGAAATTTCAGAATGCCTATTATCTTTAAACATGCCATTCTTATATAAAGAATGAAAGACGAAGTGTGACCTGGAAAACGGACAGGTGTCCATAAACTACAGAAATTTTAATCATTGCTACTGTAATTAGTAACTACCGAATTATATATATATTTTTTTTAGATAAAATTTCTAAACTTTATCATCCCTTTAACCAAGGTTGAAAGGAGCTGAACAGTTTACTCAAAAGCGTATGCTATGTCGAGAAAATCCTCAACTAAATTAATAGCTTAATGAATAGACCGTCTTCCACACATCACTATTTTTCTTCACTGCTTCTTTTTCAAGAACCATATCAATTGCTAATTCATCTTTTTGAACCCTAGATGAATTTTTGATCCAAACTATTGTTTCAGGAGTGATCTAAGTAATATTTGTTTCTTTGACCTGTGGATCGCCTTTAATGATTGAATTTAAGAAAATGAGACAAATGTTATCAACAAAAATATGTCGACTTTTCCAACTGGATAACAATAGTGTCTTGGTAAAAGAACTTCAAATTTGAAAATAAGAATTATTTGAAAGGCTAAAATTATGATGGGCGATCAACGATTAAAATAGACAAATGAACTTGGTATAAAAATCTATCAAGACAAATATGGGAAATTCTTTTAACTGGGGAATTTCCCTAATCAATGACAATCCCTAAAAGAGAGCGAAGAAAGTTGTATTTCATTATTCGTACAATACAAGTGAAACTTGTTATATTATTTAAGAAAATACAACAATATATGGATATAACATATTTAATATATATATATATATATATATATATATATATATATATATATATATATATATATATATATATATATATATATATATATATATATATATATATATATATATATATATATATATATATATATATATATATATATATATATATATATATATATATATATATATATATATATATATATATATATATATATATATATATATATATATATATATATATATATATATATATATATATATATATATATATATATATATATATATATATATATATATATATATATATATATATATATATATATATATATATATATATATATATATATATATATATATATATATATATATATATATATATATATATATATATATATATATATATATATATATATATATATATATATATATATATATATATATATATATATATATATATATATATATATATATATATATATATATATATATATATATATATATATATATATATATATATATATATATATATATATATATATATATATATATATATATATATATATATATATATATATATATATATATATATATATATATATATATATATATATATATATATATATATATATATATATATATATATATATATATATATATATATATATATATATATATATATATATATATATATATATATATATATATATATATATATATATATATATATATATATATATATATATATATATATATATATATATATATATATATATATATATATATATATATATATATATATATATATATATATATATATATATATATATATATATATATATATATATATATATATATATATATATATATATATATATATATATATATATATATATATATATATATATATATATATATATATATATATATATATATATATATATATATATATATATATATATATATATATATATATATATATATATATATATATATATATATATATATATATATATATATATATATATATATATATATATATATATATATATATATATATATATATATATATATATATATATATATATATATATATATATATATATATATATATATATATATATATATATATATATATATATATATATATATATATATATATATATATATATATATATATATATATATATATATATATATATATATATATATATATATATATATATATATATATATATATATATATATATATATATATATATATATATATATATATATATATATATATATATATATATATATATATATATATATATATATATATATATATATATATATATATATATATATATATATATATATATATATATATATATATATATATATATATATATATATATATATATATATATATATATATATATATATATATATATATATATATATATATATATATATATATATATATATATATATATATATATATATATATATATATATATATATATATATATATATATATATATATATATATATATATATA
>CM067170.1:126769838-126794838 GCA_034093135.1 Erigeron breviscapus | reverse complement strand
AGAATCATCATTTAAACAGGTTATTATTCTCCTTATAAGTTTTCCATAACAAATATGAAACCAGAATTTCAACGTTGTAACCTGACCGTTAAGACCATTAGATTTTCTGACAGTTTCAGTCCTAAACCGTTAGATTTTCTGACAGTTTCAGTCCTGAACCGTTAAACTGTTTACAGTTTTAGTCCTTCGTCCGTCAGTTTCTTACTAAACTGATGACTCTATAAAAATGGGTTATTCTATACAGTTTCCTTTACTGAAGGCTAATATGTTTGGACTATTCGGGTACATTTCAGACTGTTACATACCTCCTACTGTCTGACAGGTGTTTCAGGTGAGTTTCGTAAACCCTCCCTACTCAATTGAGATTCGGGCTGAAAAGTGTATATGTTTGTTTAATTGTTGATTGTTGATTTGATTGATTGATTGTATGATTGAATTGTTTATGTGGACATGTTAGCGCACTATTTATTATATAAGTCGCATCGTTAGCGCGTTACTCGTTATGTAAGTCGCACCGTTAGCGCATTGTTAATTATTAACTATGTAAGCCGCATCGTTGTTGATCGTTATTAATTGTTATGGAACGTTGTTGAACGTTTTATGAAATCGTTATTATTAAACGTTGACTTGTATTGAATTGTGATAATGTGAAACCTTATAGGTTTTCCTTGGATGTGATTAGTTTTCCTAATCCTCACTTATTGTTAACGGTTGTATCCGATATGGTTATTCCTTGTTACTTGTCCCTACGAACTCACCAACTTTATGTTGACGCTCTTTAGTACACTTTTCAGGTAATCAAGTTAATCAGAGACAGAATGGATGAATAGATGCTTGCATTGCTAGGGTTTGGACTTTCTGGATCCGTGATCCTTATTTCCCTTTAACGGGTTATGCTTAGGATCAACTACTATCGTTTGAACATTTTTTCTTTTAAGTATGGATTGAGTGTGTATTTGATAAATGTTAATGAATGTATACGTTTGTACAAGTTTATGGATCATTTCGATCTCATGTATTCATATAGTTGACTCTACATAATTCCCATGTCGTGCTGTGCTTTTCTAAGTGATACCCCATGATTCTGCCATGTTGGGGTGTTACAGAATGGTATCAGAGCCGTGGTTGCAGAGAATTAGGTGGATTGACCTAGTCTATAGCCATTGAACCCACATTTCATATTAGCATGCATGATAGGAAATTTTGTGTGCAACGTGAACTGTATGATGCATAAAAATGGTTTAAACGGAGTTCATAGGTTACTTATGATTTGATGACTTGATTGTTATATGACAACTTGATGGACGTATATGATAGTGTCGGGATACACCGTGAATTGTGGAATTATTGTGATAAACGTTGATGTGTGTGGAATCTTGGATGCATTTATTATTTGTCCCCCAGCAAAATGAAATGATGGCATTAATGGAGTATAACATTCGATAACCCTAGAGGCGCCTGATCAACAAATCTATGGTTATCCTATGTCATATAAAGTTAATAATCTCATGGATTGCGCCTCGTGGATAAAGTATAGTAACTAACCCGGTATGTTTAATGAGTGTTGGTTAGGTGGAGGGTTAGCCGCTGGTACACCCTGTATACATACCCGGTCAACACTTAGAGAACATATCGGAACCGAGTTTTGGACATCCATTCTATATATTAACGGTGTGGAGGGTTAGCCGCTGGTACACCCTGTATACATACCCGGTCAACACTTAGAGAACATATCGGAACCGAGTTTTGGACATCCATTCTATATATTAACGGTGTGGAGGGTTAGCCGATGGTACACCCTGTATACAAACACTTTTAATGTGTCGAATGTTGAAGTTAAAATTCGGACTATGCTTTACCCACCTTGTTATGACTTGACCCTTTTATTTATATAGTGTTGAATGTTTTCGTGATTGTATTGTTGATTGTAAATTGTACGATTGCTGAAGCCTTAGATTATTGCCATGATAATATCCCTGTAGAGATAACTATATTCCTGCAATGATTTATAAGGACTTGATGTGGAAATTGTGTATTACTTGAAGGTCAATTTTGATATTCAAGTGTGGACTTGAATTTTATGTTAATAGAAATGGTAGTACAGGCATAGGGTATTTTGAACAAGTTGGTAATGCGATGGGATGACAAATGATATGCCTTATATTATAAGCATTACCGGATGGCCCATGTCTAAGCTATATTACTTATAATTGTCTACAATTATCAGTCATTGTTGGAATAACAGTATGAGAATAAGATCTAGAATACATGCTTATTAAGGTCTTAGATACTTATAATCTATAATTGTAGACCAATGATTTATTATGAACTATAGACTAAGTTCAAACTTATAGTTACGATTGACTGATAGAATGAGCTAAGACTTTTGGAGACTATAATGTATAAGTAAAGTGAGATATTATGAAATATTAATAGATCTAGTGTGTTAAGAGACATTTTTCTTACGAACGTGGAGCTTAGGTTAGTAATTTGATGAATGTGTTCAAGAAAATGGCTGGAAAAGAGCAAACAGGATGGTAGTAGAAGATTATGAACTTAAATGATTATATGCAGGAATCAAATCCCGTAGTTTTCACCTTATATTGGCCTTGTACCTAGAATAAGAATACATGATTTTACTGAGAGGTACTATTCGCTCATATAACGTAAGCAATGACGTCAGATGGAAATAATTTTTCAAAATGGCCGACAAGGAATAACTCCTCGCCAATAAAGCCAATAATGTAGCGTTATTATATCTATATCTAGAATTGAATGAAATAAAGTTGAATAACTTTATCAGAATAATTTAACGAGACCAATAATAGGGTACTGATTATGAACAGGAGTAGAGTGGGTAATTGGAATGCGATAACTTTGGTATGAATATATATTGCATAATCTATATATATAACTCGCAATAGTAATTGGATGCAATAAAGAAATAAAAATAAAAATGGTGAAATCGGCCGTCCCCGGGATCGAACCTGGGTCGAAGAACAAAACAATTCAGAAATGCCTCACTGCGCCGCAGTGAGAGTGTGTATTGGCTCACTGCGCCGCAGTGAGGGCACGGGACTGAGGCGTTTTAGCTTTTTTGCATCAGAATTTTGGATATAGAGAGAATATAGATATAGAGAAAAAATACAAGGAGAGGGGGGAGAAAAAACAACAAAGGGGAGACGGTTTGGAGCTCATAATCTAAGTTCTTCCATCACACACAACACACACAATATTATCAAGTTTTCTTTCTAGTTGCTATTCTACCACGAATTCTTTCAAGGATCATCTCAGATTTCGTCATTGGATTCATTGAAGATTCAAGAACACCCATCTAGATCGTATCTAATTTTCTGTCTTGCAATTTTTCATTCAAAAATCATCGGTACAGTATGTTCTATTTCTATTTTGTTATTTATTTTCAATTTAGCATGATTGGCTAGATTTCTAATCATCCACTTTGATGAAACTTGACAAATGATATGATTGCAATATTTTAGTTCGAGAGTTGATTCAATTATCGTTGTGTCGTGATCTTTATCAATTAAATCCTTGTGATTTATTCTTTTGATGTTGATGGTTTATGTGTTCATCGTTAGTGGTACTAGGTGAATATGTTTATCATTACAATTCGATTGTCTATGGTCGGTTGTCACCGGTTCATGGTATGACGGTGAATGTCAAATCTATAATAGGAATTAATCGGTAAACGTGTTTAGAAACGGTTGGTGGTACCACGTTTTCATTCACATAAGCTAATTGTTGGGGAGATTTCTAGGCATTGGTGGTACCGGCTTGGGTAATTAAACTAGCAACTTAGGTGTTTGGTGATTTGTAAGAGGTTGGTGGTACCACGCGAGCATTTTTATCCTTTCACGATTATCTTGTCAACTCTAAAGAATTTGAACTTTAACGTGTGCAATCATAGCTGAAGTCAAGTGAATTTGAAGTGGATGATCTTTATTTATATTGTCTGAACTTTCTTTACTTTTAATTGTCTTGTCATTTCAATTTCTTTAATTTCAAATTGTCAAAGTTTGGTAGCAATTCGGCTACGGTTCCATCCTTTCTCTAAAACTACTTTCGCTAACAGTTATTTCAAAACCAATCCCCGCAAACGATCTCGGACTTACCTTTTAGCTATACTATATACGAACGGGTCCACTGCCCGAGAGTGTGTAGTAGTCAGTTTTAGGGTATTTCTTGTTTTTAATTTTAAACTCGATTTCGCACATCAACTACCAACCTTGCATAATATGTACACGACCGTAGCTAGGGCAAAAGCTATATATAGTTATATACCGATCTATATGTCTATATACGAGCACGGACCCCCGCAATGCGGCTGGGCCACAAAGACTTTTATGAGTAGTTGAGGTTACAATTTCAGATAAAGAGGGGCTTGTACATTCCTGTAGAACATAGAGCACAAAATTATTAACAGATAACAATACATGAAACTATGCTGGAAGTCAAATGAAAGTATAATATGGATTTCATAAATTGCAATTGTTATGAAGTATAAGAATATCACATACATAGTTGGTGTCAAAGTAACCTTGAGATATACAACAAATCCATTTGCAAATATGCATGCATATATATGTGTATAGGTAACATGATGCTACGAAACTCGTCAGCAAAAATTTTTAAAATGCATCATCATTAATGCCAATTATATAGCATGATGCTACAAACGAAGTAATTTATGTATGGAGACTATAATAAGCCAATAATGCACATCAAAAGGTTTGAGGTGAATACCAAAGGAAATATGAATGAAAAAACTCAAATTTACATGATTACATCCATGTATACCCGAGTTAAATGAAAAAGAGAGAACAAATGAAGAACAATGGATAACAAAATTTTTAAAGCAGAAAGGAGACTTGCAACAAATGTATATGAAAATCGAATTACAGGTTTTCGTAAAACATTGCGAAAGTCAAATTCATGTCCTTTGCTTTTATGCAATTTAAATCTTATACCATTTTATACAAAGCATCTATATATTATTGTAACTAAGGGTAATTGACTAAGTACTTGTCTTATATGAGCAGTCATGACATTTTAGATGAAAAAGAGGATCAATTCACTATACACGGAATTTTAATGTATTGCAAGCTATCAACTACTCCTGAACTTAAGGATGTAAACTAAAGAAAGAAACTCAGCTCCAGAACAATAAACAAAAAGATATTATGGAACCGATAAAACAAACTTAGAATTCTTGTGGCGAGTTTTTTTCCAAACTAGTATAATGGGTAAAATTATTTACCAAATTAGTATAGTTTCAAAAATAATTACCAAATTAGTATAATGGGTAAAAATAATTACCAAATTAGTAAAATAGTCTATTACATATAATGATTAATCCATTATGTTCTTTATATTATTTCATCGGCTCAAGATTAAATGTTAATTAAAAGTTGATGCAAGCTAGCTTTAATAAATCTTGATTTTAACAGTGATCGATGCAAGCTTTTATAAATCTTGATTTTAATAGTGATCAGATATCTAGAAGTTGGTAGAAATTTTTTTTAAGCATGAGACATTCAAACTTATCTGGAACAAAGATAATTTAGGTAAAATCAGATGGTTTAAGTTGGATCTATATTGATATCACAAAAGTTCGTTTTCCTACAAAAAGTATTACTCGTATCGATCGGTTATCTCTTGTAAATGTTGACCTCAAAATAACAAAAATCATTATATCCCAAAGTCTTCTAGAACACTTATCAAAGAAGCCGATAATATTTGTAGCTTAACTGATGATATAATTAAAAGACCATATTGCCATAATCTTGTTAAATGTTAAATTGATGATATAAAAAGCTTGCCTTTACTTCCAACTTTTTGACCAAAATGTTATACATTTGTTAAAAGCTACGAGTAAAGGTTTTCGTCATATAGCAGAAACTTTTAGCTGAAAGTTTTGATCATATAATCGAAATAAATTTGTTTAGCGCGCTGAAGGTTTTTGTTAAGCATGAAAAATTCAAGCTTACTTGGAATGAAAATGGGTAGAATATATGATATAATATATATAAAGATAATGTAGTTATGGGTTCAAGTTTTTTTTTTTAAACTATACTAATTTGGTAATTATTTTTGAAACCATACTAATTTGGTAAATAATTTTACCCACTACACTAATTTGGAAAAAAACTCTCATGTGGCTATATAACAACATATCATTTATTCAGGAGTGATGTGAGCTCATTTAGGATTTCCTCATACAAGACCAACGGTAGAATATTAATTACCTATATGATATTTAGCTTGATTCCTCATTAAATTGAGTCTCATTCAATATAAAAAAAAACATGTGTACCGTTTTCTTTCAGTTAGGCATTTTATCAAAGTGTTGATATGCATCAAGGAATTTACAACAGTGAAAAACAAAAAAAAAGGAAAATATATCAACATGAAACTAACAACTTACTTGATTGTTATCATTAGTATCAATGTCGTGAAAAAATCACTATCAAGATGCAAATAATAATACGGAGTAATAATGATCTTAGTTGAGAGGATAAAGAAAATTGCAAAACAAATACAATATAGGTGCAACCCTATTAGTTCAATATAAAAGATATTGATAAATTAAATGGAAACTTGTTACTAATGAAGTGATAATAAAACATAGATCGTCAGAGGGGATGAAGGAAGAGGCACGTCAGAGGGAATTTTTCTATTTCCTTGGGAAGTCTATTGATACGTGAGAGGGAATTTTTCTATTTCCCTGGGAAGTCAATTGATACAGCTGATGGAACGATCTAATGATAATTATTTCAAAGGAATAATGATTTATTAATTGTGGGTTTTCAAATTAGAAACAAAATTAATGTTGGTTCAACTGGCAAATACGCGTTGGGGAGGTTTCAGGTTCGAAACCAACCCCAACTTTTTTTAATAAAGACTAATATATGTCTCATATTTGCTTAAGTGGACACTCCACATCAGCATATAAATTGCCTACGTAGCTGTTGATGTGTCAGTGAAATCATTCTGGTGACGCCACGTAAAAAATTGTTGACATGGCGGGCTAGGAGAGCGCCAATAGCTTTATGATAGCCTTTTATATATATATATACGATATGTATATATAATATATATATATGTTATATATTATATATACTATAAATCTACGGTAGCTATATAGATTGTATTATAAAGAAATTCGAATATGCCTCATACATGATTCGTAAGTATGAATTAATTGTGGTTAAAGTAAATCGATGATCGAAACTAAATTATAATAAACAGTAATGATAAATATAATATATGTTTAGTTAGAGTTTTGGATTTACCTTAAATTTTTAGAACCACATCAAAATCGGAACTTGTAAGCATAGTGGATGATGACAAATAGCCTTGTGATTTCGGATCGTAAACTCAAATTTTTGAAGTCTTCATGTTAATAACTTATTATAATTAATATAAGTAATAGAAGTTAAAAATTGAGAAAGTAAAAGTGACAATTTATTAATGAGAAAATGATCAATCAAATAAGGTTATAATGTCTTTTATATTAGAGAAATTGTCACAAATCGTCCCTGTGGTTTGCTCGATTCGCATTTTCATCCCTGTGTTTTTTTTTATCACTAGGTGTCCCTGTACTTTTCATTTTCATTGCTAATCGTCCCTGCCACTAACAACCGTTAGTTTTCATCCGTTAAACCCCTCATGTGCATGCACCATCCATGCGGCGCATATTTTGGGCCTGTTTTGGATTTACGACTCGTATAATCTTGATTTCGCTACGGGACGATATTTGACGATTGAGACGAGTATCTACAGGTGGAGATTTTTTCCTTATATGGCATGAACGTAAAGGTGATGTTGATATCTTATATTTCTACAAAATGTTATGTATGACGGCTTCTAAAGATAAAAGAGTTTTCCCTTAAGAAAAGTTAAGAAGTTGGATGATGGAGTTATTTATAGTTCCTTAAGCGGAAAAAGTGCAAGTTTATAAGAGCATTTTGATTCCGAAATGATCATGTTTCCCGCCTATGTGGTCTACTAATGCAAGGCAAAGATTATATTTCTAAAGTCGAGCCTACTCGTAGTTTTGAGATGTTCTATTAATGTTCCCAGTTTCATTGCGATCGCGAGGTCGAGCCTTCAAGTGATGTGTGTCTAGTGTTACTTTCATGCAAACGCATCTTCTATTTCGTTCTCCATTATAGGAAGAAGTTAATGTTTTTGATTGTGGGATTTATTTATCTTATAAGATAGATTTACGACGTTGCTACCGTTTGTTGATGATGGAAGTCTTGATAAAGTTATTTTTACCCTCCTTATGACCCTATTGAGCTTTACGAAATACCTTCATGATAACGAAAGTCCTGACTGTGTATGAAGTTAAAGAATCAAGTTTAGAGTATTCCTTGGATCGTTCAGTCGTCATGTTTAGTGATGACAATATTGCCTATTCTAAGTATGACGTAGAACATCATACTTGTGTAGAAAGCGTTATTACGATTTTTCAACTCGAAGAGGCTTAGTTTTAAATTCGTCAAAAGTGAGTAAAAGTTAAGGGAGCAGCTGACGCTTATTTTGAAAGGAGACAAATTCTATTATTTAGCTAAGTCCGTGGTTGAGAGGTTAGGGTGAGTGCTTGACTACGGAAAATCAGCTCAAAATAATGTTCTCTGAGATAAAGAATGTAGTAGAACGGGAGCATAAGCAGAAGAGTCGAGATGAAACAGCATGAAGCAATACGTTTAAAAGTGAGATTTCGGTATCCGAGAACGAAATGACCAAAGGTTGTACTTGAGGAGGCTTACGAACCGTGGTGACATGCTTATTTGAATGTCGCCTGAAACGTGATACGACCTATTATGATACGAGGTGTAGTAAGTTTTATATGTTGACGTGTGATAGGGTTAAAAGCCAAGATTTGACACGGAAAGTTTTGTAACAAAATAAAGTATTTAATGACCTTTAACGGAAGAGAGGAGTCATGTTATCATGGACTAAGAGACAAGCTTGTGTGGGAAGCTAAAGGTAATGATATGATAGGAGCCTTAGTAGACAAGTTGTCTAAGGATGTTTATTTCCTGGCAAATGATTGTACCGTTTCATTGGACATGAAAGGATGTATGTTAAAGAAGTTCTCTTAAAGTGTGAAAGCTAATAATTGAATGCTTCAAGTCGAGACGGCCGTTATGCATATAATTTTCAAAGATGTTTTGGCAAAGTATAAAAAGAATGGTGATCTCAAAGGATGTCCATCACTTCTAGATAAGAATATGCGTCTGAAGGTTTTATCCGCCAAATGGATAGTCTTCGCTGAATGTAATGTGTGTACTATCTATGAAGGTTGAAGAGATGAGGTGATTACTTGTTTTGATATAAAGATTGAACCAAAGAAATGACAAAACAGTTGAAATGGTAAAGTGAAGGTCGAAAAGACTATGTAAGAAGTTCAATGAGTTGGTCATGCTAAGTTGAAAAGACCATAGGTTCTGATATGATATTCATCCACGTGGTACAAAGGTGTATGGTGATTTGAAGTCCATTTTATGATGGCCAATGTCAAGAGTGATGTGATAGTGTGTGTACAAAAATGTGTGACTTGTGCTCAAGTCAAACCTGGGCGCCAAACGATATATGGAAAAATGTAACAATGGGTTATTCCAAAGCAGAAATGTACTTATATGACTATGGATTATGTGACAAAGTTGTTTATAACCCCTAAGGGCAAGGAGGTGATACGAGTCGAGGTAGACTAGTTGATAAAAATGTTTCTTTTCACGATACTCATGGGTATGTGCGCGTGGTGAAGCATGCCAATTTGTATATATGTGATGTAAGAATGGAGTTCCGTTAAGTAATGTGTTTGATCTTCATAAAAAGGGTAAACTCTAGAAGATGTATGATAGGTGCTTGTGTATTGCTCTTAGATAACATCCATGGTACTTTCGTGAGTGTTAATGGACATATGCCATGATGATGAAATCAAGAAGACCTATTTGGAAGATGGAAACTTTGGTGCTAAGAAAGTGAGTGTTGATGAGCCGTTTAAGATTCTTGGCTTAAGTAAATAAGATTCGTGTAAAGCAAATTGATCTTGTGTTTGCGAATTGGAGGCATCCACTTGAGGAAAGTTTGAGTTGGGAAAACGAGTCCATGATGCGAGAGGACTATCCTCACCTATTCGATGCTGAAATGATTTCGAGGACGGAATCCTCTTAAGGGGGAGGTAATTGTAACATCCTAAACTTTTCAAGTTTGACTATTTGACTATTCCGTTAGTTAACGTCAGGATCGTTAAGTTTATGTGCCCTAAATGGGATTATGCGATTAAATGCTTATGCGTTTAATATAATATGATTAATATGATGTTAAAGGAAATTAAATAAAGTAACGTTATGAAAGTTAAGTGCTTGTTAGATCGTTAAGTCTCCCGGTAAGTGAATTAACTAAGAAAGTCAAGTTTAGAAGTTAAGGGACCCAAAGTGTAAGGTTAGGAGTTGATGGCCAGGGGTTAAGGTGCAATTAGGTATCCCTAATTGTCACCACATCAGTTTCATACGTGAGAAATACCCCAGCCGATCCTCCCTCCTCTTTCAAGCAAGTTTTCTCCAAGATCTATTCGTTTCGTGGTGTTTCGAGCAAGATTGGATTAAGATCTTTCATCCATATGATCATCTACAGGTAAACTAGGTGATATTCCTTTGATTTCTGATCTTGTGAGTCATAGATGAGTATTCAATCCAGGCCATAGGCTTTGGGTTGGGTAATTTATTGATTGATCATCGATTTCATGTTTTCGAGTGATCAAACGATTGTTATATGTTAGCAAAGGATTAAAGGATCAATTGATGGTTTAAAGTTATCAAAAGTATCATAGAAAAGGTTAATTTTATGTCTCCAGGTCGAATTAATGGTTGATGTTCGTATGGGATTCGAACAATGGGTTATTAAAAAGTTGGTTTTTGGTCGAATTAGGCTTTGTGCGGCGCACAAGGTTTTTGTGCGGCGCACAGATGCAATTTTGAAAGATGAATTTTCTGAAGGGTGCCCGTTATGTGGCGCACAGAAGTTCTGTGCGGCGCACAGATGGTTTGCTCGGAAAATTGGATAGTTTCTATTACAATTTTGGTTGATTTGTGTGGTGCACAGCCTTTCCATGCGGCGCACAAATGCTTAATATGGTTTTGTGCGGCGTACAGGATTTCCATGCGGTGCACAAATGGGTCCAGTTTGGTACCTAAGTTTTGTTTAGCTTATAGAACGATCTTATACTCATTATAGGTGGTCAGGAGCACTTAGCAAGCACTGTAAGACGTACGTAACTCATTATGGAGCGGTGCCGAGGTAAGATACACTACTTTGACACGCTGAGGGTTCAACAAAAGCATGGTTTTCATATAATAACTTCCCTAATAATAACTTGTTTGCTTATGGGTATTCGGGGTTATACGGGAGGTGATATGGGCTATGTACATGACCATTGAGGCCTGAAATGCAGTCCCTATGATATGCTATGAAATGTTATGCAATGATATGAAACGTAATGATATGCTATGCAACGTTATGCAATGATATAAGATGTAATGATACGCTATGAAATAATATGTAACGTCTTGTGATGTAATGAAATGTGACACATGTTGATGACTATTGAAATGTGTATGATTGTATGGCTTGTTTATCTAGTTCACTAGACTCTTTAAGTTGCCATGTCACGTGCACGTTTAAGGGCCCAAACGTAAAAGATGTAAATGTGATGATTGTTTAGGTCGTGTAAGCACCTAGACTATATGAGATGAAATCGAGCTTGTAATTTTGATGAAAGTGTTAAGCTTAACCCGTACTTGCCCTAGCCCGGCGGGTGCGTTGATGTGGTTGCTTGGGTGGCTCCTTGCAACGAGGTACAACGTGAAGAGTAATACGGGAGGTCTTACCAACCCCAGTTGTCTTGTACATACGGATTACTCCGGGATTGGCTTGCCATTCCTTAACGACATTGATGTACAGCTGTAAGGTTGTTTATCCAGTCGGGTGTGACTTTTGTTACACTTAAAAGATGTTATGATGTTATATGTGATGAGTGACATATGTCACGCCTGATGTAAGTGACTTATGTCACACTATACGATGATGTTTATATGTTATATGTGAGGTAAAAGGTGACTAGGCACATCTAGGATGGTTCATCCTATTATGATAATGTTTGATGTGATGATATGTTATATATGATGTGATTTGTGCCTTAACGATTCAAAAGACTTTTCTATAAAGTTTTAAATGGACAAATGTTTTATTAATGATGTGTTATCTTACTTAGCTAATTCGTTAGCTAACACTTGCTCTTTTAAAATGTGTTGTGCCCTCTGGTCCAACATAGTGAGGAGGTTGATGTGAGAAGATGTGAGGCATGGGTAGATGGTCTTGAAGCTGGCTTTAGTTACCCATAGAGGCTGCTCATTATAGACATTTGACTTATGTCATGATATTTATGATTTGTAATGACTTTTTGGTCGGTTGTTTAATATTGGGCAACCGATGGATTTCCATTTAAACTTGTTTTGATGATATGGCTAGTAACACCAATTAATAAACGAACCAAACAGATTTTGTTGGTTTGGTCTTTTAAAGTTTAATTCCGCTTTCTTTGACGCCGTTAGGCGAAAGTTTTTGGAAATCCATATTTTTAAACGACGGGTGTTACAAGTTGGTATCAGAGAAATGGTTTAAGTGAACCAATGACTATAAGACCATAGGATTTGGACTTAAACCGTAAGATCAGACATGCTAGGCTTAAGTAGTTGAGCTTTAGCCTTAAGATGAGATGTTAATAGGACGGGTTGGGATGAGTGAGAGTGTAGGATTAAGGCTATATGATGATTGTTTGATTGATGATATGTTAATATGTTTTAGCCTTATTCTTCCGTTTCTCGCTTCTCCGTCACTAGATTATTCTATTGCTACGATAGACGGTCCCCGAGGTGATATTCTACTTCCCTAACTGGATTTGATAAACGTGTGATGTAAATTATGTGGGAAGTTGTTGAGTTGGACCAAAGTTGGAGGATTAAGTGAAATGATATTCTATCAACGTCGAACCCACGAGGTTAGAGACAAGGACCACAATGGAAAATATATGTTGTATGCGTGATAAAGGTCGCGGGAATGGATTTAGTGAAAAGAAGACGATAAAAAAATGTGGTAATGAACATGCGAGTGAAAGGATACAATTACAATTATGGTCCGGAACATAATTCCAAGCGTATCACGAGACGAACGTGTTTGTATGGCCATGCTTGTGTTGACCGGTGTACAAAGTAATGAAGTTGGGGGATTTCTATGTACTGTACCCCTAGTTGTCAAGAGTAAACGCCGTGTTACAACTTTAGTGATGTTGATGCTGCAAGTGTGTGGAAATGTGTGAAGATCGGTGGAAAGTGATAACCGGATTAATGTTTATGATGATTATGATGTTCATGAAGTTAAATGAAGTGATTAGTAGTCAATGTTGTTGGGTCTACTAGTTTAAAAGACATGGATTTGAAGTTTGAAGAGTAGAGTTGATGCTGGATACTTGAAGGATTATAAGTAGGTGACGCATAGAAGGGTTACCGGGCACACGTATGAAAGGATATAGTTACAATTCCGGTCGCGAACGTAATTGTAAATGTATCACGACATGTGTGTGTTTGTGAGACTGTGTCTGTGTTGATCCGAATAAAGTAAAGATGAGATTTATGGAATGATGAAGCAGAAGCAATTAAAGAAGTAAACTCAAGGGTTGATTGAACCCTTAAACCTGAAACCTTTCCATTCCAAGAGCACTATGATATGATGTGAGGTTTTATTCGAGCTGCTAAATGTGAAAGTTGTGCTTGGGATAAAGGATTGAAAGTTTGGATTTTGGTCGAACTGGGCGATATGCGGCGCATGAGTCTTTCATGCGGCGCATATCTGCCAAATTTTGGAAATTGATTTTAGATGGGATCCCGATATGCGGCGCATAGACATTCTATGCGGCGCATATTCTGTGTGCTCAGAATGTTGGATATTTTCTGTGACGAATTTGCATGAAATATGCGGCGCATACTTATTTCATGCGGCGCATTTGTGCCCAAATGTGGAATATGCGGCGCATGTACCATCCATGCGGCGCATATTTTGGGTCTGTTTTGGATTTACGACTCGTATAATCTTGATTTCGCTACGGGACGATATTTGACGATTGAGACGAGTATCTACAGGTGGAGATTTTTTCCTTATATGGCATGAACGTAAAGGTGATGTTGATATCTTATATTTCTACAAAATGTTATGTATGACGGCTTCTAAAGATAAAAGAGTTTTCCCTTAAGAAAGGTTAAGAAGTTGGATGATGGAGTTATTTATAGTTCCTTAAGCGGAAGAAGTGCAAGTTTATAAGAGCATTTTGATTCCGAAATGATCATGTTTCCCGCCTATGTGGTCTACTAATGCAAGGCAAAGATTATATTTCTAAAGTCGAGCCTACTCGTAGTTTTGAGATGTTCTATTAATGTTCCCAGTTTCATTGCGATCGCGAGGTCGAGTCTTCAAGTGATGTGTGTCTAGTGTTACTTTCATGCAAACGCATCTTCTATTTCGTTCTCCATTATAGGAAGAAGTTAATGTTTTTGATTGTGGGATTTATTTATCTTATAAGATAGATTTACGACGTTGCTACCGTTTGTTGATGATGGAAGTCTTGATAAAGTTATTTTTACCCTTCGTATGACCCTATTGAGCTTTACGAAATACCTTCATGATAACGAAAGTCCTGACTGTGTATGAAGTTAAAGAATCATGTTTAGAGTATTCCTTGGATCGTTCAGTCGTCATGTTTAGTGATGACAATATTGCCTATTCTAAGTATGACGTAGAACATCATACTTGTGTAGAAAGCGTTATTACGATTTTTCAACTCGAAGAGGCTTAGTTTTAAATTCGTCAAAAGTGAGTAAAAGTTAAGGGAGCAGCTGACGCTTATTTTGAAAGGAGACAAATTCTATTATTTAGCTAAGTCTGTGGTTGAGAGGTTAGGGTGAGTGCTTGACTACGGAAAATCAGCTCAAAATAATGTTCTCTGAGATAAAGAATGTAGTAGAACGGGAGCATAAGCAGAAGAGTCGAGATGAAACAGCATGAAGCAATACGTTTAAAAGTGAGATTTCAGTATCCGAGAACGAAATGACCAAAGGTTGTACTTGAGGAGGCTTACGAACCGTGGTGACATGCTTATTTGGATGTCGCCTGAAACGTGATACGACCTATTATGATACGAGGTGTAGTAAGTTTTATATGTTGACGTGTGATAGGGTTAAAATCCAAGATTTGACACGGAAAGTTTTGTAACAAAATAAAGTATTTAATGACCTTTAACGGAAGAGAGGAGTCATGTTATCATGGACTAAGAGACAAGGTTGTGTGGGAAGCTAAAGGTAATGATATGATAGGAGCCTTAGTAGACAAGTTGTCTAAGGATGTTTATTTCCTGGCAAATGATTGTACCGTTTCATTGGATATGAAATGATGTATGTTAAAGAAGTTCTCTTAAAGTGTGAAAGCTAATAATTGAATGCTTCAAGTCGAGACGGCCGTTATGTAAATAATTTTCAAAGATGTTTTGGCAAAGTATAAAAAGAATGGTGATCTCAAAGGATGTCCATCACTTCTAGATTGATGGGAAAGAGAAAGAATGATATAGAAGCTCAGGAAAATCATATGATTGTGCGATGGTGCATCGAGAGTTATTGTTGTGTTCATATGCAACCATGGTTATGCCATAGGCGTTGGTTGTCACTTCATGATACAATAAGTTTGAAAGGAAAGTTGTAGAACCAAAGATCATGAAAATAATAGTTCATGAAATTGGAATCATTAAAGAAGAGTTCGGATTAGCTCAAAATTGACCGAAGATTTTTTGGTGAGCAAAGAAAGCTTCTTATGAACAAGTGGGTATTATGGTTTAACCATAAGACTCTATGGAGGGATGTGTTATGCATCGAAAGTTATGGCAAGTCGACCCTTTGTTCAAATGAATAATGTGAGTTATAGTAGCAAGTTAATAAGAATATGCGTCTGAAGGTTTTATCCGCCAAATGGATAGTCTTCGCTGAATGTAATGTGTGTACTATCTATGAAGGTTGAAGAGATGAGGTGATTACTTGTTTTGATATAAAGATTGAACCAAAGAAATGACGAAACAGTTGAAATGGTAAAGTGAAGGTCGAAAAGACTATGTAAGAAGTTCAATGAGTTGGTCATGCTAAGTTGAAAAGACCATAGGTTCTGATATGATATTCATCCACGTGGTACAAAGGTGTATGCTGATTTGAAGTCCATTTTATGATGGCCAATGTCAAGAGTGATGTGATAGTGTGTGTACAAAAATGGGTGACTTGTGCTCAAGTCAAACCTGGGCGCCAAACGATATATGGAAAAATGTAACAATGGGTTATTCCGAAGCAGAAATGTACTTATATGACTATGGATTATGTGACAAAGTTGTTTATAACCCCTAAGGGCAAGGATGTGATACGAGTCGAGGTAGACTAGTTGATAAAAATGTTTCTTTTCACGATACTCATGGGTATGTGCGCGTGTTGAAGCATGCCAATTTGTATATAGGTGATGTAAGAATGGAGTTCCGTTAAGTAATGTGTTTGATCTTCATAAAAAGGGTAAACTCTAGAAGATGTATGATAGGTGCTTGTGTATTGCTCTTAGATAACATCCATGGTACTTTCGTGAGTGTTAATGGACATATGCCATGATGATGAAATCAAGAAGACCTATTTGGAAGATGGAAACTTTGGTGCTAAGAAAGTGAGTGTTGATGAGCCGTTTAAGATTCTTGGCTTAAGTAAATAAGATTCGTGTAAAGCAAATTGATCTTGTGTTTGCGAATTGGAGGCATCCACTTGAGGAAAGCTTGAGTTGGGAAAACGAGTCCGTGATGCGAGAGGACTATCCTCACCTATTCGATGCTGAAATGATTCCGAGGACGGAATCCTCTTAAGGGGGAGGTAATTGTAACATCCTAAACTTTTCAAGTTTGACTATTTGACTATTCCGTTAGTTAACGTCAGGATCGTTAAGTTTATGTGCCCTAAATGGGATTATGCGATTAAATGCTTATGCGTTTAATATAATATGATTAATATGATGTTAAAGGAAATTAAATAAAGTAACGTTATGAAAGTTAAGTGCTTGTTAGATCGTTAAGTCTCCCGGTAAGTGAATTAACTAAGAAAGTCAAGTTTAGAAGTTAAGGGACCCAAAGTGTAAGGTTAGGAGTTGATGGCCAGGGGTTAAGGTGCAATTAGGTATCCCTAATTGTCACCACATCAGTTTCATACGTGAGAAATACCCCAGCCGATCCTCCCTCCCCTTTCAAGCAAGTTTTCTCCAAGATCTATTCGTTTCGTGGTGTTTCGAGCAAGATTGGATTAAGATCTTTCATCCATATGATCATCTACAGGTAAAAGAGGTGATATTCCTTTGATTTCTGATCTTGTAAGTCATAGATGAGTATTCAATCCAGGCCAAAGGGTTTTGGTTGGGTTAATTTATTGATTGAACATCGATTTCATGTTTTCGGGTGATCAAACGATTGTTATATGTTAGCAAATGATTAAAGGATCAATTGATGGTTTAAAGTTATCAAAAGTATCATAGAAAAGGTTAATTTTATGTCTCCAGGTCGAATTAATGGTTGATGTTCGTATGGGATTCGATTAAAGGGTTTAAAAAGTTGGTTTTTGGTCGAATTAGGCTTTGTGCGGCGCACAAGGTTTTTGTGCGGCGCACAGATGCAATTTTGAAAGATGAATTTTCTGAAGGGTTCCCGTTATGCGGCGCACATATAGTTTGCTCGGAAAATTGGATAGTTTCTGTTACAATTTTGGTTGATTTGTGCGGTGCACAGCCTTTCCATGCGGCGCACAAATGCTTAATATGGTTTTGTGCGGCGCACAGGATTTCCATGTGGTGCACAAATGGGTCCACTTTGGTACCTAAGTTTTGTTTAGCTTATAGAACGATCTTATACTCATTATAGGTGGTCGGGAGCACTTAGCAAGCACTGTAAGACGTACGTAACTCATTATTGAGCGGTGCCGAGGTAAGATACACTACTTTGACACGCTGAGGGTTCAACAAAAGCATGGTTTTCATATAATAACTTCCCTAATAATAACTTGTTTGCTTATGGGTATTCGGGGTTATACGGGAGGTGATATGGGCTATGTACATGACCATTGAGGCCTGAAATGCAGTCCCTATGATATGCTATGAAATGTTATGCAATGATATGAAACGTAATGATATGCTATGCAACGTTATGCAATGATATGAGATGTAATGATACGCTATGAAATAATATGTAACGTCTTGTGATGTAATGAAATGTGACACATGTTGATGACTATTGAAATGTGCATGATTGTATGGCTTGTTTATCTAGTTCACTAGACTCTTTAAGTTGCCATGTCACGTGCACGTTTAAGGGCCCAAACGTAAAAGATGTAAATGTGATGATTGTTTAGGTCGTGTAAGCACCTAGACTATATGAGATGAAATCGAGCTCGTAATTTTGATGAAAGTGTTAAGCTTAACCCGTACTTGCCCTAGCCCGGCGGGTGCGTTGATGTGGTTGCTTGGGTGGCTCCTTGCAACGAGGTACAACGTGAAGAGTAATACGGGAGGTCTTACCAACCCCACTTGTCTTGTACATACGGATTACCCCGGGATTGGCTTGTCATTCCTTAACGACATTGATGTACAGCTGTAAGGTTGTTCATCCAGTCGGGTGTGACTTTTGTTACACTTAAAAGATGTTATGATGTTATATGTGATGAGTGACATATGTCACGCCTGATGTAAGTGACTTATGTCACACTATACGATGATTTTTATATGTTATATGTGACGTAAAAGATGACTAGGCACATCTAGGATGGTTCATCCTATTATGATAATGTTTGATGTGATGATATGTTATGTATGATGTGATTTGTGCCTTAACGATTCAAAAGACTTTTCTATAAAGTTTTAAATGGACAAATGTTTTATTAATGATGTGTTATCTTACTTAGCTAATTTGTTAGCTAACACTTGCTCTTTTAAAATGTGTTGTGCCCTCAGGTCCAACATAGTGAGCAGGTTGATGTGAGAAGATGTGAGGCATGGGTAGATGGTCTTGAAGTTGGCTTTAGTTACCCATAGAGGCTGCTCATTATAGACATTTGACTTATGTCATGATATTTATGATTTGTAATGACTTTTTGGTCGGTTGTTTAATGTTGGGCAACCGATGGATTTCCATTTAAACTTGTTTTGATGATATGGCTAGTAACACCAATTAATAAACGAACTAAACAGATTTTGTTGGTTTGGTCTTTTAAAGTTTAATTCCGCTTTCTTTGACGCCGTTAGGTGAAAGTTTTTGAAAATCCATATTTTTAAACGACGGGTGTTACAATTTTGATTATGGATTTGATTTTATTGTTGTTGCTATTAATTTTGGATTTTTTTTTTATTTATATTTGTTTTTGTGATTTTTTTTAACATAGATTTGTTTTTCTGATGTTTGTGTAACACCCCAACAAGGCGGAATCATAAGGGTTACACCAATAGCACAGCACGACATGGAAATTAAGTAGAGCAAAACTAAATGCATAAATAGGATTCAATAATCCATACAAAACATTCAATAATACAAGTATCGGCTCAAACATAAACATAACCCTTGATCGGGGATAATGAATCACGGATCCATGAAAAGGTCCAAGTCCGATCCTAGAATGCAATGAAACTTCCAATACATCTTTAATCCACATGCTTACCTGAAAAGTGTACTAAAATGCGTCAACATAAAGTTGGTGAGTTCGTAGGGACAAGTAATAGGAAACAAGTGTCGGGATAACAACCGTTTAACCTTGATTCGATCAATAAACGACCACATAACGAACATACCGATCATACAACAAACTTGTAACCTTGGTTAACCAAACGAACATATATCGAACTTGTAACCTTGGTTAAGTAACCAATCAACATAACCAATCACACAACGAACTTGTAACCATAACGATCTTGTAACCTTGGCTAAATAGCCACACGATCATATACAACGAGCATAACGAACATAACGATCATCACAAACATATAACGAACATAACGATCATCACAAACATATAACGAACATAACGATCATAAAACATATATAACGCTCATAACGAGCATATAACGAACATAACGATCATAAAATATATATAACGATCATAACGAAAACATAACCTTGAAACCTTGAAACCTTGATTTGGATCATTAAATGATCACATAAATTGGATCGATAAACGGTCATAAGCCTTGAAACCTTGATTGGGTCATTAAATGATCTCATAATTAGGTCGTTAAACGATCACCAAACCTTGAAACCTTTATTTGGATCATTTAATGAACCTCACAACCTTGATATGAACACATAACAATCATACATCCATGATTGGATCGATAAACGATTCCATAACCATGATTTGATCAATAATTGATCATTTAACCTTGATACGAACACATAACGATCAAACAACCGAAGAATACCATGTACCTACACTTCGTACAACTCTGCATTCAAAGAATCATAGATGCTTATATATAGGGTCACCCGCAGCCTTCCCACCACATCTATAACTCTTTGAATGTATCATCGTCTTCCATGTATGTACAACTATCCTAATCACAACAATTATTCATAACCGCAAGCATAATCAATCAAGCAATAAGTTTAAACGTCAATCGAATAATCAATCAATCACACAACAATCAAACAAGTATGTACACTTTTCAACCCGAATCTCAATTGAGTAGGGAGTTACGAACTCACCTTGGGCGGCTACAACAAGTTAAAGTGAAACTATAAACGTCCAACAATCGCTTCGTGTGCATCACCTATCAAATACACATATTACAATCACGAGTGAAACTCTAATTGGAGCTTTAGAAATGTAATTCAACTCTGGATGACAATCGGGACTCGATTTGGTTATGTCATAACCCTCAAACGTCTTATTGGCTTAACCGAACATTAACAAGGACACTTTGACAAGACATTTTTAGAAATGGAAATGGATTCACTTTGAAAGGATGATACCATGAGAAAGTAGACTCTCTCACGATTCCAACGATAGGTCATACGTCTAAAACGGACTTACGGATCAAAAGATATATATATATATATATAGTTTGATATATATATTGGACTTACTCAAAAGATATATATATAAATGTATATAGTTTGAGTTAGTATCTCAAGTTTGGTTTCAAAAGTGACTCACGACTTTGAACGAATTGTTTGTCTTGTGTAGGGCACCAATAAGGTCATAAGAGGACATTCTGGAAAGGTTGGGACGATCCTAGGATGCTAGAACCGAAGCTAGGAAAAAGTTAAGTGATTAAGACCCCCAATTGCGCCGCAACTTAGGATTGCGCCGCAACAAAAAAACAGCCACTTAAGTTGTGCCACAACTTGTCTAGTTGCGCCGCAACCCACCTAGTTCAGCAACAGCAACAGCATGACGAGCCAAACACCCCCAAAACACTCATTTTGACTCCATAGACGACCAAGGAGGATCTAGGACCCGATTTCAAGCTTGAATCCACACATTTGGACATAAACAAACTCAAATGAACACAACCCATTCCAAGATTTCATTTCAAAACATCAAATCTAGTTTCAAATTCGCTTTGACCCATTACAAACCCTAATTCGACTTTTGGCTCAATTTGTGACCCGAAAACACTTGGTTACAACTAGAAACAAGTTTATAAGTATGAAATGATGAATAAAGGATGAGTTTCACTTACCAAATCTTACACCAAAAGCTCAAACCCGAATTTGACCCAAAATGAGAAGATTCTTGCACTTTGATGAACCCCACTTTGATATGTTGCTAAAGAGATTATGAAGATGATTATTCTTATGAAATTTTAGCTTGAATCAACCATTTAAGATGCAAGAATCTAGAGTGAGAGAGAGAGAGAGAGATGAGTATGTATGTTTTCTAGTAAATAAGAGAGATGAGGAGGATAATGTGAATGAATGAGTGAGGGGAGGGGAAGAGTGTAAGCATTTGGGAGGTGGATAGGGTTGGGTATGGGTTATGGGTCATGGTTGACCCATGGGTTACCACATTCACCAAACTTAGTTTAGTTTTACCTTGACTAATCTTTCATCAAACAATTAAAAACGATCAATCGATCACGAACGCACCTTGAACATAAATTAAATCACGAACAGCCCGATCATATATTTTTAATTTACATAATTTAAATCAAGTTGTACACATAAATATCGGGTCAACAAGAGTCATAATTCACGAATGTTACAGTTTGACTCCAACGACCAATTTAGTTAATTGCAAGTGAAAAAGAAAATGATGAAAATACCATCACGTGTCTGGCACGTGATCACTTAACGGAGGGTTGGTGTTAATAATTAACGACATTCCCTTTATTGCAAAATTTTTAGAAATATGATCCTTTTAATAGACGAAAATTAAATAGGTTCCTTTTATTAGAAGTTTTTAGTAAAAATATTACATTTTTATGAATTTTTCCCTAGTTTTTACGAAGCTGGTAAAATAAATTAGGTTTTGCAATGTGTTTTCACATTTTTTTAGATGTTGAGTAATCTGAACACATGTTCAAAGAAACAGAGCTAAAAATCATTTTTGGTTAAGGTTGGACACATGTTCAAATATGCATGGTTTTACAAAGTGTTTTTACATTTTTTTTTATGTAGTGGAACTCTGTTCACATGTTCATAGATACAAGGCTATAAACACTGCTATGCATAATAACTTAGACACATGTTTAAAGAATAAGAGCTAAAAATTCATGTGCTTAATATGTACACATGTGTGATTATTTGGTTCGTATACATGTGTGTTTTTATGTTCGTCTTTCTCTGTGTGTGTGTGTTGTTCGTATATGAAGAATTCTTATGTTTACGTGTATTTTTCGTAATGGCTTCATGTGCACGAATGTTACCGAAAATGTCCACATGGTAGTTTACATGTTGCATGTAATGCTTGGATCATCTGTCTTTTGGGATATGGTCATGTGTGTGGCTCGATGCAAAAATGTGTTTTGATCTGCAATTCGCGGATCACATGTGTTTTGTTGTAGCGTAACTTTATGTAAATGGTCCACATATTCAATAATTGGTTGTGATAGTAAATAATAGTTTGTGATTATTAAATTGTTGATGAGCAATTATTTCTCATATCTTTTGGCCGTGTTTTAATGCATAAATGAGTTTATAAATGTGAGCTTTTAATACGTAATAAGATTTAATATTAACACAGGTTAACGGGGGATGCGAACGAGGGTTAATGTCATATGCCAACTCAACTTGGATGCCAAAGACTTTATAAGACACAAGACGGTGAAACGGAAGTCAAACGAAGAATATACGGAGCTTCAGGAGAAACTCCAGATGAGCCCCTGGTGATACAGTAGGGTACCAGCGCGCTGGTAGTCCTCACCAGCGCCACTGGTAGCCCCGAGACCAGAACCAACTTTCACCATTATTAATAGAAGAATAAACCTTCAAACCTTAGGAGGGCAGTTTTTCAGCCACCAGATGTCATTCATCAACCCTATGTCGAATAAACCCTCAAATCCCTCTATTAAACACGTGATATTCGTGGGACTAAGAGATGATAAAATACACTAATTAAATAAATCGGCAACCAATAAAAAAAATTTAATCAATGATAAAATAGAGGGATTTTTAATCGTGCTTTAGTATGTCTACTATGGTTGAAGATTTGTTCGAATCTATACAAAGTAGACAATAGTAGTATTAAAATTGTTCATCAAAATAGGTAGTAAACGAAATGAAAATAATATATTATCATCGAATTTGCGTGTCTTAGGCCTAAGAAAAGAAGCTTACAAAGTTACACATAAAAAATTGCAATTAAGGCCCATAATTCGTTCTAACTTCAAACAAAATTATATGGGCTTATATTGGAGAAAAACCCATATGCTTGAGTGGGTTATTGGGGGGGAAAAACAAGCTTATATCTCCCTCTCCTATTAAAGAGCGTGAGAGATGATCTCATAAAAGCTGATGTGTCAGCTTCTAAGCCTGTACACATCAGAAAATACACATATTAGCTGATGTCATATGTGTGTTTTGGTATATATACGGTATTTATATATACTTAATGGGCCAAAGAGAGAGAAAATAGGTTCAAAGACTTCTCCAAGAAGCCTCTTTTCTCTCTTTCTTCAAACTTCTTCCATATTCTTTTTCATAAAATTAGATCTATATATCGAGATCTATACATCTTTTTATATATATAAATCTTTATTAATTATATATATCTATATATCCAGATCTATATATTTATACAATCTCGGTTACCAAAAATCTACATCCCTGGTTTTTTTGTTCAATAATTTCTACAGGAACATGAATTGAAAGTGGTCGAGTATGAAGCGGGATGTGGCTAGATATGTGAGTGAGTGCCTTACTTGGTTACAAGTGAAAGCCGATCACAAGAAACCACCTGGATTGTTGGTGCAACCGGTGACACCCGAGTGGAAATGGGAACATATTGCAATGGACTTCATTACGAAGTTACCGAAGACAAAAAGTGGTCGTGATACGATTTGGGTGATAGTGGATCGGTTAACGAAGTCGGCTAACTTTTTGACGTTGACCGTTAACATGTCGTTAGTGACCGTTAGTTAATATGTGTTTTATATGTAATTGTGTGATTTAAATGATTTACGTAAGATATGTGCTAAAGTGATTCTAAGTAATGAAATTAAAGTTGATAATGATTAATAAAGTCAATTAGTGTTCCCGATAAGATATAAGAGTCGATAAGTGTTTCCGTATGCGTTAAACGAGCCGTTAGGTAACGAAACGAGTTGTAACGAAGTGTGAGGGCCTAGATGTAAAGTTTTGAAAGTTGATACAGTA
>CM067170.1:126715795-126768838 GCA_034093135.1 Erigeron breviscapus | reverse complement strand
GTCCTTAATCCGGTACGTGTATCCATTTTTTCTATCTTGCTTACCCCTATTTACCTTAGTTTTGACCGAATATTGGACATTGAGGGCATTGTCCATCTTAAGTGTGGGGTGGGGGGTGGCAAATAGGTTTAAGCAACCGGATATATCTCTTTTTTTGTTTTGCCATTGAGTATTCAACCGGTCTTGTGGATGTGTCCCTCTCGTAGGCTTTTGGATTTTATCCAAGAGTAAGGGTTTCTATTTTGAGCTCTGAACTATGATGTGCATGTTTGAGATTGGTGGTTTCGATTTGGTAGGATGACGGAAGATGATATGATTTGAAACTTGTGTTGAGCTTGTCCTTGTGGTAAATTGCTTTTGTCACTTAATTCATAATAACTTAATGAGCAATTTTACTACAAAATTTTTTTCTTGGTACAAATTTAATCGGCGAAAGTGTGTTCTGAACTGTTATTGGGCTAATCCTTGTGGATTGATAACATTACTTGCATACTCAAATATCCCAAACACCAAAGTTGTGAGATTCATTCATTCATTTATAGTTGTGCTTGGTGTTTGCGGTTTTGGTTTGATTGCCTTGTAAATTTGTCCCTCTCTTAGGCTCTTGGATTTATTCGGGAGTAAGGGTTCCATTTCGAACTCTGAACTAAGATGTGCACGTTTGAGGTTAATCTATTCCATTTCCGGGTTCCTTTCTTTGATATGAGTGTGTCGGTGATGTGTTGAGCTAGAACTTGGCCTGGTGATCGTTACGAGACCGCAGTGAGATCACTTTTGTGATATAAGTACATTGGATGACGAATTAGCATATTAGGTTTGACCCGTATTTTCTTTCTATTCACCCTTTGCTTATGTATATTTTTACCTTTAGTATACATACTTTTATACATGTACATACATGTTTTGTGTAGCTGGCTACTCTGGTCAGTTATTTTCCTTTTTTATTTGTAAACCTTTGTTGCACTCATCTTTAGTGCAAGTTATATTTAGACACCCTTTTTGAGCTTAGCCTTTTCTTTTTGTATAAATCCATTTAAATATGTAAACTTTACCTCACCGTACCGATAGTCTAATTTTGGGGGGCCATTGATTGTCATTGGTTTGGTTGGGCGGTTTGGGAGAGCTTCAGTGGATTGTCAGTTGGAATATTCTTGGTCTATGGGAATACGTCGATTGGTCAAGTTATTGGGGATTGTCTTGGATTGTTCAAAGAAAGTAGATTGTTATAGACATTGTTCATCATTGTAAAAGGGTGCCTACTAGTAGAGTAAAAATGGTTCATGGAAATAATGAGAAAAAGTGAAATGAAAAAAAAAAGAGAAAAAAAAAGGAACTTGGGCTACTAGTGGGTATTTCTCATTCACATGTCTAAAGTATTGTTGTATCATTTGGTTCGAGAATAAAATGGAAGATTTGGTTGTTCCTAAGTTGTTTGAAGTTGATACACCACATTGGTGTCGAGTTTTGCTTGTTGCTTTTGAGGTGTGTTCGCGGGATAGCATCTTATGGGTTGGTGGCTTGGTGGCAATCAATGGTAAGGGTTTGATTAGACTATTTTGTACATAACTTATACTTTTGTTATTTCCTGTTAACACAAACCTAAATTTCCCAAATCCCATTGTAAATACCCTTAGCCTAACCTTACAACCGATTTATATGCCATATTTTGATGATGTACTTGGTTCTCACGCCATGTCGGTGGAGCTATGATCCTTTTTCAAGCCTATGGTAAGATATGCATCACGACCGTGCAATGAGTGATTATTCATATATATTCAACCCCAATAGTAAGTTCGTTGGAGTAGGATGATTTTGATAGGCTCATTTGTTTCACTTTTGCTTAGTTGTGTTATTGAGGCTCGTGGATTGTTCAGATATTGTCAAACATTTCGGGTTTTCATTTAAGATTAAAACTGCTTCACCAAAGTCCTTGTCATTGACATACTTGGTTTGCCTTCTTTTTGATAATCGTAATGTGTTATGTAGCTTCGTGCCAAGGAAAGTTTTTGTAACATTTGCCATTTTGGTCCGATACTTGTTATATATGATGATGGCAAACTTTATGAATATAAGAAAACTCTGGGTATTTTTTTGGTGCATATATATATATATGAGTTGGGCTAATTACAATATTTAGATGGATTCAGACATTGTAAATGATTCGATGTGATTAAGCCCATGTTACAAGACCATGATATTGGCCCATATGTGATAAGGAAAAATATATTATAGACGATAATTGAGTAACTGTGTTAACAAGGAAAATGTATATACAAAACCTTAAGTATAAGGTACGGTAAACAGTGTCGGTGGCACAGTGTCGGTGGTTATCTAATAATTCCATTAATGGGACGAAGCCGACATACTTTATGGAAAGTAGGAATACTCGTGAATTTGTCACAAGCTATATTTGAATTATTAGTTGAATAATGTTACTAGTAGACGTCCAACAAAACTTTTATAAAAGGTATACACCCGTGATTCTTTGCTTTCTGGATGACGGACTCAAACGTTACTCATTTTATACAAAATATTCTTTTTGAATAATCAATTTACCATGGATCATTTTTAGGTTCATGTATATGTACCTAAGGAATACTAAACATTTATTAAGAAACATCATTTGAATATATGTATAATTACGTATGTGTAATTAATTCATAAATACTTGAATATATTGTGCAATAAATATAAATGCTAGTAAAATAATTAGGCATTATAGATATGTAAATTAAGGGGTATATTATACTACTAAATATCTTAAATAAAGTCTTATACTAACTAACTAATTGAAAGAATCCTCCTGGAACATGCATTAAAATGTAAGTAAAACATGAATAAACAAATGCATATCTATTTCAATTCTAATCAAAGCCATCGACATACTATATTCTAGCTAACATTCAAAAGACCATTAAATACTGAAAAGTAATCCCTATGACACCTATATGTTTCCTAGCTAACAATTGAGTGACTTATAATACTAATAAGAGAGCTTCCTAGGAAACCCCTTAGTTGACTAAACAAATCCAATTGCAAAGTTGAAACAAACATGCACGTAATTTCTATCTTGCTTTCTATATTATATACTACAATAGTCATCTTTCATTCATTATTATATCTCATTCTCTCTGCATATTTTCATGCAAGAACTCACATACAAGTAAACACAAACACATACAATATGAAGCCTAATGCAAATTCTTAACAAATAAGATCATTTTACATGTATGCAAATAACTATATTTCTCTCTATCTTTTCTCTGCATATAAGCCACGACCACCATGAAACCTGCTGCTGCTCGTTACCACCGAACCTAATACTACTACTCGCTGCTGCATATTACCTCGACTACTAAGTCGTGTATATATACAATAATATATATATACATACATATAGATATAGAAGTGATGAGCATCAAGCACCACCACCTTTCTATATATATAGATATATATAGATATAGTTGTGATAAAACTATCATCACCATGGATGCTATCGGTTGAACACATCAAAACATCATCACCGAAGCATCACTACTCGATCACTGCTGCTGTTAAACCGAACCACCATTGGTACTATTCATCATCACCAACAGGAACCGTAGTCGAAAGCCAAGAAGGAAAGAAAGAAAAGAACGGTTTTGGGGAAACTTTAGATTCATGTTACGTAAAAGTTACATGTTAGTTTTCAATTCTGAAAGTTCCTGGGAGTTCGTTAATGATTCCTCTAGTTGCGTGGTGAGTTTCGTTACAATTGGTGATCGATTATTTTTGGAAGATTTTGTTAGTTTATAAGTTCTCGTAAGGTTTTCGGGTTAGATTTAAGGAAAATGGTTAAGACTTCCAAGTTGTTATTATAGTTATATGGATAGACTGGGGTACAGAGAATTTAGACAAGAAAACGGATTCGTTGAATCTCGTTTCGTTTACAAGTTATTCGCATCGCGAAATGCCCCGTGGAAGCATTTTACATAGTTTTATTAACATAAAATGTCAACTGGGTCTTGATACGAAGCAGTCAGAATCATCATTTAAACAGGTTATTATTCTCCTTATAAGTTTTCCATAACAAATATGAAACCAGAATTTCAACGTTGTAACCTGACCGTTAAGACCATTAGATTTTCTGACAGTTTCAGTCCTAAACCGTTAGATTTTCTGACAGGTTCAGTCCTGAACCGTTAAACTGTTTACAGTTTTAGTCCTTCGTCCGTCAGTTTATTACTAAACTGATGACTCTATAAAAATGGGTTATTCTATACAGTTTCCTTTACTGAAGGCTAATATGTTTGGACTATTCGGGTACATTTCAGACTGTTACATACCTCCTACTGTCTGACAGGTGTTTCAGGTGAGTTTCGTAAACCCTCCCTACTCAATTGAGATTCGGGCTGAAAAGTGTACATGTTTGTTTAATTGTTGATTGTTGATTTGATTTGATTGATTGATTGTATGATTGAATTGTTTATGTGGACATGTTAGCGCATTATTTATTATATAAGTCGCATCGTTAGCGTGTTACTCGTTATGTAAGTCGCACCGTTAGCGCATTGTTAATTATTAACTATGTAAGCCGCATCGTTGTTGATCGTTATTAATTGTTATGGAACGTTGTTGAACGTTATATGGAATCGTTATTATTAAACGTTGACTTGTATTGAATTGTGATAATGTGAAACCTTATAGGTTTTCCTTGGATGTGATTAGTTTTCCTAATCCTCACTTATTGTTAACGGTTGTATCCGATATGGTTATTCCTTGTTACTTGTCCCTACGAACTCACCAACTTTATGTTGACGCTCTTTAGTACACTTTTCAGGTAATCAAGTTAATCAGAGACAGAATGGATGAATAGATACTTGCATTGCTAGGGTTTGGACTTTCTGGATCCGTGATCCTTATTTCCCTTTAACGGGTTATGCTTAGGATCAACTACTATCGTTTGAACATTTTTTCTTTTAAGTATGGATTGAGTGTGTATTTGATAAATGTTAATGAATGTATACGTTTGTACAAGTTTATGGATCTTTTCGATCTCATGTATTCATATAGTTGACTCTACATACTTCCCATGTCATGTTGTGCTTTTCTAAGTGATACCCCATGATTCTGCCATGTTGGGGTGTTACAGAATGGTATCAGAGCCGTGGTTGCAGAGAATTAGGTGGATTGACCTAGTCTATAGCCATTGAACCCACATTTCATATTAGCATGCATGATAGGAAATTTTGTGTGCAACGTGAACTGTATGATGCATAAAAATGGTTTAAACGGAGTTCATAGGTTACTTATGATTTGATGACTTGATTGTTATATGACAACTTGATGGACGTATATGATAGTGTCGGGATACACCGTGAATTGTGGAATTATTGTGATAAACGTTGATGTGTGTGGAATCTTGGATGCATTTATTATTTGTCCCCCAGCAAAATGAAATGATGGCATTAATGGAGTATAACATTCGATAACCCTAGAGGCGCCTGATCAACAAATCTATGGTTATCCTATGTCATATAAAGTTAATAATCTCATGGATTGCGCCTCGTGGATAAAGTATAGTAACTAACCCGGTATGTTTAATGAGTGTTGGTTAGGTGGAGGGTTAGCCGCTGGTACACCCTGTATACATACCCGGTCAACACTTAGAGAACATATCAGAACCGAGTTTTGGACATCCATTCTATATATTAACGGTGTGGAGGGTTAGCCGATGGTACACCCTGTATACAAAAACTTTTAATGTGTCGAATGTTGAAGTTAAAAATTCGGACTATGCTTTACCCACCTTGTTTTGACTTGACCCTTTTATTTATATAGTGTTGAATGTTTTCGTGATTGTATTGTTGATTGTAAATTGTACGATTGCTGAAGCCTTAGATTATTGCCATGATAATATCCCTGTAGAGATAACTATATTCATGCAATGATTTATAAGGACTTGATGTGGAAATTGTGTATTACTTGAAGGTCAATTTTGATATTCAAGTGTGGACTTGAATTTTATGTTAATAGAAATGGTAGTACAGGCATAGGGTATTTTGAACAAGTTGGTAATGCGATGGGATGACAAATGATATGCCTTATATTATAAGCATTACCGGATGGCCCATGTCTAAGCTATATTACTTATAATTGTCTACAATTATCAGTCATTGTTGGAATAACAGTATGAGAATAAGATCTAGAATACATGCTTATTAAGGTCTTAGATACTTATAATCTGTGAGTCCCGAATATAGATGACTAGTAAACCCGACTGGCAAGTACAACTGATCTTGAATGGACAAGTTCAGTTTACGATCCAGATGTGGGTAACAAGAAACAATTGACAATATAAATAATGTAAGAACAAATGGCAGAAACTATATAAAGATATATATAAATATAATCAAGTATAAAGCATTGAGACACGTTGTTTTCTAATGTATTTGATTTATTGATGTATAAACAAATACAAGGATTGTTGCGGAACAAAGATAAACACCCAAGTGTAAATATCTAAACAATCCCGAAATACAAGTGATCTAGTTGACTTGGAAATACTCGTAAGTTTACTTAGAGTATATCTCACAAGTTGCAATGCTAAAGTTTCAAGCTATTTGCAAGTTATGAGAAGACTTTGTATTTATAGACAAAATCCATGATGACGTGGACAATGTCGTACAAATGTGGTTGTGAGCATTTAAGGAATTAGAACATAATTCCTTACATGCTGCACAAGGAAGAGTATATAAGTCACTTGATGTGACTTATCGTACTATGTTCCAGCCTATACATTGTACCTTTTATTAATAGATAAATCTATCAACTTGGTAAATGTGTATAGTAAAAGTCTTCCTCGTAATCAGTGTAAAGTGTTGTAAATACTTTAGCACTGAGATGCTTCAGTCTTCGATCTGGTAGAATCACTCTGATGCTCGCTTCTGAGGTGATTCTCTTCTTCATACTACAGTCTTTGACTTCAGAATGAATGCTTCTGATCTGAACTGAAGTGAAGCTTCAGTGAAGGAATTCTGAGACATCTCAGAATTCTGATAAAACGTCTTCACTAAACTTCAAGCTATTTCTGAACAAATTATACATGGTCGATTCTCGACCTAACAAATTCCCCCTATTTGTTCTGAAATAGTGCATGTATCTCAGACTTCTATCTATACATGTTTGTAAGTCTGAAATACAAGTTTTAAGTTGTAAAATTTTCTTAAGTACATCTTATAGATCATGGATGTCTCAGAATTTTACTTGTGGTTTTTATAACTTAAACTTATCATCTACTTATTTGTCACAATTGCAACTTATATATTACAAACTGAAATGGAAGTTACAAATGTAAATATTTACAAGTACATGATAATTCTGAATAGAAAACTACTTCTTGGCAGGCCTTGAACCAGAAGGTGCCTCAGTAGGTTTTCTCTTCAGTGGAGAATGATCCTTTTTGCCAAATAGCCTTGCTTCAATTTCTACCTTGGCTTGCATCTTTTGTTGAATTCGTGCTAACCATGCTCCAGTCAAGGCAGACTTAGGCTTTCCTTTCAGAATCTGGATCATCTCCCTATGCTCAGATATCCCAAATTTATGCACTGAAACCTGACTATATTCTTCAGCGGCCCTTCCTTCTCTTTTCACAACCAAATCGAACAGCTTCAATCCATCAGCCTTAATAACTTCAATATCAACGATTCTGGCCTGATGTGATCGATGATTCATGTAATGATCATACTGGTCCTTCTCATGTTTTCTTTGGAGCTCAGCAGCATCATCAGAAATTGGTTTGAATGAAGTATGGACAACATCACGAGAATCTTTCTTAGCAGTCCTTGTTCCAGTTCTGGGCTTAGTTGGTGGTCTGAACAACTCCTTCTCTACATTCTGAACTCCAGCCAGAATCTCTTTCTTCTTTCTGTCCATTTCAATTTCTCTATTTTTCACTAAGTCCTCAATGGACATCTTGAAAGTGAGATGGTCCAGCTTTTGTTCCAGAGGAGAGTAGTTCACCCCATACTCATAATCCAGCATATCTTTCACAGCCTTCTGCACTCTTGGATCATGCTTGATTTTCTGAAACCTTTCTAGTGAAAGTCCAAGAGATGCAGCATCAATATGGTCAAGAGTTCCCATACTCTGGTGTTGAACCCTTTCCCTTTCCTTGTTCTCACTCCACATAATGAATTGGTTAGAGACTTGCTTCTGCAGAGTCTCCAACTTTTTGCTATCAGCATTAGGATCATGGAGTGGATAGCCTTGTTCATCAACATCTTCTCCAACAACCAGACCAGAACTCATTTTCTTTGGTTCTTCTGCAACCATTAGGGCTTTTCCCTTATCTTTTCTTTGCTCTTCAGATTCTGGTTTCTGAGTATGTTCCCCCTGAACTGAGGCACTTCCAGAAGGCACCTCAGTTTGCTTCTTGGTTGCCTGAATCATTTCTTGTGTACTGGCCAGCAACCCAAGAGGCACACTACTTCCCTTACCACTTCCCCCTTTGGGAATCTCCACAGGCATTTTAGCGTAAAGATCAAGTGTGGATTTAAGTGCCTGTAGAGGTTCCCAACTTTGTTGTTCGAGACATTCACAAATGCCTTTAGCCATTGTAGCAAACTGAGCCTTAAGTCTGAATGATGAACTAAGGCTTAGTGCTTCTTGATCTTTCAAATCTTTGAGCATCTTTCTATCTTCATCAGTGAAGGATGCAGGTGGAGGAGGAGCAGTAACAGGTTCCTTCTTCAAAATAGTTAAGATTTCATCCAGTTGCTTTGAGTGATTCTGAACTGAACCTTCAAGTTTGGAAACTGATCTTTTTACTTCATTAACAGCTCTTTCCACTTTATCATTTGTATTCTTGGTCAGTTCAGCAATCATTATTCTGATCTCTTCTCCAACTTTCTGAGAGACAGACTCTGAAATCTGAGCAGCAAGATTCTGAGATAGCTCAGACTTCAGATTTCCCATAATACTAGCACTAACAGAAGCCCCAAGTTCTTTTTCATTAATACTGGGCTTCTGAACCAGCTCATGTACTTCACTACCAACTGCCATAACTTCTTGTTTTAAAAGCTCAACCCCAGATGTCAAGTTCGCAACTACTGAAGCTTGCACATCTCTCTTAGTCAATCTGAAGGCTTCTCTGATTGCAGAGCTCACCTTATTGCAAGTCATCACCAATTCATTTAACTTTCCAACCACTAGCCCTTCATTCCCTGCAACTTTGGTCAGCTCAGTTCCGAGGAACATCTGAGCACCTTTTAGATCAGCCAAGGAGCTAGTGTTGGCAGTTAGAGAATTAGATAAGTCTTCCACCCTACGAATAAGGCCTTGGACTTCGGTTTGGTTTCTCTCTAACTGTGCTTCTATATTGAAAGGAGGTGGGGGTTGTGCAGAAGCAGGAGCCACAAAGGGTAAACTACCAAGCCCTTGTAAAACTTTGTTCATTTGAACATCTGTAGGACTCTCAGATTCTGTCTCAGAATCTAGATCCTTTTCTGAAGGGACATCGTAGTTAATCGGTGGTGGTACATTGTATATTTGTGGGTGTAGAAATTGAAGTGGAGGTGTGAAGGAAGGATTGGTTACATATGCTGGTGTGGTGCCTGGTGGAAAGATAGGATTTTGGTGAGATGGTGGTGGTGGAACATATGGCTCATTTTCTGGTTGGATTTCTGGGGGAGGAGGGGCGTTTGCGAGGATGGGGGTTGGCTCAGAATCAGATTGATTCGCCTCCAATAAGCCCTCGTCAAACTCAAATTCAGCAAGAGAATCGAGATTCTCCTGAAGTGGCTCATCGTCATCCCAGAAGGCATTCACTTGTGCGATCTGGTCAGATATGCCCTGGTTTGGGTCACTAGTACCCTCACCAGATTCTGGTTCAACAGCTGCTTCAGCAGTTGCATCGTTACCAGATTCAAAAATTTCAATTGTAGGTACACTAACGGGTCCCACATTCTTTTGTGGCCCACTTAATGACCTTTCTGGGCCAGCTAGTGTGGCTGAACCAGTTTTAGAGAATACCTGAATCATAGCAGAGGAGAGTTCTGGTTCATCTCCAGTAATTGTTGCCTTCGAGAAATCTCTGCTATATTCTGGTACTGAAGCATCATAACCAGCTTGATCATACGCATCTCCGAGTATATCTTTGAAGCACAAGCTTAAAAACCTTGGGAATGCAACATGTAAACTTCTCTTCCCCTTTAACTTTGTGATCAACTGAGAGAAGAGAATCTCAGCGAAGTCTACTTGCATCCCATTCCATATATAGTACCCCATCTCAACTTGGGGTAGTGAGAGTTGGTCCAACCCTCCATGGTTGCCACCAAGACTCTCCACGATTTGAGTCCAGAAGAACCTCCAACATATACCAAAACCAGACATGAAAATATGTCCAGAGGTCTTCAAGTTACCATTATCATCCTCCATGTCACCATGACCAGTGGCGACCAAAACCTCCCTAAAATTTACTCCTTTGAGCCTTTTCACAAACACCTGGGGAGGTTTGAGGTAGTTCAGATGAAGGGAAGTTCTGAACCCCTCGAGGGTGATGACACACTTCTTTGTGCCCTCATTCAAAGTAAAGGATATAGATTGCTCATCCTTACTTATCACTGCAGAATACCAGAATTCAAGCAAGTATCGATGATACATTGCTTGCGGATTGGCGGTCAGCGCATAATGGAAGGGGGATTTCTCCCAAAAATTGTTTATCCTTCCCATTAAGTTGTCAGAATCTATATTCAATTGAGCCAAAAAGTTGCTCATATTGAATCGGATTTGTGATGGAGTGAAGTTCTTAGGCCATTGAGCAGAAGTTTTTACAGCATTAGAAGGAGTATATACAAAGGTTATGAGCGACTTATGAGACATTTTTAAGAATTTGAAAGTGAAAGTGAAAATGTAAGGGAATATGAAGAGTTATGAACTTGAGAGTAAAGATGAGAGAGATTGATGATTAGAGAGTAAATGAAACGAAGTAAATGAAAGAATGAATAATGAATTTGTATTTAAGATGGAACAAAAGGATTTTTCCAATTAAAAACAATTTCTGGGGTCTTGTCCGCATTTAATGCAGAGCCGTTTGTGGGACCCCATACTACACACTTTTTCATAAAAAGTACTCATTTTCTTCTCTTTTTACGGCGCCACTTGTGTGACACATAAGCATGACCAATGCTAGGTTAAAAACCCAACATGTAGTATGCCACGTGTACACAAAATTGACCAAGTATCAAAATAACATATCTTGAAAGGTTTTTTGTATTTCAATGATGACTAAACAAGTTCTGAGCATGGTCAGTCTCAGAGAGATCTGAACCATCTCAGTCATTAAAAATTCAACTGAAATATTTTGATATTTCTGAAGTGCTTCAGTTAAATACAATTTTCTGAGCAAAAGTTCCTCCTTAGAAAAGAAGGTTCATTTTTATTATTTGAAAACTGTTTAACATTCCCCCTGAAGTGATGATCCATGAATTAATAAGTGCCAAGATAGTATCACTAAGGCGTTCGATAGCTAGGCGAGCAAAAATTACATGGATCGCTCAGACTGGTGAACCAGATCAGTGTCACTGAGGCGTTCATAACAAGATTACCAGTCTAAGGATTTAACATACCCAACTCACTGACTAGATGTTTAAAGGTTTTGACATCTAAGGGTTTTGTAAAAACGTCAGCGAGTTGCTTATCAGTGGGAATAAAGTGCAATTCAATATCTCCTTTCAGAATATGATCACGAATGAAATGATACCTGAGATCGATGTGCTTGGTTTTCGAGTGCATCACAGGATTGTGAGATATGGAAATGGCACTGGTGTTATCACAAAAGATTGGAGTCTTTGTGTAATTAACACCATAATCAGTTAGCTGGTTCTTCATCCAAAGAATCTGAGCACAACAACTTGCTGCAGAAATGTACTCAGCTTCTGCAGTGGATAGTGATACTGCAGTCTGTTTCTTACTAGTCCAGCTTACTAATTTGCCACCAAGGAAATGACATCCACCAGTGGTGCTTTTCCTGTCTATCTTGCAACCTGCATGATCAGAATATGAATAACCCATTAGATCTAGACTGGAGCCTTTGGGATACCAAAGACCCAATCTGGGGACACCCTTAAGGTATCTGAAGATCCTTTTAACAGCATTTGCATGTGCTTCTCTGGGATCAGATTGAAATCTAGCACAAAGGCATGTTGCAAACATTATGTCTGGTCTACTTGCAGTTAAATACATCAGTGAACCAACCATACCTCGATATTTTGTATGGTCCACTGGTTTTCCATGTGGATCAGAATCCAAAGTTAATGGAGCAGAAATAGGAGTATCTTTTGATGAGACTGAATCAAATTGATATTTCTTTAATAAATCTCTAACATATTTTTCCTGGTTTATGAAGATACCATCTTCAGTTTGTTTTACTTGAAGTCCCAGAAAATATGTTAGTTCTCCCATCATACTCATTTCATACTCAGAAGACATGATTTTAGAAAAGTTTTTACACATCTTCTCATTAGTAGAACCAAACACAATATCATCGACATAAATTTGTACTAAAAGAATATCACTTTTATCATGCAATATGAATAAAGTTTTATCGATTGCACCACGTTTAAAACCATTTTTAAGAAGATGTTTAGTAAGGGTATCATACCAGGCTCTGGGTGCTTGTCTCAGACCATATAAAGCTTTATTCAGTCTGTACACCCAATGTGGTTTTTCTTCATTGATGAACCCTGGTGGTTGATGCACATACACAACTTCTTCTAGTTCTCCATTTAAAAAGGCACTTTTGACATCCATTTGATAGACTTTGAATTGATGATGAGCTGCAAAAGCTAAGAATATTCTGATAGCTTCAAGTCTAGCAACTGGTGCAAAAGTTTCATCAAAATCTATTCCCTCTTCTTGTGCATATCCCTTTGCAACAAGTCTTGCTTTATTTCTAATGACGTGACCATCTTCATCCATCTTGTTTCTGAAGACCCATCTTGTCCCAATTGGTTCCTTCTTCAGGTTACTGGGACAAGGAACGAGTTCCCATACATCGTTTCTTTTAAACTGGTTGAGCTCATCTTGCATGGCTTCAACCCAGCTTGGGTCCTTCATAGCCTCGTCAATCTTCTTGGGTTCAATAAGAGATAAGAAACTGACGTACAAGCATTGATCGCTTGTGGCTCTTCTGGTCTGAACCCCTCTACTGGACTCTCCAATAATTTGCTCGATAGGATTTGCTTTTGTCCATTTAGAGTATTGACCAGGGTGAGAAATGATATCAGTGCAAGAACTTCTCTGAGTAACTTCAGGAGGAGCTTCAGAAAATACATCTTCAGCTTCTTCTTCTTCCTGCATATCATGACTTGCCTCATGAAATTCTTCAGATTGAGGTTGCTCAGTGGAGTCTGATATCATTGGAGTAGCAGCATAAACATCTGATCCAATAGTTAGTTCAGATGGTAGTTTGAAGTTAACTGGAGGATAAAATGGAATGTTGCTTGGCTTGTTTATTTCTGGTTCTGAACGGAGATGTTCAGAAGCATGTTCAGGTGACTGATCAGATTCAGCAATGGGATCAGAATCCAAAGTTAATGGAGCAGAAATAGGAGTATCTTTTGATGAGACTGAATCAAATTGATATTTCTTTAATAAATCTCTAACATATTTTTCCTGGTTTATGAAGATACCATCTTCAGTTTGTTTTACTTGAAGTCCCAGAAAATATGTTAGTTCTCCCATCATACTCATTTCATACTCAGAAGACATGATTTTAGAAAAGTTTTTACACATCTTCTCATTAGTAGAACCAAACACAATATCATCGACATAAATTTGTACTAAAAGAATATCACTTTTATCATGCAATATGAATAAAGTTTTATCGATTGCACCACGTTTAAAACCATTTTTAAGAAGATGTTTAGTAAGGGTATCATACCAGGCTCTGGGTGCTTGTCTCAGACCATATAAAGCTTTATTCAGTCTGTACACCCAATGTGGTTTTTCTTCATTGATGAACCCTGGTGGTTGATGCACATACACAACTTCTTCTAGTTCTCCATTTAAAAAGGCACTTTTGACATCCATTTGATAGACTTTGAATTGATGATGAGCTGCAAAAGCTAAGAATATTCTGATAGCTTCAAGTCTAGCAACTGGTGCAAAAGTTTCATCAAAATCTATTCCCTCTTCTTGTGCATATCCCTTTGCAACAAGTCTTGCTTTATTTCTAATGACGTGACCATCTTCATCCATCTTGTTTCTGAAGACCCATCTTGTCCCAATTGGTTCCTTCTTCAGGTTACTGGGACAAGGAACGAGTTCCCATACATCGTTTCTTTTAAACTGGTTGAGCTCATCTTGCATGGCTTCAACCCAGCTTGGGTCCTTCATAGCCTCGTCAATCTTCTTGGGTTCAATAAGAGATAAGAAACTGACGTACAAGCATTGATCGCTTGTGGCTCTTCTGGTCTGAACCCCTCTACTGGACTCTCCAATAATTTGCTCGATAGGATTTGCTTTTGTCCATTTAGAGTATTGACCAGGGTGAGAAATGATATCAGTGCAAGAACTTCTCTGAGTAACTTCAGGAGGAGCTTCAGAAAATACATCTTCAGCTTCTTCTTCTTCCTGCATATCATGACTTGCCTCATGAAATTCTTCAGATTGAGGTTGCTCAGTGGAGTCTGATATCATTGGAGTAGCAGCATAAACATCTGATCCAATAGTTAGTTCAGATGGTAGTTTGAAGTTAACTGGAGGATAAAATGGAATGTTGCTTGGCTTGTTTATTTCTGGTTCTGAACGGAGATGTTCAGAAGCATGTTCAGGTGACTGATCAGATTCTTCAATGGGATCAGAATCACCAAAACTGATTGGACTTTCTGAGGGTGGTTCAGAAATGGAATTTTTAAAGATTGCAGTGTTGGATTCATCAAAGGTAACATGAATTGACTCATCAACCTTTTCAAGTCTCTTGTTAAAGACTCTAAAGGCTTTGCGATTTGATGAATATCCTAGGAAGTACCCTTCATCAGCTTTTGCATCGAATTTTCCAAGCTGATTAGAATTATTCAGAATGTATACTGGACACCCAAATACATGGAAGTATCCAATATTTGGCTTTCTATTTCTGAGTACTTCATAGGAGGTCTTCTTATGTCTCTTGACATAAGTAGATCTGTTCTGAGTGTAGCAAGCAGTTGCAACAGCTTCAGCCCAGAAATTCTTGGGAAGACCAGATTCATTTAGCATACTTCTAGCAGCTTCAATCAGCGTACGATTCTTTCTTTCTACAACACCATTCTGCTCTGGTGTGTGTGCTGAGGAGAAGTTCTGAGATATGCCAGTTTCAGTGCAGAAGGACTCCAGAGTGGCATTTCTGAATTCAGTGCCATTGTCACTTCTGAGCTGACAAACTTTTCGCTTGTACTTGAGCTCAATTTGTTTGATGAGAGCAATGACTTCAGCAGCAGCTTCACTTTTAGACTTGAGGAAAATCACCCAACAATATCTTGAAAATTCATCTACGATGACTAGGGTGTATTTCTTTCCTGCTCTGGTCTGAACGTTCACTGGTCCAAAAAGGTCCATGTGAAGCAAGTGAAGAGGTTCAGTTATACTAAAGCTTTGCTTTGTTTTAAATGAAGCTCTTTTCTGCTTACCCATTTCACAACCTGGACATGGCTTGTCTTTATTGAAAGACATAGAGGGTATCCCATCAACAAGTTGTTTTCTTGACAACTTATTAATGTTTTTGAAGTTCAGATGAGATAACCTCTTGTGCCACAACCAGTTTGTGTCTTCATCAGCCTTTGTGTAGAAACATTGTTCAGAGATAGATGGATTCATATCAATGACATAAATGTTTCCTTTCCTTGGTGCAACCAGTACTACCTTTCCATCTCTGTTGAATATGGTGCCTTGTGAAATATCAAATAAGACCTTGAAGCCATCATCACAAAGTTGACTTACACTTATTAAGTTATATTTCAAACCGTTCACATATGCAACTCGTGTGAATTTGACTTGACCATTATTCACAACACCATATCCCTCAGTTTTTCCATTTTCATCATTTCCAAAAACAATTGAGGGCCCCTCTTGCACCCTATATTCCTCCAGCAGGGTCTGATAACCAGTCATGGTTCGGCCAGCAGCACTGTCCAGAAACCATATGTTCTTCTTTCGGTCTCCCTGCACACAAACAAAGATTAGTTCTTTTTGGGAACCCATCTATGGATGGGTTCACTAGACTCTCCCTTAGCAGTCTCAGATTTCTTCGGTATGTAAGGAACAGATGGGTCAAAAGGGATTTCAGTCATTATCTCAGTTGACACAAAAGTTGTTGGTTTGATGGGGTGCTCAACCTTTTTCTTCTCAGATTTCAGCTTGAATTGTTTGGAAAAAGGTTTTGCATTTTGTTTTGGTTGAAGTGGAGTGGTTTCAACATTTTTTAAACGTGCATTACAACTCTGCACTTGTCTAGCCAATAGTTGAAATTGACTTTCTAACCTTAACAAAATAGATTCTCCATTAGACACCTGAGCCTTACCAGAATCTGAGGTAGAAGGCTCAGTGGGGGAGATATATTTCTTCTTCTTTTGGTCCTTGGGAACCTTAGATGAAGTCTGAGGGGATGGCTTTTTGGTTTTAGCCATCCTTTCTGAAACAGTTGTCTGAGCTGTTTCAGATTTTCCCTCAGAATGTTCTTTGACCTTATTAGTCACATTTTTTTGTTTGCCAACTTTAGGAAAAATAATTTCTGGTTTCATTCCTTTTGGAAGTGCATCTAAATCAGTGATTATAGATGCCATGTGAAGATCACCAGACTCATATGCTGTTTTTTGATTTGCAAAAGTGTTTTTAATTGCAGCATCTGGTTTTGGTGCACTCATCCATGATTTGATTATTTTCTGTTCTTTTTCAAGGATAGTTTTTAGTTCTTCCTTTTCCAACTCTAAAGTGGCAACCATAGATTGGTAACTTTTTAGGGCCAAATGGATATCTTTCAGTTCCTTAAGTCTGGCCTGACTGGCGTTCAGTTCAGAGGTGTTGTTTTCAAACATTTTAAGACTTTCTGAACGCACCGTCTCAACAAATGAGATGTCAGCCTCTAAAAGAACCAAAAGGTCCAATTTGTGTTCCTCATCTTCTTCATAGCCAAAATTACTGACCTTTTTCATCACTATATCCACCCAGCGGCCAGATTCGACATCAGTTTTGACCAAATGACCTTGATCTTCTTGTGCCATGAAACACATATCCCTAACTTCCTCCTCATCTTCAGATGATTCATCAGAGTCTTCCCATTTCTCAGTTTTGGCAATCATACAACTGTTGCTTGAGTTGTCTTGTGCCAAGAGAGCCATATGAGCCTTTAACTTCTTGTATTTGGCCTTATAGCTGTCATCAGACTTCTGAAAAATAGAATGGTTAGGAGCAGATTGTGATGATGAAGGTTGACTAGATCTGCATTCCTTCATGAAATGTCCTTTCTTTCCGCATTTAAAGCATTCAAGATTGGACTTGTCAATAGAAGTACTAGAAGCAAAAGGTTTGCCAGATCGATTTGATTTGACCTTAAAACGATTGAACGTTTTAGCCAACATGGCAACCAGATCATCATTGTCATTTTCATCACAATCATGAGTAACATTGGCAGAGACACCAGTTTTTAACATTTGAGAAACCATCTTCTTCATAGCCAAAATTACTGACCTTTTTCATCACTATATCCACCCAGCGGCCAGATTCGACATCAGTTTTGACCAAATGACCTTGGTCTTCTTCAGACCAATGATCCTTCTCCTTAGGTGACTGCCTAGGAGTCCCATCGGCATTTCTGACAACAGTTGAAGCATTCATAGGGACAAAGGGTCCTTCTTTTAGAATGTCTGGTAAGTGTCTCTCAACACCAGCAATATATTTTAACATGCATGCTTTCCATGTTTGAAAGTTTTCACTGTTCCCATCAAACTTGGGAACAGGATTATTTGGAAAGTGTACATGTACGTTATGTGAGGGTATATTGTTGTTGATGATAGGGGGTGGGGTAGCATTATTAGGGTCAAAGGGTCCTTCTTTTAGAATGTCTGGTAAGTGTCTCTCAACACCAGCAATATATTTTAACATGCATGCTTTCCATGTTTGAAAGTTTTCACTGTTCCCATCAAACTTGGGAACAGGATTATTTGGAAAGTGTACATGTACGTTATGTGAGGGTATATTGTTGTTGATGATAGGGGGTGGGGTAGCATTATTAGGGTCAGGTCGTTCTGGTTCAAAGTCAGCCATCTATATAGATCAAAGGTTAATGAATTGATAAGATTCAACCTTGAGGCTCTGATACCAATTGTGAGTCCCGAATATAGATGACTAGTAAACCCGACTGGCAAGTACAACTGATCTTGAATGGACAAGTTCAGTTTACGATCCAGATGTGGGTAACAAGAAACAATTGACAATATAAATAATGTAAGAACAAATGGCAGAAACTATATAAAGATATATATAAATATAATCAAGTATAAAGCATTGAGACACGTTGTTTTCTAATGTATTTGATTTATTGATGTATAAACAAATACAAGGATTGTTGCGGAACAAAGATAAACACCCAAGTGTAAATATCTAAACAATCCCGAAATACAAGTGATCTAGTTGACTTGGAAATACTCGTAAGTTTACTTAGAGTATATCTCACAAGTTGCAATGCTAAAGTTTCAAGCTATTTGCAAGTTATGAGAAGACTTTGTATTTATAGACAAAATCCATGATGACGTGGACAATGTCGTACAAATGTGGTTGTGAGCATTTAAGGAATTAGAACATAATTCCTTACATGCTGCACAAGGAAGAGTATATAAGTCACTTGATGTGACTTATCGTACTATGTTCCAGCCTATACATTGTACCTTTTATTAATAGATAAATCTATCAACTTGGTAAATGTGTATAGTAAAAGTCTTCCTCGTAATCAGTGTAAAGTGTTGTAAATACTTTAGCACTGAGATGCTTCAGTCTTCGATCTGGTAGAATCACTCTGATGCTCGCTTCTGAGGTGATTCTCTTCTTCATACTACAGTCTTTGACTTCAGAATGAATGCTTCTGATCTGAACTGAAGTGAAGCTTCAGTGAAGGAATTCTGAGACATCTCAGAATTCTGATAAAACGTCTTCACTAAACTTCAAGCTATTTCTGAACAAATTATACATGGTCGATTCTCGACCTAACATAATCTATAATTGTAGACCAATGAATTATTATGAACTATAGACTAAGTTCAAACTTATAGTTACGATTGACTGATAGAATGAGCTAAGACTTTTGGAGACTATAATGTATAAGTAAAGTGAGATATTATGAAATATTAATAGATCTAGTGTGTTAAGAGACATTTTTCTTACGAACGTGGAGCTTAGGTTAGTAATTTGATGAATGTGTTCAAGAAAATGGCTGGAAAAGAGCAAACAGGATGGTAGTAGAAGATTATGAACTTAAATGATTATATGCAGGAATCAAATCCCGTAGTTTTCACCTTATATTGGCCTTGTACCTAGAATAAGAATACATGATTTTACTGAGAGGTACTATTCGCTCATATAACGTAAGCAATGACGTCAGATGGAAATAATTTTTCAAAATGGCCGACAAGGAATAACTCCTCGCCAATAAAGCCAATAATGTAGCGTTATTATATCTATATCTAGAATTGAATGAAATAAAGTTGAATAACTTTATCAGAATAATTTAACGAGACCAATAATAGGGTACTGATTATGAACAGGAGTAGAGTGGGTAATTGGAATGCGATAACTTTGGTATGAATATATATTGCACAATCTATATATAACTCGCAATAGTAATTGGATGCAATAAAGAAATAAAAATAAAAATGGTGAAATCGGCCGTCCCCGGGATCGAACCTGGGTCTAGGCCACACCCTTTCGCACATATAGCCAACCGCGCTATATGCCTAGTGTTGTGAAAGTTCTGTTATGATTAAATATAAACATACGTACAATAAATTCCTAATTCACGCATATATTGTAAGTTCATATGTATTATCTTTCCTAAACAAAAATTTCTCGAGGAAGGGAAAACAAATGAGAAGATTTAACTACAAGCTGTTTAAGTAATTAAACTTGAGCAAAAGTAGAAATTTTATTTGATCAAAAATAGCAAGCCACTATTACAAACATTAATAATACATTCGCTCACAACTGGAACATACACTGGACTAAGTGGCTCGGTGTGGCTTGGCTAACTCTTGCTCAATCTGCCTTAAGAAGTTGGTATTACTAGGATCCTTGGAACAAATCTTCCAAATGTTTGTTAAGAAATGAGTAGAAGCCTTATCGATCTCGCTTAAACGAAAGAACTTCTCATCCCCATCCTCTGAAGTGTAGAAGATCCCAGCAGGCCTACTTAAGACCCTTCCTTCCACAAACACTATGCCCTTTGGAAGCTGGAGATTTAACAAGGCATGATCGTCAGCTGGTGGGAGCATATCGGGAGCGAAAGATGAGGCGCCAACAGTTCTTAGTCTTTTCACAGGTCTTTGAGAAAATAGAGGAGTACTACTTTCATCGTCTCTAAGAATGCTATTTTCTTCTCCCATAGTCCTCTGTAGATACTCCTTTAGACTTGCTTCACCTTTAGCCATTTTGGCATACCACTCAGCTTCTCTTTGTCTAGCAAGTTCCAATATGTTGACGTGTTGATTTGCTGGTGTTTGCACCTCAGAACCTGTTTCTCCTGCTTCTGCAAGCAGTAGCTCCTTAGCTAACTTCAGAGAAGCCTCTTCCTCCATCGCTTGTGTTTTCTGTCGTTCCATAATCTTTTTGAGAATCGTTTCTTGAAAATCACCCTGAAGTGCTTCGAAATTTTCCGGATGTGAAACAAGACTAGATGGCGACATAGGTCTTTTTCCTTTGGATACAGTTGGGTCAACTGTTATTCCCACTTCTTCAGATTGTGAGAAATCAGCAAGTTGATACAACAACCCTTTAATTTCTCTAATTTCTGCTTCAAGTTTTGTTTGTTTATCGATAGATTTTCTCAATAGTGCTCTATCGGCTGCTAGGAGAAAAGGTGCACTATTGTGTATTTGGTCGATTCGAGAAGTAAGAAACTTAAATGAGTTGGTTTGTTCAGTAGAAAGTGATACTATAATACTGTTAAGTTGATCAAATTGCTTCAACAAAAGCTCGATTGAACGTTCAAGTGCAATAAATGTGTGAGTAGCCATGGTTTAGTTGAGAAAGAACGGTGGTTGATTTGGATGTGTCGAAATATAGTTTCACACAAAGAAAATATAAAAGAGAGAAGGAAATTTCAGAATGCCTATTATCTTTAAAAGTGCCTTTCTTATATAAAGAATGAAAGACGAAGTGTGACCTGGAAAACGGACAGGTGTCCATAAACTACAGAAATTTTAATCATTGCTACTGTAATTAGTAACTACCGAATTATATATATATTTTTTTTAGATAAAATTTCTAAACTTTATCATCCCTTTAACCAAGGTTGAAAGGAGCTGAACAGTTTACTCAAAAGCGTATGCTATGTCGAGAAAATCCTCAACTAAATTAATAGCTTAATGAATAGACCGTCTTCCACACATCACTATTTTTCTTCACTGCTTTTTTTCGAGAACCATATCAATTGCAAATTCATCTTTTCGAACCCTAGATGAAATTTTGATCCAAACTATTGTTTCAGGAGTGATCTAAGTAATATTTGTTTCTTTGACCTGTGGATCGCCTTTAATGATTGAATTTAGGAATATGAGACAAATGTTATCAACAAAAATATGTCGACTTTTCCAACTGGATAACAATAGTGTCTTGGTAAAAGAACTTCAAATTTGAAAATAAGAATTATTTGAAAGGCTAAAATTATGATGGGCGATCAACGATTAAAATACACAAATGAACTTGGTATAAAAATCTATCAAGACAAATATGGGAAATTCTTTTAACTGGGGAATTTCCCTAATCAATGACAATCCCTAAAAGAGAGCGAAGAAAGTTGTATTTCATTATTCGTACAATACAAGTGAAACTTGTTATTTAAGCAAAAATACAACAATTAGGGATACAACATATTTAAAAACCATACAAAGAAACCCACGTGGCTACAAATAGTAAGGGAACCACGCCAAGAATGAATGCTACTAACCACGGATAAGCCTCATCCAATGGGAGCTGAGCCACAGTAAGTAACCAAGCTATGATAATTATGTAAATCACAATTAGAAAAGGGCTCAACATTTTTGGTATAAGTGTTCGTTTCGGTTAGATTTTGAGGAAGGAAATTTCAGAATGCCTATTATCTTTAAAAGTGTCTTTCTTATATAAAGAATGAAAGACGAAGTGTGACCTGGAAAACGGACAGGTGTCCATAAACTACAGAAATTTTAATCATTGCTACTGTAATTAGTAACTACCGAATTATATATATATATTTTTTAATTAAATTTCTAAACTTTATCTATATATATATATATATACGGTTTATAAATTTTATATAATATATATATATATATATATATATATATATATATATATATATATATATATATATATATATATATATATATATATATATATATATATATATATATATATATATATATATATATATATATATATATATATATATATATATATATATATATATATATATATATATATATATATATATATATATATATATATATATATATATATATATATATATATATATATATATATATATATATATATATATATATATATATATATATATATATATATATATATATATATATATATATATATATATATATATATATATATATATATATATATATATATATATATATATATATATATATATATATATATATATATATATATATATATATATATATATATATATATATATATATATATATATATATATATATATATATATATATATATATATATATATATATATATATATATATATATATATATATATATATATATATATATATATATATATATATATATATATATATATATATATATATATATATATATATATATATATATATATATATATATATATATATATATATATATATATATATATATATATATATATATATATATATATATATATATATATATATATATATATATATATATATATATATATATATATATATATATATATATATATATATATATATATATATATATATATATATATATATATATATATATATATATATACCACGGATAAATAAAGCTGAGCCACAGTAAGTAACCAAGCTATGATAATTATGTAAATCACAATTAGAAAAGGGCTCAACATTTTTGGTATAAGTGTTCGTTTCGGTTAGATTTTGAGGAAGGAAAATATTAAGTTAATATGAATGGAGAGATCTGGCTTGTTATCTTATTTTATAGTCTAAGAAGGAGCCGTTTCTAACGGTCAAATATGGAAAGAGAAATATATTTGAATCCTGTATAGTGCCTTAGTCAGATTTACCTGTGTCTAGACGAATCGGTTATGCTATACTATAAGTGTATAAGTGGTGTACACGATGTGTTTCATGTGTTGAACTTGCGTAAGTGTTTGGTGGATCCAACACACCATGTGCCCATGGATGAGATTCAAATCGACAACACGTTAAAGTTCGTAGAAAAACCAGTAGAAATAATGGAACGTGAGGTTAAGAAACTAAAGAAAAGAAGGTATACAATTGTTAAGGTTCGTTGGCAATCACGGAGAGGACCCGAGTTTACTTGGGAACGTGAGGACCAAATGAAAGCTAAGTATCCTCACTTGTTTGAAAAATCACAAATAGATTAAATTTCGCGGACGAAATTCCTTTAACGGGGGAATAATGTAACATTTGCCATTTTGGTCCGATACTTGTTATATATGATGATGGCAAACTTTATGAATATAAGAAAACTTGGGTATTTTTTTGGTGCATATATATATATGAGTTGGGCTAATTACAATATTTAGATGGATTCAGACATTGTAAATGATTCGATGTGATTAAGCCCATGTTACAAGACCATGATATTGGCCCATATGTGATAAGGAAAAATATATTATAGACGATAATTGAGTAACTGTGTTAACAAGGAAAATGTATATACAAAACCTTAAGTATAAGGTACGGTAAACAGTGTCGGTGGCACAGTGTCGGTGGTTATCTAATAATTCCATTAATGGGACGAAGCCGACATACTTTATGGAAAGTAGGAATACTCGTGAATTTGTCACAAGCTATATTTGAATTATTAGTTGAATAATGTTACTAGTAGACGTCCAACAAAACTTTTATAAAAGGTATACACCCGTGATTCTTTGCTTTCTGGATGACGGACTCAAACGTTACTCATTTTATACAAAATATTCTTTTTGAATAATCAATTTACCATGGATCATTTTTAGGTTCATGTATATGTACCTAAGGAATACTAAACATTTATTAAGAAACATCATTTGAATATATGTATAATTACGTATGTGTAATTAATTCATAAATACTTGAATATATTGTGCAATAAATATAAATGCTAGTAAAATAATTAGGCATTATAGATATGTAAATTAAGGGGTATATTATACTACTAAATATCTTAAATAAAGTCTTATACTAACTAACTAATTGAAAGAATCCTCCTGGAACATGCATTAAAATGTAAGTAAAACATGAATAAACAAATGCATATCTATTTCAATTCTAATCAAAGCCATCGACATACTATATTCTAGCTAACATTCAAAAGACCATTAAATACTGAAAAGTAATCCCTATGACACCTATATGTTTCCTAGCTAACAATTGAGTGACTTATAATACTAATAAGAGAGCTTCCTAGGAAACCCCTTAGTTGACTAAACAAATCCAATTGCAAAGTTGAAACAAACATGCACGTAATTTCTATCTTGCTTTCTATATTATATACTACAATAGTCATCTTTCATTCATTATTATATCTCATTCTCTCTGCATATTTTCATGCAAGAACTCACATACAAGTAAACACAAACACATACAATATGAAGCCTAATGCAAATTCTTAACAAATAAGATCATTTTACATGTATGCAAATAACTATATTTCTCTCTATCTTTTCTCTGCATATAAGCCACGACCACCATGAAACCTGCTGCTGCTCGTTACCACCGAACCTAATACTACTACTCGCTGCTGCATATTACCTCGACTACTAAGTCGTGTATATATACAATAAAATATATATACATACATATAGATATAGAAGTGATGAGCATCAAGCACCACCACCTTTCTATATATATATATAAAGATATATATAGATATAGTTGTGATAAAACTATATATGCTATATATAGATATATATAGATATATATAGATATATATAGATATATATAGATATATATAGATATATATAGATATATATAGATATATATAGATATATATAGATATATATAGATATATATAGATATATATAGATATATATAGATATATATAGATATATATAGATATATATAGATATATATAGATATATATAGATATATATAGATATATATAGATATATATAGATATATATAGATATATATAGATATATATAGATATATATAGATATATATAGATATATATAGATATATATAGATATATATAGATATATATAGATATATATAGATATATATAGATATATATAGATATATATAGATATATATAGATATATATAGATATATATAGATATATATAGATATATATAGATATATATAGATATATATAGATATATATAGATATATATAGATATATATAGATATATATAGATATATATAGATATATATAGATATATATAGATATATATAGATATATATAGATATATATAGATATATATAGATATATATAGATATATATAGATATATATAGATATATATAGATATATATAGATATATATAGATATATATAGATATATATAGATATATATAGATATATATAGATATATATAGATATATATAGATATATATAGATATATATAGATATATATAGATATATATAGATATATATAGATATATATAGATATATATAGATATATATAGATATATATAGATATATATAGATATATATAGATATATATAGATATATATAGATATATATAGATATATATAGATATATATAGATATATATAGATATATATAGATATATATAGATATATATAGATATATATAGATATATATAGATATATATAGATATATATAGATATATATAGATATATATAGATATATATAGATATATATAGATATATATAGATATATATAGATATATATAGATATATATAGATATATATAGATATATATAGATATATATAGATATATATAGATATATATAGATATATATAGATATATATAGATATATATAGATATATATAGATATATATAGATATATATAGATATATATAGATATATATAGATATATATAGATATATATAGATATATATAGATATATATAGATATATATAGATATATATAGATATATATAGATATATATAGATATATATAGATATATATAGATATATATAGATATATATAGATATATATAGATATATATAGATATATATAGATATATATAGATATATATAGATATATATAGATATATATAGATATATATAGATATATATAGATATATATAGATTTTGTTATTTTATAAGTTCTCGTAAGGTTTTCGGGTTAGATTTAAGGAAAATGGTTAAGACTTCCAAGTTGTTATTATAGTTATATGGATAGACTGGGGTACAGAGAATTTAGACAAGAAAACGGATTCGTTAAATCTCGTTTCGTTTACAAGTTATTCGCACCGCGAAATGCCCCGTGGAAGCATTTTACATAGTTTTATTAACATAAAATGTCAACTGGGTCTTGATACGAAGCAGTCAGAATCATCATTTAAACAGGTTATTATTCTCCTTATAAGTTTTCCATAACAAATATGAAACCAGAATTTCAACGTTGTAACCTGACCGTTAAGACCATTAGATTTTCTGACAGTTTCAGTCCTAAACCGTTAGATTTTCTGACAGGTTCAGTCCTGAACCGTTAAACTGTTTACAGTTTTAGTCCTTCGTTCGTCAGTTTATTACTAAACTGATGACTCTATAAAAATGGGTTATTCTATACAGTTTCCTTTACTGAAGGCTAATATGTTTGGACTATTCGGGTACATTTCAGACTGTTACATACCTCCTACTGTCTGACAGGTGTTTCAGGTGAGTTTCGTAAACCCTCCCTACTCAATTGAGATTCGGGCTGAAAAGTGTATATGTTTGTTTAATTGTTGATTGTTGATTTGATTTGATTGATTGTATGATTGAATTGTTTATGTGGACATGTTAGCGCATTATTTATTATATAAGTCGCATCGTTAGCGCGTTACTCGTTATGTAAGTCGCACCGTTAGCGCATTGTTAATTATTAACTATGTAAGCCGCATCGTTGTTGATCGTTATTAATTGTTATGGAACGTTGTTGAACGTTTTATGAAATCGTTATTATTAAACGTTGACTTGTATTGAATTGTGATAATGTGAAACCTTATAGGTTTTCCTTGGATGTGATTAGTTTTCCTAATCCTCACTTATTGTTAACGGTTGTATCCGATATGGTTATTCCTTGTTACTTGTCCCTACGAACTCACCAACTTTATGTTGACGCTCTTTAGTACACTTTTCAGGTAATCAAGTTAATCAGAGACAGAATGGATGAATAGATACTTGCATTGCTAGGGTTTGGACTTTCTGGATCCGTGATCCTTATTTCCCTTTAACGGGTTATGCTTAGGATCAACTACTATCGTTTGAACATTTTTTCTTTTAAGTATGGATTGAGTGTGTATTTGATAAATGTTAATGAATGTATACGTTTGTACAAGTTTATGGATCTTTTCGATCTCATGTATTCATATAGTTGACTCTACATACTTCCCATGTCATGCTGTGCTTTTCTAAGTGATACCCCATGATTCTGCCATGTTGGGGTGTTACAGAATGGTATCAGAGCCGTGGTTGCAGAGAATTAGGTGGATTGACCTAGTCTATAGCCATTGAACCCACATTTCATATTAGCATGCATGATAGGAAATTTTGTGTGCAACGTGAACTGTATGATGCATAAAAATGGTTTAAACGGAGTTCATAGGTTACTTATGATTTGATGACTTGATTGTTATATGACAACTTGATGGACGTATATGATAGTGTCGGGATACACCGTGAATTGTGGAATTATTGTGATAAACGTTGATGTGTGTGGAATCTTGGATGCATTTATTATTTGTCCCCCAGCAAAATGAAATGATGGCATTAATGGAGTATAACATTCGATAACCCTAGAGGCGCCTGATCAACAAATCTATGGTTATCCTATGTCATATAAAGTTAATAATCTCATGGATTGCGCCTCGTGGATAAAGTATAGTAACTAACCCGGTATGTTTAATGAGTGTTGGTTAGGTGGAGGGTTAGCCGCTGGTACACCCTGTATACATACCCGGTCAACACTTAGAGAACATATCGGAACCGAGTTTTGGACATCCATTCTATATATTAACGGTGTGGAGGGTTAGCCGATGGTACACCCTGTATACAAAAACTTTTAATGTGTCGAATGTTGAAGTTAAAAATTCGGACTATGCTTTACCCACCTTGTTTTGACTTGACCCTTTTATTTATATAGTGTTGAATGTTTTCGTGATTGTATTGTTGATTGTAAATTGTACGATTGCTGAAGCCTTAGATTATTGCCATGATAATATCCCTGTAGAGATAACTATATTCATGCAATGATTTATAAGGACTTGATGTGGAAATTGTGTATTACTTGAAGGTCAATTTTGATATTCAAGTGTGGACTTGAATTTTATGTTAATAGAAATGGTAGTACAGGCATAGGGTATTTTGAACAAGTTGGTAATGCGATGGGATGACAAATGATATGCCTTATATTATAAGCATTACCGGATGGCCCATGTCTAAGCTATATTACTTATAATTGTCTACAATTATCAGTCATTGTTGGAATAACAGTATGAGAATAAGATCTAGAATACATGCTTATTAAGGTCTTAGATACTTATAATCTATAATTGTAGACCAATGAATTATTATGAACTATAGACTAAGTTCAAACTTATAGTTACGATTGACTGATAGAATGAGCTAAGACTTTTGGAGACTATAATGTATAAGTAAAGTGAGATATTATGAAATATTAATAGATCTAGTGTGTTAAGAGACATTTTTCTTACGAACGTGGAGCTTAGGTTAGTAATTTGATGAATGTGTTCAAGAAAATGGCTGGAAAAGAGCAAACAGGATGGTAGTAGAAGATTATGAACTTAAATGATTATATGCAGGAATCAAATCCCGTAGTTTTCACCTTATATTGGCCTTGTACCTAGAATAAGAATACATGATTTTACTGAGAGGTACTATTCGCTCATATAACGTAAGCAATGACGTCAGATGGAAATAATTTTTCAAAATGGCCGACAAGGAATAACTCCTCGCCAATAAAGCCAATAATGTAGCGTTATTATATCTATATCTAGAATTGAATGAAATAAAGTTGAATAACTTTATCAGAATAATTTAACGAGACCAATAATAGGGTACTGATTATGAACAGGAGTAGAGTGGGTAATTGGAATGCGATAACTTTGGTATGAATATATATTGCATAATCTATATATATAACTCGCAATAGTAATTGGATGCAATAAAGAAATAAAAATAAAAATGGTGAAATCGGCCGTCCCCGGGATCGAACCTGGGTCGAAGAACAAAACAATTCAGAAATGCCTCACTGCGCCGCAGTGAGAGTGTGTATTGGCTCACTGCGCCGCAGTGAGAGTGTGTATTGGCTCACTGCGCCGCAGTGAGGGCACGGGACTGAGGCGTTTTAGCTTCTTTTGCATCAGAATTTTGGATATAGAGAGAATATAGATATAGAGAAAAAATACAAGGAGAGGGGGGAGAAAAAACAACAAAGGGGAGACGGTTTGGAGCTCATAATCTAAGTTCTTCCATCACACACAACACACACAATATTATCAAGTTTTCTTTCTAGTTGCTATTCTACCACGAATTCTTTCAAGGATCATCTCAGATTTCGTCATTGGATTCATTGAAGATTCAAGAACACCCATCTAGATCGTATCTAATTTTCTGTCTTGCAATTTTTCATTCAAAAATCATCGGTACAGTATGTTCTATTTCTATTTTGTTATTTATTTTCAATTTAGCATGATTGGCTAGATTTCTAATCATCCACTTTGATGAAACTTGACAAATGATATGATTGCAATATTTTAGTTCGAGAGTTGATTCAATTATCGTTGTGTCGTGATCTTTATCAATTAAATCCTTGTGATTTATTCTTTTGATGTTGATGGTTTATGTGTTCATCGTTAGTGGTACTAGGTGAATATGTTTATCGTCACAATTCGATTGTCTATGGTCGGTTGTCACCGGTTCATGGTATGACGGTGAATGTCAAATCTATAATAGGAATTAATCGGTAAACGTGTTTAGAAACGGTTGGTGGTACCACGTTTTCATTCACATAAGCTAATTGTTGGGGAGATTTCTAGGCATTGGTGGTACCGGCTTGGGTAATTAAACTAGCAACTTAGGTGTTGGGTGATTTGTAAGAGGTTGGTGGTACCACGCGAGCATTTTTATCCTTTCACGATTATCTTGTCAACTCTAAAGAATTTGAACTTTAACGTGTGCAATCATAGCTGAAGTCAAGTGAATTCGAAGTGGATGATCTTTATTTATATTGTCTGAACTTTCTTTACTTTTAATTGTCTTGTCATTTCAATTTCTTTAATTTCAAATTGTCAAAGTTTGGTAGCAATTCGGCTACGGTTTCATCCTTTCTCTAAAACTACTTTCGCTAACAGTTATTTCAAAACCAATCCCCGCAAACGATCTCGGACTTACCTTTTAGCTATACTATATACGAACGGGTCCACTGCCCGAGAGTGTGTAGTAGTCAGTTTTAGGGTATTTCTTGTTTTTAATTTTAAACTCGATTTCGCACATCAACTACCAACCTTGCATAATATGTACACGACCGTAGCTAGGGCAAAAGCTATATATAGTTATATACCGATCTATATGTCTATATACGAGCACGGACCCCCGCAATGCGGCTGGGCCACAAAGACTTTTATGAGTAGTTGAGGTTACAATTTCAGATAAAGAGGGGCTTGTACATTCCTGTAGAACATAGAGCACAAAATTATTAACAGATAACAATACATGAAACTATGCTGGAAGTCAAATGAAAGTATAATATGGATTTCATAAATTGCAATTGTTATGAAGTATAAGAATATCACATACATAGTTGGTGTCAAAGTAACCTTGAGATATACAACAAATCCATTTGCAAATATGCATGCATATATATGTGTATAGGTAACATGATGCTACGAAACTCGTCAGCAAAAACTTTTAAAATGCATCATCATTAATGCCAATTATATAGCATGATGCTACAAACGAAGTAATTTATGTATGGAGACTATAATAAGCCAATAATGCACATCAAAAGGTTTGAGGTGAATACCAAAGGAAATATGAATGAAAAAACTCAAATTTACATGATTACATCCATGTATACCCAAGTTAAATGAAAAAGAGAGAACAAATGAAGAACAATGGATAACAAAATTTTTAAAGCAGAAAGGAGACTTGCAACAAATGTATATGAAAATCGAATTACAGGTTTTCGTAAAACATTGCGAAAGTCAAATTCATGTCCTTTGCTTTTATGCAATTTAAATCTTATACCATTTTATATCAAAAGCATCTATATATTATTGTAACTAAGGGTAATTGACTAAGTACTTGTCTTATATGAGCAGTCATGACATTTTAGATGAAAAAGAGGATCAATTCACTATACACGGAATTTTAATGTATTGCAAGCTATCAATTACTCCTGAACTTAAGGATGTAAACTAAAGAAAGAAACTCAGCTCCAGAACAATAAACAAAAAGATATTATGGAACCGATAAAACAAACTTAGAATTCTTGTGGCGAGTTTTTTTCCAAACTAGTATAATGGGTAAAATTATTTACCAAATTAGTATAGTTTCAAAAATAATTACCAAATTAGTATAATGGGTAAAAATAATTACCAAATTAGTATAATGGGTAAAAATAATTACCAAATTAGTAAAATAGTCTATTACATATAATGATTAATCCATTATGTTCTTTATATTATTTCATCGGCTCAAGATTAAATGTTAATTAAAAGTTGATGCAAGCTAGCTTTAATAAATCTTGATTTTAACAGTGATCGATGCAAGCTTTTATAAATCTTGATTTTAACAGTGATCGATGCAAGCTTTTATAAATCTTGATTTTAATAGTGATCAGATATCTAGAAGTTGGTAGAAATTTTTTTTAAGCATGAGACATTCAAACTTATCTGGAACAAAGATAATTTAGGTAAAATCAGATGGTTTAAGTTGGATCTATATTGATATCACAAAAGTTCATTTTCCTACAAAAAGTATTACTCGTATCGATCGGTTATCTCTTGTAAATGTTGACCTCAAAATAACAAAAATCATTATATCCCAAAGTCTTCTAGAACACTTATCAAAGAAGCCGATAATATTTGTAGCTTAACTGATGATATAATTAAAAGACCATATTGCCATAATCTTGTTAAATGTTAAATTGATGATATAAAAAGCTTGCCTTTACTTCCAACTTTTTGACCAAAATGTTATACATTTGTTAAAAGCTACGAGTAAAGGTTTTCGTCATATAGCAGAAACTTTTAGCTGAAAGTTTTGATCATATAATCGAAATAAATTTGTTTAGCGCGCTGAAGGTTTTTGTTAAGCATGAAAAATTCAAGCTTACTTGGAATGAAAATGGGTAGAATATTAATTACCTATATGATATTTAGCTTGATTCCTCATTAAATTGAGTCTCATTCAATATAAAAAAAAACAAAAAACATGTGTACCGTTTTCTTTCAGTTAGGCATTTTATCAAAGTGTTGATATGCATCAAGGAATTTACAAACAAAAAACATGTGTACCGTTTTCTTTCAGTTAGGCATTTTATCAAAGTGTTGATATGCATCAAAATTTACAAATAAAAACAAAAAACATGTGTACCGTTTTCTTTCAGTTAGGCATTTTATCAAAGTGTTGATATGCATCAAAATTTACAAATAAAAACAAAAAACATGTGTACCGTTTTCTTTCAGTTAGGCATTTTATCAAAGTGTTGATATGCATCAAAATTTACAAATAAAAACAAAAAACATGTGTACCGTTTTCTTTCAGTTAGGCATTTTATCAAAGTGTTGATATGCATCAAGGAATTTACAAATAAAAACAAAAAACATGTGTACCGTTTTCTTTCAGTTAGGCATTTTATCAAAGTGTTGATATGCATCAAGGAATTTATAAAAAAAAACAAAAAACATGTGTACCGTTTTCTTTCAGTTAGGCATTTTATCAAAGTGTTGATATGCATCAAGGAATTTACAACAGTGAAAAACAAAAAAAAAGGAAAATATATCAACATGAAACTAACAACTTACTTGATTGTTATCATTAGTATCAATGTCGTGAAAAAATCACTATCAAGATGCAAATAATAATACGGAGTAATAATGATCTTAGTTGAGAGGATAAAGAAAATTGCAAAACAAATACAATATAGGTGCAACCCTATTAGTTCAATATAAAAGATATTGATAAATTAAATGGAAACTTGTTACTAATGAAGTGATAATAAAACATTGATCGTCAGAGGGGATGAAGGAAGAGGCACGTCAGAGGGAATTTTTCTATTTCCTTGGGAAGTCTATTGATACGTGAGAGGGAATTTTTCTATTTCCCTGGGAAGTCAATTGATACAGCTGATGGAACGATCTAATGATAATTATTTCAAAGGAATAATGATTTATTAATTGTGGGTTTTCAAATTAGAAACAAAATTAATGTTGGTTCAACTGGCAAATACGCGTTGGGGAGGTTTCAGGTTCGAAACCAACCCCAACTTTTTTTAATAAAGACTAATATATGTCTCATATTTGCTTAAGTGGACACTCCACATCAGCATATAAATTGCCTACGTGGCTGTTGATGTGTCAGTGAAATCGTTCTGGTGACGCCACGTAAAAAATTGTTGACATGGCGGGCTAGGAGAGCGCCAATAGCTTTTATACTTTTATATAAGAGAATTATATATATATATATATATAATACGATGTACGGTAGCTATATAAATTGTATCATAAAGAAATTCGAATATGCCTCATACATGATTCGTGAGTATGAAATAAATTGTGGTTAAAGTAAATCGATGATCGAAACTAAATTATAATAAACAGTAATGATAAATATAATATATGTTTAGTTAGAGTTTTGGATTTACCTTAAATTTTTAGAATCACATCAAAATCGGAACTTGTAAGCATAGTGGATGATGGCAAATAGCCTTGTGATTTCGGATCGTAAACTCAAATTTTTGAAGTCTTCATGTTAATAACTTATTATAATTAATATAAGTAATAGAAGTTAAAAATTGAGAAAGTAAAAGTGACAATTTATTAATGAGAAAATGATCAATCAAATAAGGTTATAATGTCTTTTATATTAGAGAAATTGTCACAAATCGTCCCTGTGGTTTGCTCGATTCGCATTTTCATCCCTGTGTTTTTTTTTTATCATTAGGTGTCCCTGTACTTTTCATTTTCATTGCTAATCGTCCCTGCCACTAACAACCGTTAGTTTTCATCCGTTAAACCCCTCATGTGCATGCACCATCCATGCGGCGCATATTTTGGGCCTGTTTTGGATTTACGACTCGTATAATCTTGATTTCGCTACGGGACGATATTTGACGATTGAGACGAGTATCTACAGGTGGAGATTTTTTCCTTATATGGCATGAACGTAAAGGTGATGTTGATATCTTATATTTCTACAAAATGTTATGTATGACGGCTTCTAAAGATAAAAGAGTTTTCCCTTAAGAAAGGTTAAGAAGTTGGATGATGGAGTTATTTATAGTTCCTTAAGCGGAAGAAGTGCAAGTTTATAAGAGCATTTTGATTCCGAAATGATCATGTTTCCCGCCTATGTGGTCTACTAATGCAAGGCAAAGATTATATTTCTAAAGTCGAGCCTACTCGTAGTTTTGAGATGTTCTATTAATGTTCCCAGTTTCATTGCGATCGCGAGGTCGAGCCTTCAAGTGATGTGTGTCTAGTGTTACTTTCATGCAAACGCATCTTCTATTTCGTTCTCCATTATAGGAAGAAGTTAATGTTTTTGATTGTGGGATTTATTTATCTTATAAGATAGATTTACGACGTTGCTACCGTTTGTTGATGATGGAAGTCTTGATAAAGTTATTTTTACCCTCCTTATGACCCTATTGAGCTTTACGAAATACCTTCATGATAACGAAAGTCCTGACTGTGTATGAAGTTAAAGAATCAAGTTTAGAGTATTCCTTGGATCGTTCAGTCGTCATGTTTAGTGATGACAATATTGCCTATTCTAAGTATGACGTAGAACATCATACTTGTGTAGAAAGCGTTATTACGATTTTTCAACTCGAAGAGGCTTAGTTTTAAATTCGTCAAAAGTGAGTAAAAGTTAAGGGAGCAGCTGACGCTTATTTTGAAAGGAGACAAATTCTATTATTTAGCTAAGTCCGTGGTTGAGAGGTTAGGGTGAGTGCTTGACTACGGAAAATCAGCTCAAAATAATGTTCTCTGAGATAAAGAATGTAGTAGAACGGGAGCATAAGCAGAAGAGTCGAGATGAAACAGCATGAAGCAATACGTTTAAAAGTGAGATTTCGGTATCCGAGAACGAAATGACCAAAGGTTGTACTTGAGGAGGCTTACGAACCGTGGTGACATGCTTATTTGAATGTCGCCTGAAACGTGATACGACCTATTATGATACGAGGTGTAGTAAGTTTTATATGTTGACGTGTGATAGGGTTAAAAGCCAAGATTTGACACGGAAAGTTTTGTAACAAAATAAAGTATTTAATGACCTTTAACGGAAGAGAGGAGTCATGTTATCATGGACTAAGAGACAAGCTTGTGTGGGAAGCTAAAGGTAATGATATGATAGGAGCCTTAGTAGACAAGTTGTCTAAGGATGTTTATTTCCTGGCAAATGATTGTACCGTTTCATTGGACATGAAAGGATGTATGTTAAAGAAGTTCTCTTAAAGTGTGAAAGCTAATAATTGAATGCTTCAAGTCGAGACGGCCGTTATGCATATAATTTTCAAAGATGTTTTGGCAAAGTATAAAAAGAATGGTGATCTCAAAGGATGTCCATCACTTCTAGATAAGAATATGCGTCTGAAGGTTTTATCCGCCAAATGGATAGTCTTCGCTGAATGTAATGTGTGTACTATCTATGAAGGTTGAAGAGATGAGGTGATTACTTGTTTTGATATAAAGATTGAACCAAAGAAATGACAAAACAGTTGAAATGGTAAAGTGAAGGTCGAAAAGACTATGTAAAAAGTTTAATGAGTTGGTCATGCTAAGTTGAAAAGACCATAGGTTCTGATATGATATTCATCCACGTGGTACAAAGGTGTATGGTGATTTGAAGTCCATTTTATGATGGCCAATGTCAAGAGTGATGTGATAGTGTGTGTACAAAAACGTGTGACTTGTGCTCAAGTCAAACCTGGGCGCCAAACGATATATGGAAAAATGTAACAATGGGTTATTCCAAAGCAGAAATGTACTTATATGACTATGGATTATGTGACAAAGTTGTTTATAACCCCTAAGGGCAAGGAGGTGATACGAGTCGAGGTAGACTAGTTGATAAAAATGTTTCTTTTCACGATACTCATGGGTATGTGCGCGTGGTGAAGCATGCCAATTTGTATATATGTGATGTAAGAATGGAGTTCCGTTAAGTAATGTGTTTGATCTTCATAAAAAGGGTAAACTCTAGAAGATGTATGATAGGTGCTTGTGTATTGCTCTTAGATAACATCCATGGTACTTTCGTGAGTGTTAATGGACATATGCCATGATGATGAAATCAAGAAGACCTATTTGGAAGATGGAAACTTTGGTGCTAAGAAAGTGAGTGTTGATGAGCCGTTTAAGATTCCTGGCTTAAGTAAATAAGATTCGTGTAAAGCAAATTGATCTTGTGTTTGCGAATTGGAGGCATCCACTTGAGGAAAGTTTGAGTTGGTAAAACGAGTCCATGATGCGAGAGGACTATCCTCACCTATTCGATGCTGAAATGATTTCGAGGACGGAATCCTCTTAAGGGGGAGGTAATTGTAACATCCTAAACTTTTCAAGTTTGACTATTTGACTATTCCGTTAGTTAACGTCAGGATCGTTAAGTTTATGTGCCCTAAATGGGATTATGCGATTAAATGCTTATGCGTTTAATATAATATGATTAATATGATGTTAAAGGAAATTAAATAAAGTAACGTTATGAAAGTTAAGTGCTTGTTAGATCGTTAAGTCTCCCGGTAAGTGAATTAACTAAGAAAGTCAAGTTTAGAAGTTAAGGGACCCAAAGTGTAAGGTTAGGAGTTGATGGCCAGGGGTTAAGGTGCAATTAGGTATCCCTAATTGTCACCACATCAGTTTCATACGTGAGAAATACCCCAGCCGATCCTCCCTCCTCTTTCAAGCAAGTTTTCTCCAAGATCTATTCGTTTCGTGGTGTTTCGAGCAAGATTGGATTAAGATCTTTCATCCATATGATCATCTACAGGTAAACTAGGTGATATTCCTTTGATTTCTGATCTTGTGAGTCATAGATGAGTATTCAATCCAGGCCATAGGCTTTGGGTTGGGTAATTTATTGATTGATCATCGATTTCATGTTTTCGAGTGATCAAACGATTGTTATATGTTAGCAAAGGATTAAAGGATCAATTGATGGTTTAAAGTTATCAAAAGTATCATAGAAAAGGTTAATTTTATGTCTCCAGGTCGAATTAATGGTTGATGTTCGTATGGGATTCGAACAATGGGTTATTAAAAAGTTGGTTTTTGGTCGAATTAGGCTTTGTGCGGCGCACAAGGTTTTTGTGCGGCGCACAGATGCAATTTTGAAAGATGAATTTTCTGAAGGGTGCCCGTTATGTGGCGCACAGAAGTTCTGTGCGGCGCACAGATGGTTTGCTCGGAAAATTGGATAGTTTCTATTACAATTTTGGTTGATTTGTGTGGTGCACAGCCTTTCCATGCGGCGCACAAATGCTTAATATGGTTTTGTGCGGCGTACAGGATTTCCATGCGGTGCACAAATGGGTCCAGTTTGGTACCTAAGTTTTGTTTAGCTTATAGAACGATCTTATACTCATTATAGGTGGTCAGGAGCACTTAGCAAGCACTGTAAGACGTACGTAACTCATTATGGAGCGGTGCCGAGGTAAGATACACTACTTTGACACGCTGAGGGTTCAACAAAAGCATGGTTTTCATATAATAACTTCCCTAATAATAACTTGTTTGCTTATGGGTATTCGGGGTTATACGGGAGGTGATATGGGCTATGTACATGACCATTGAGGCCTGAAATGCAGTCCCTATGATATGCTATGAAATGTTATGCAATGATATGAAACGTAATGATATGCTATGCAACGTTATGCAATGATATGAGATGTAATGATATGCTATGAAATGTTATGCAATGATATGAAACGTAATGATATGCTATGAAATGTTATGCAATGATATGAAACGTAATGATATGCTATGAAATGTTATGCAATGATATGAAACGTAATGATATGGTATGTAATGTTATGCAATGATATGAAACGTAATGATATGGTATGTAATGTTATGCAATGATATGAAACGTAATGATATGGTATGTAATGTTATGCAATGATATGAAACGTAATGATATGGTATGCAATGTTATGCAATGATATGAAACGTAATGATATGCTATGTAATGTTATGCAATGATATGAAACGTAATGATATGCTATGCAATGTTATGCAATGATATGAAACGTAATGATATGCTATGCAATGTTATGCAATGATATGAAACGTAATGATATGCTATGTAATGTTATGCAATGATATGAAACGTAATGATATGCTATGAATGTTATGCAATGATATGAAACGTAATGATATGGTATGTAATGTTATGCAATGATATGAAACGTAATGATATGGTATGTAATGTTATGCAATGATATGAAACGTAATGATATGGTATGCAATGTTATGCAATGATATGAAACGTAATGATATGCTATGTAATGTTATGCAATGATATGAAACGTAATGATATGCTATGCAATGTTATGCAATGATATGAAACGTAATGATATGCTATGCAATGTTATGCAATGATATGAAACGTAATGATATGCTATGTAATGTTATGCAATGATATGAAACGTAATGATATGCTATGAATGTTATGCAATGATATGAAACGTAATGATATGGTATGTAATGTTATGCAATGATATGAAACGTAATGATATGGTATGTAATGTTATGCAATGATATGAAACGTAATGATATGGTATGTAATGTTATGCAATGATATGAAACGTAATGATATGGTATGTAATGTTATGCAATGATATGAAACGTAATGATATGGTATGTAATGTTATGCAATGATATGAAACGTAATGATATGGTATGTAATGTTATGCAATGATATGAAACGTAATGATATGGTATGTAATGTTATGCAATGATATGAAACGTAATGATATGGTATGCAATGTTATGCAATGATATGAAACGTAATGATATGCTATGCAATGTTATGCAATGATATGAAACGTAATGATATGCTATGTAATGTTATGCAATGATATGAAACGTAATGATATGCTATGAAATGTTATGCAATGATATGAAACGTAATGATATGGTATGTAATGTTATGCAATGATATGAAACGTAATGATATGCTATGTAATGTTATGCAATGATATGAAACGTAATGATGTGTTATCTTACTTAGCTAATTCGTTAGCTAACACTTGCTCTTTTAAAATGTGTTGTGCCCTCTGGTCCAACATAGTGAGGAGGTTGATGTGAGAAGATGTGAGGCATGGGTAGATGGTCTTGAAGCTGGCTTTAGTTACCCATAGAGGCTGCTCATTATAGACATTTGACTTATGTCATGATATTTATGATTTGTAATGACTTTTTGGTCGGTTGTTTAATATTGGGCAACCGATGGATTTCCATTTAAACTTGTTTTGATGATATGGCTAGTAACACCAATTAATAAACGAACCAAACAGATTTTGTTGGTTTGGTCTTTTAAAGTTTAATTCCGCTTTCTTTGACGCCGTTAGGCGAAAGTTTTTGGAAATCCATATTTTTAAACGACGGGTGTTACAAGTTGGTATCAGAGAAATGGTTTAAGTGAACCAATGACTATAAGACCATAGGATTTGGACTTAAACCGTAAGATCAGACATGCTAGGCTTAAGTAGTTGAGCTTTAGCCTTAAGATGAGATGTTAATAGGACGGGTTGGGATGAGTGAGAGTGTAGGATTAAGGCTATATGATGATTGTTTGATTGATGATATGTTAATATGTTTTTAGCCTTATTCTTCCGTTTCTCGCTTCTCCGTCACTAGATTATTCTATTGCTACGATAGACGGTCCCCGAGGTGATATTCTACTTCCCTAACTGGATTTGATAAACGTGTGATGTAAATTATGTGGGAAGTTGTTGAGTTGGACCAAAGTTGGAGGATTAAGTGAAATGATATTCTATCAACGTCGAACCCACGAGGTTAGAGACAAGGACCACAATGGAAAATATATGTTGTATGCGTGATAAAGGTCGCGGGAATGGATTTAGTGAAAAGAAGACGATAAAAAAAATGTGGTAATGAACATGCGAGTGAAAGGATACAATTACAATTATGGTCCGGAACATAATTCCAAGCGTATCACGAGACGAACGTGTTTGTATGGCCATGCTTGTGTTGACCGGTGTACAAAGTAATGAAGTTGGGGGATTTCTATGTACTGCACCCCTAGTTGTCAAGAGTAAACGCCGTGTTACAACTTTAGTGATGTTGATGCTGCAAGTGTGTGGAAATGTGTGAAGATCGGTGGAAAGTGATAACCGGATTAATGTTTATGATGATTATGATGTTCATGAAGTTAAATGAAGTGATTAGTAGTCAATGTTGTTGGGTCTACTAGTTTAAAAGACATGGATTTGAAGTTTGAAGAGTAGAGTTGATGCTGGATACTTGAAGGATTATAAGTAGGTGACGCATAGAAGGGTTACCGGGCACACGTATGAAAGGATATAGTTACAATTCCGGTCGCGAACGTAATTGTAAATGTATCACGACATGTGTGTGTTTGTGAGACTGTGTCTGTGTTGATCCGAATAAAGTAAAGATGAGATTTATGGAATGATGAAGCAGAAGCAATTAAAGAAGTAAACTCAAGGGTTGATTGAACCCTTAAACCTGAAACCTTTCCATTCCAAGAGCACTATGATATGATGTGAGGTTTTATTCGAGCTGCTAAATGTGAAAGTTGTGCTTGGGATAAAGGATTGAAAGTTTGGATTTTGGTCGAACTGGGCGATATGCGGCGCATGAGTCTTTCATGCGGCGCATATCTGCCAAATTTTGGAAATTGATTTTAGATGGGATCCCGATATGCGGCGCATAGACATTCTATGCGGCGCATATTCTGTGTGCTCAGAATGTTGGATATTTTCTGTGACGAATTTGCATGAAATATGCGGCGCATACTTATTTCATGCGGCGCATTTGTGCCCAAATGTGGAATATGCGGCGCATGCACCATCCATGCGGCGCATATTTTGGGTCTGTTTTGGATTTACGACTCGTATAATCTTGATTTCGCTACGGGACGATATTTGACGATTGAGACGAGTATCTACAGGTGGAGATTTTTTCCTTATATGGCATGAACGTAAAGGTGATGTTGATATCTTATATTTCTACAAAATGTTATGTATGACGGCTTCTAAAGATAAAAGAGTTTTCCCTTAAGAAAGGTTAAGAAGTTGGATGATGGAGTTATTTATAGTTCCTTAAGCGGAAGAAGTGCAAGTTTATAAGAGCATTTTGATTCCGAAATGATCATGTTTCCCGCCTATGTGGTCTACTAATGCAAGGCAAAGATTATATTTCTAAAGTCGAGCCTACTCGTAGTTTTGAGATGTTCTATTAATGTTCCCAGTTTCATTGCGATCGCGAGGTCGAGTCTTCAAGTGATGTGTGTCTAGTGTTACTTTCATGCAAACGCATCTTCTATTTCGTTCTCCATTATAGGAAGAAGTTAATGTTTTTGATTGTGGGATTTATTTATCTTATAAGATAGATTTACGACGTTGCTACCGTTTGTTGATGATGGAAGTCTTGATAAAGTTATTTTTACCCTTCGTATGACCCTATTGAGCTTTACGAAATACCTTCATGATAACGAAAGTCCTGACTGTGTATGAAGTTAAAGAATCATGTTTAGAGTATTCCTTGGATCGTTCAGTCGTCATGTTTAGTGATGACAATATTGCCTATTCTAAGTATGACGTAGAACATCATACTTGTGTAGAAAGCGTTATTACGATTTTTCAACTCGAAGAGGCTTAGTTTTAAATTCGTCAAAAGTGAGTAAAAGTTAAGGGAGCAGCTGACGCTTATTTTGAAAGGAGACAAATTCTATTATTTAGCTAAGTCCGTGGTTGAGAGGTTAGGGTGAGTGCTTGACTACGGAAAATCAGCTCAAAATAATGTTCTCTGAGATAAAGAATGTAGTAGAACGGGAGCATAAGCAGAAGAGTCGAGATGAAACAGCATGAAGCAATACGTTTAAAAGTGAGATTTCAGTATCCGAGAACGAAATGACCAAAGGTTGTACTTGAGGAGGCTTACGAACCGTGGTGACATGCTTATTTGGATGTCGCCTGAAACGTGATACGACCTATTATGATACGAGGTGTAGTAAGTTTTATATGTTGACGTGTGATAGGGTTAAAATCCAAGATTTGACACGGAAAGTTTTGTAACAAAATAAAGTATTTAATGACCTTTAACGGAAGAGAGGAGTCATGTTATCATGGACTAAGAGACAAGGTTGTGTGGGAAGCTAAAGGTAATGATATGATAGGAGCCTTAGTAGACAAGTTGTCTAAGGATGTTTATTTCCTGGCAAATGATTGTACCGTTTCATTGGATATGAAATGATGTATGTTAAAGAAGTTCTCTTAAAGTGTGAAAGCTAATAATTGAATGCTTCAAGTCGAGACGGCCGTTATGTAAATAATTTTCAAAGATGTTTTGGCAAAGTATAAAAAGAATGGTGATCTCAAAGGATGTCCATCACTTCTAGATTGATGGGAAAGAGAAAGAATGATATAGAAGCTCAGGAAAATCATATGATTGTGCGATGGTGCATCGAGAGTTATTGTTGTGTTCATATGCAACCATGGTTATGCCATAGGCGTTGGTTGTCACTTCATTATACAATAAGTTTGAAAGGAAAGTTGTAGAACCAAAGATCATGAAAATAATAGTTCATGAAATTGGAATCATTAAAGAAGAGTTCGGATTAGCTCAAAATTGACCGAAGATTTTTTGGTGAGCAAAGAAAGCTTCTTATGAACAAGTGGGTATTATGGTTTAACCATAAGACTCTATGGAGGGATGTGTTATGCATCGAAAGTTATGGCAAGTCGACCCTTTGTTCAAATGAATAATGTGAGTTATAGTAGCAAGTTAATAAGAATATGCGTCTGAAGGTTTTATCCGCCAAATGGATAGTCTTCGCTGAATGTAATGTGTGTACTATCTATGAAGGTTGAAGAGATGAGGTGATTACTTGTTTTGATATAAAGATTGAACCAAATAAATGACGAAACAGTTGAAATGGTAAAGTGAAGGTCGAAAAGACTATGTAAGAAGTTCAATGAGTTGGTCATGCTAAGTTGAAAAGACCATAGGTTCTGATATGATATTCATCCACGTGGTACAAAGGTGTATGCTGATTTGAAGTCCATTTTATGATGGCCAATGTCAAGAGTGATGTGATAGTGTGTGTACAAAAATGGGTGACTTGTGCTCAAGTCAAACCTGGGCGCCAAACGATATATGGAAAAATGTAACAATGGGTTATTCCGAAGCAGAAATGTACTTATATGACTATGGATTATGTGACAAAGTTGTTTATAACCCCTAAGGGCAAGGATGTGATACGAGTCGAGGTAGACTAGTTGATAAAAATGTTTCTTTTCACGATACTCATGGGTATGTGCGCGTGTTGAAGCATGCCAATTTGTATATAGGTGATGTAAGAATGGAGTTCCGTTAAGTAATGTGTTTGATCTTCATAAAAAGGGTAAACTCTAGAAGATGTATGATAGGTGCTTGTGTATTGCTCTTAGATAACATCCATGGTACTTTCGTGAGTGTTAATGGACATATGCCATGATGATGAAATCAAGAAGACCTATTTGGAAGATGGAAACTTTGGTGCTAAGAAAGTGAGTGTTGATGAGCCGTTTAAGATTCTTGGCTTAAGTAAATAAGATTCGTGTAAAGCAAATTGATCTTGTGTTTGCGAATTGGAGGCATCCACTTGAGGAAAGCTTGAGTTGGGAAAACGAGTCCGTGATGCGAGAGGACTATCCTCACCTATTCGATGCTGAAATGATTTCGAGGACGGAATCCTCTTAAGGGGGAGGTAATTGTAACATCCTAAACTTTTCAAGTTTGACTATTTGACTATTCCGTTAGTTAACGTCAGGATCGTTAAGTTTATGTGCCCTAAATGGGATTATGCGATTAAATGCTTATGCGTTTAATATAATATGATTAATATGATGTTAAAGGAAATTAAATAAAGTAACGTTATGAAAGTTAAGTGCTTGTTAGATCGTTAAGTCTCCCGGTAAGTGAATTAACTAAGAAAGTCAAGTTTAGAAGTTAAGGGACCCAAAGTGTAAGGTTAGGAGTTGATGGCCAGGGGTTAAGGTGCAATTAGGTATCCCTAATTGTCACCACATCAGTTTCATACGTGAGAAATACCCCAGCCGATCCTCCCTCCCCTTTCAAGCAAGTTTTCTCCAAGATCTATTCGTTTCGTGGTGTTTCGAGCAAGATTGGATTAAGATCTTTCATCCATATGATCATCTACAGGTAAAAGAGGTGATATTCCTTTGATTTCTGATCTTGTAAGTCATAGATGAGTATTCAATCCAGGCCAAAGGGTTTTGGTTGGGTTAATTTATTGATTGAACATCGATTTCATGTTTTCGGGTGATCAAACGATTGTTATATGTTAGCAAATGATTAAAGGATCAATTGATGGTTTAAAGTTATCAAAAGTATCATAGAAAAGGTTAATTTTATGTCTCCAGGTCGAATTAATGGTTGATGTTCGTATGGGATTCGATTAAAGGGTTTAAAAAGTTGGTTTTTGGTCGAATTAGGCTTTGTGCGGCGCACAGATGCAATTTTGAAAGATGAATTTTCTGAAGGGTTCCCGTTATGCGGCGCACAGATGCAATTTTGAAAGATGAATTTTCTGAAGGGTGCCCGTTATGCGGCGCACAGATGCAATTTTGAAAGATGAATTTTCTGAAGGGTGCCCGTTATGCGGCGCACAGATGCAATTTTGAAAGATGAATTTTCTGAAGGGTGCCCGTTATGCGGCGCACAGATGCAATTTTGAAAGATGAATTTTCTGAAGGGTGCCCGTTATGCGGCGCACAGATGCAATTTTGAAAGATGAATTTTCTGAAGGGTGCCCGTTATGCGGCGCACAGATGCAATTTTGAAAGATGAATTTTCTGAAGGGTGCCCGTTATGCGGCGCACAGATGCAATTTTGAAAGATGAATTTTCTGAAGGGTGCCCGTTATGCGGCGCACAGATGCAATTTTGAAAGATGAATTTTCTGAAGGGTGCCCGTTATGCGGCGCACAGATGCAATTTTGAAAGATGAATTTTCTGAAGGGTGCCCGTTATGCGGCGCACAGATGCAATTTTGAAAGATGAATTTTCTGAAGGGTGCCCGTTATGCGGCGCACAGATGCAATTTTGAAAGATGAATTTTCTGAAGGGTGCCCGTTATGCGGCGCACAGATGCAATTTTGAAAGATGAATTTTCTGAAGGGTGCCCGTTATGCGGCGCACAGATGCAATTTTGAAAGATGAATTTTCTGAAGGGTGCCCGTTATGCGGCGCACAGATGCAATTTTGAAAGATGAATTTTCTGAAGGGTGCCCGTTATGCGGCGCACAGATGAATTTTGAAAGATGAATTTTCTGAAGGGTGCCCGTTATGCGGCGCACAGATGCAATTTTGAAAGATGAATTTTCTGAAGGGTGCCCGTTATGCGGCGCACAGAAATTTTGATGAAAGTGTTAAGCTTAACCCGTACTTGCCCTAGCCCGGCGGGTGCGTTGATGTGGTTGCTTGGGTGGCTCCTTGCAACGAGGTACAACGTGAAGAGTAATACGGGAGGTCTTACCAACCCCACTTGTCTTGTACATACGGATTACCCCGGGATTGGCTTGTCATTCCTTAACGACATTGATGTACAGCTGTAAGGTTGTTCATCCAGTCGGGTGTGACTTTTGTTACACTTAAAAGATGTTATGATGTTATATGTGATGAGTGACATATGTCACGCCTGATGTAAGTGACTTATGTCACACTATACGATGATGTTTATATGTTATATGTGAGGTAAAAGATGACTAGGCACATTTAGGATGGTTCATCCTATTATGATAATGTTTGATGTGATGATATGTTATGTATGATGTGATTTGTGCCTTAACGATTCAAAAGACTTTTCTATAAAGTTTTAAATGGACAAATGTTTTATTAATGATGTGTTATCTTACTTAGCTAATTTGTTAGCTAACACTTGCTCTTTTAAAATGTGTTGTGCCCTCAGGTCCAACATAGTGAGCAGGTTGATGTGAGAAGATGTGAGGCATGGGTAGATGGTCTTGAAGTTGGCTTTAGTTACCCATAGAGGCTGCTCATTATAGACATTTGACTTATGTCATGATATTTATGATTTGTAATGACTTTTTGGTCGGTTGTTTAATGTTGGGCAACCGATGGATTTCCATTTAAACTTGTTTTGATGATATGGCTAGTAACACCAATTAATAAACGAACCAAACAGATTTTGTTGGTTTGGTCTTTTAAAGTTTAATTCCGCTTTCTTTGACGCCGTTAGGTGAAAGTTTTTGAAAATCCATATTTTTAAACGACGGGTGTTACAATTTTGATTATGGATTTGATTTTATTGTTGTTGCTATTAATTTTGGATTTTTTTTTTATTTATATTTGTTTTTGTGATTTTTTTTAACATAGATTTGTTTTTCTGATGTTTGTGTAACACCCCAACAAGGCGGAATCATAAGGGTTACACCAATAGCACAGCACGACATGGAAATTAAGTAGAGCAAAACTAAATGCATAAATAGGATTCAATAATCCGTACAAAACATTCAATAATACAAGTATCGGCTCAAACATAAACATAACCCTTGATCGGGGATAATGAATCACGGATCCATGAAAAGGTCCAAGTCCGATCCTAGAATGCAATGAAACTTCCAATACATCTTTAATCCACATGCTTACCTGAAAAGTGTACTAAAATGCGTCAACATAAAGTTGGTGAGTTCGTAGGGACAAGTAATAGGAAACAAGTGTCGGGATAACAACCGTTTAACCTTGATTCGATCAATAAACGACCACATAACGAACATACCGATCATACAACAAACTTGTAACCTTGGTTAACCAAACGAACATATATCGAACTTGTAACCTTGGTTAAGTAACCAATCAACATAACCAATCACACAACGAACTTGTAACCATAACGATCTTGTAACCTTGGCTAAATAGCCACACGATCATATACAACGAGCATAACGAACATAACGATCATCACAAACATATAACGAACATAACGATCATCACAAACATATAACGAACATAACGATCATAAAACATATATAACGCTCATAACGAGCATATAACGAACATAACAATCATAAAATATATATAACGATCATAACGAAAACATAACCTTGAAACCTTGAAACCTTGATTTGGATCATTAAATGATCACATAAATTGGATCGATAAACGGTCATAAGCCTTGAAACCTTGATTGGGTCATTAAATGATCTCATAATTAGGTCGTTAAACGATCACCAAACCTTGAAACCTTGATTTGGATCATTTAATGAACCTCACAACCTTGATATGAACACATAACAATCATACATCCATGATTGGATCGATAAACGATTCCATAACCATGATTTGATCAATAATTGATCATTTAACCTTGATACGAACACATAACGATCAAACAACCGAAGAATACCATGTACCTACACTTCGTACAACTCTGCATTCAAAGAATCATAGATGCTTATATATAGGGTCACCCGCAGCCTTCCCACCACATCTATAACTCTTTGAATGTATCATCGTCTTCCATGTATGTACAACTATCCTAATCACAACAATTATTCATAACCGCAAGCATAATCAATCAAGCAATAAGTTTAAACGTCAATCGAATAATCAATCAATCACACAACAATCAAACAAGTATGTACACTTTTCAACCCGAATCTCAATTGAGTAGGGAGTTACGAACTCACCTTGGGCGGCTACAATAAGTTAAAGTGAAACTATAAACGTCCAACAATCGCTTCGTGTGCATCACCTATCAAATACACATATTATAATCACGAGTGAAACTCCAATTGGAGCTTTAGAAATGTAATTCAACTCTGGATGACAATCGGGACTCGATTTGGTTATGTCATAACCCTCAAACGTCTTATTGGCTTAACCGAACATTAACAAGGACACTTTGACAAGACATTTTTAGAAATGGAAATGGATTCACTTAGAAAGGATGATACCATGAGAAAGTAGACTCTCTCACGATTCCAACGATAGGTCATACGTCTAAAACGGACTTACGGATCAAAAGATATATATATATATATATATATATATATTAATATCAATTATATAAAAGATATATATATATAAATGTATATAGTTTGAGTTAATATCTCAAGTTTGGTTTCAAAAGTGACTCACGACTTTGAACGAATGGTTTGTCTTGTGTAGGGCACCAATAAGGTCATAAGAGGACATTCTGGAAAGGTGGGACGATCCTAGGATGCTAGAACCGAAGCTAGGAAAAAGTTAAGTGATTAAGACCCCCAATTGCGCCGAAACTTAGGATTGCGCCGCAACAAAAAAACAGCCACTTAAGTTGTGCCACAACTTGTCTAGTTGCGCCGCAACCCACCTAGTTCAGCAACAGCAACAGCATGACGAGCCAAACACCCCCAAAACACTCATTTTGACTCCATAGACGACCAAGGAGGATCTAGGACCCGATTTCAAGCTTGAATCCACACATTTGGACATAAACAAACTCAAATGAACACAACCCATTCCAAGATTTCATTTCAAAACATCAAATCTAGTTTCAAATTCGCTTTGACCCATTACAAACCCTAATTCGACTTTTGGCTCAATTTGTGACCCGAAAACACTTGGTTACAACTAGAAACAAGTTTATAAGTATGAAATGATGAATAAAGGATGAGTTTCACTTACCAAATCTTACACCAAAAGCTCAAACCCGAATTTGACCCAAAATGAGAAGATTCTTGCACTTTGATGAACCCCACTTTGATATGTTGCTAAGGAGATTATGAAGATGATTATTCTTATGAAATTTTAGCTTGAATCAACCATTTAAGATGCAAGAATCTAGAGTGAGAGAGAGAGAGAGAGATGAGTATGTATGTTTTCTAGTAAATAAGAGAGATGAGGAGGATAATGTGAATGAATGAGTGAGGGGAGGGGAAGAGTGTAAGCATTTGGGAGGTGGATAGGGTTGGGTATGGGTTATGGGTCATGGTTGACCCATGGGTTACCACATTCACCAAACTTAGTTTAGTTTTACCTTGACTAATCTTTCATCAAACAATTAAAAACGATCAATCGATCACGAACGCACCTTGAACATAAATTAAATCACGAACAGCCCGATCATATATTTTTAATTTACATAATTTAAATTAAGTTGTACACATAAATATCGGGTCAACAAGAGTCATAATTCACGAATGTTACAGTTTGACTCCAACGACCAATTTAGTTAATTGCAAGTGAAAAAGAAAATGATGAAAATACCATCACGTGTCTGGCACGTGATCACTTAACGGAGGGTTGGTGTTAATAATTAACGACATTCCCTTTATTGCAAAATTTTTAGAAATATGATCCTTTTAATAGACGAAAATTAAATAGGTTCCTTTTATTAGAAGTTTTTAGTAAAAATATTACATTTTTATGAATTTTTCCCTAGTTTTTACGAAGCTGGTAAAATAAATTAGGTTTTGCAATGTGTTTTCACATTTTTTTAGATGTTGAGTAATCTGAACACATGTTCAAAGAAACAGAGCTAAAAATCATTTTTGGTTAAGGTTGGACACATGTTCAAATATGCATGGTTTTACAAAGTGTTTTTACATTTTTTTTTATGTAGTGGAACTCTGTTCACATGTTCATAGATACAAGGCTATAAACACTGCTATGCATAATAACTTAGACACATGTTTAAAGAATAAGAGCTAAAAATTCATGTGCTTAATATGTACACATGTGTGATTATTTGGTTCGTATACATGTGTGTTTTTATGTTCGTCTTTCTCTGTGTGTGTGTGTTGTTCGTATATGAAGAATTCTTATGTTTACGTGTATTTTTCGTAATGGCTTCATGTGCACGAATGTTACCGAAAATGTCCACATGGTAGTTTACATGTTGCATGTAATGCTTGGATCATCTGTCTTTTGGGATATGGTCATGTGTGTGGCTCGATGCAAAAATGTGTTTTGATCTGCAATTCGCGGATCACATGTGTTTTGTTGTAGCGTAACTTTATGTAAATGGTCCACATATTCAATAATTGGTTGTGATAGTAAATAATAGTTTGTGATTATTAAATTGTTGATGAGCAATTATTTCTCATATCTTTTGGCCGTGTTTTAATGCATAAATGAGTTTATAAATGTGAGCTTTTAATACGTAATAAGATTTAATATTAACACAGGTTAACGGGGGATGCGAACGAGGGTTAATGTCATATGCCAACTCAACTTGGATGCCAAAGACTTTATAAGACACAAGACGGTGAAACGGAAGTCAAACGAAGAATATACGGAGCTTCAGGAGAAACTCCAGATGAGCCCCTGGTGATACAGTAGGGTACCAGCGCGCTGGTAGTCCTCACCAGCGCCACTGGTAGCCCCGAGACCAGAACCAACTTTCACCATTATTAATAGAAGAATAAACCTTCAAACCTTAGGAGGGCAGTTTTTCAGCCACCAGATGTCATTCATCAACCCTATGTCGAATAAACCCTCAAATCCCTCTATTAAACACGTGATATTCGTGGGACTAAGAGATGATAAAATACACTAATTAAATAAATCGGCAACCAATAAAAAAAATTTAATCAATGATAAAATAGAGGGATTTTTAATCGTGCTTTAGTATGTCTACTATGGTTGAAGATTTGTTCGAATCTATACAAAGTGGACAATAGTAGTATTAAAATTGTTCATCAAAATAGGTAGTAAACGAAATGAAAATAATATATTATCATCGAATTTGCGTGTCTTAGGCCTAAGAAAAGAAGCTTACAAAGTTACACATAAAAAATTGCAATTAAGGCCCATAATTCGTTCTAACTTCAAACAAAATTATATGGGCTTATATTGGAGAAAAACCCATATGCTTGAGTGGGTTATTGGGGGGGAAAAACAAGCTTATATCTCCCTCTCCTATTAAAGAGCGTGAGAGATGATCTCATAAAAGCTGATGTGTCAGCTTCTAAGCCTGTACACATCAGAAAATACACATATTAGCTGATGTCATATGTGTGTTTTGGTATATATACGGTATTTATATATACTTAAGTGGGCCAAAGAGAGAGAAAAGAGGTTCAAAGACTTCTCCAAGAAGCCTCTTTTCTCTCTTTCTTCAAACTTCTTCCATATTCTTTTTCATAAAATTAGATCTATATATCGAGATCTATACATCTTTTTATATATATAAATCTTTATTAATTATATATATCTATATATCCAGATCTATATATTTATACAATCTCGGTTACCAAAAATCTACATCCCTGGTTTTTTTGTTCAATAATTTCTACAGGAACATGAATTGAAAGTGGTCGAGTATGAAGCGGGATGTGGCTAGATATGTGAGTGAGTGCCTTACTTGGTTACAAGTGAAAGCCGATCACAAGAAACCACCTGGATTGTTGGTGCAACCGGTGACACCCGAGTGGAAATGGGAACATATTGCAATGGACTTCATTACGAAGTTACCGAAGACAAAAAGTGGTCGTGATACGATTTGGGTGATAGTGGATCGGTTAACGAAGTCGGCTCAACTTTTTGACGTTGACCGTTAACATGTCGTTAGTGACCGTTAGTTAATATGTGTTTTATATGTAATTGTGTGATTTAAATGATTTACGTAAGATATGTGCTAAAGTGATTCTAAGTAATGAAATTAAAGTTGATAATGATTAATAAAGTCAATTAGTGTTCCCGATAAGATATAAGAGTCGATAAGTGTTTCCGTATGCGTTAAACGAGCCGTTAGGTAACGAAACGAGTTGTAACGAAGTGTGAGGGCCTAGATGTAAAGTTTTGAAAGTAGATACAGTATATATAGGGCATGATGCATGACCTAAAAAACCCTTTAATCAGATCCAATGGATGGTCCATATGATAACCACCACTTGTAAAACCAATTTGGTATGTTTTGGTTATAAACCTCTGGACAAATTCTAAAAAACCAAGAATGTTTTTTCCTTGGATTTTCATAAAAGAATGCTTTATGAAAGGCATCTATATCCCA
>CM067170.1:126656120-126714795 GCA_034093135.1 Erigeron breviscapus | reverse complement strand
CAATAAACAAGTAAAGTGGACCATTATGTATGTTTCATGGGTATTTCATTTATTGTTGTAAATAAATATGCAAGATATATAAACAAAGTAATACAAGACTTAAAGCAATAAACAAGTAAAGTGGACCATTATGTATGTTTCATGGGTATTTCATTTATTGATGTTAAATAAATATGCAAGATATATAAACAAAGTAATACAAGACTTAAAGCAATAAACAAGTAAAGTGGACCATTATGTATGTTTCATGGGTATTTCATTTATTGATGTTTAAATAAAATACAAGGTTGTTGCGGAATCAAGATAATACAATGAAGTATGTATCCTAACAACCTATGAGTTACAAATGATCTATATTTGTCAAATAGCTCTTTAGGATCGAGATACTTAAAGTTGTGAAGTATCCCTGTTTAAGATCGAGAGTATTTTAGACAAATTCACTTTCATGCAAAGTGTATGCTTAAAAAGTATTTAGTTCAAAGAAATGACTTTGTATTTATAGGCAACAAAATTCACCAGTGAATTTTGTGCCGTACAAATATGGTTGCATACATTTAATGATCCGACAAGAACATTAAATGCATTGGATAAGAATAAGGATAAAGTCACATCAAGTGCAAGTGTATCCTTATATCCAACCACCTTAACACACGTATACTTTGTTAAGGAACAAGTGGATTGTTCCTTGGAAAGTGTGTTTAGGCATAAGTCAATCTTTGATATTAGTGTTCAGACTTGCAGGATCTAGAACACTAACAAACCTCCAGTGTACAGATCTGGTAAGACTTTCCAGTGGACTCCGCCATTTGTTAAGTCTTCTTCCTTCAGACTTCAGTCTTCGACTTCAGTCAGAATGTCTTCAGTAGAGTAGATCTGGACTGGGGTGAAGTCTTCAGTGAGCTAATCTGGAGAATACTCCAGATTATCTATACAAGTATTTGCTCACTAGTCTTCAATTATTTCTGGACAAATCTTCTAGAGGGACTCCAGATTTCAAGTCTGGAGTAGGTCCAGTCGAACATGCTTTCTGGTCAGATCTTCAGTGAGGCTCCAGAAGTCTGGTCTGGAGTGAGACCAGCAAAACAAGTTTTCTAACAAACCTTAAGTAAGGATCCAGTAGTCCAGTCTGGAGCCAGTCCAGTAACTCTGGACTAAATCTGGACCTAACAATGAGAGGAAAGATACTTCAGTCCAAGCTTTTAGATGGACTGAACTGAAGGAGATTGGAATGACTTTCAAAGGTAAGTCTGATCTCTCTCCAGATGTTAAGGCCTTTATGAAGAGGATTGAGAAGGTTTGGAAGAGAATTCAACAAATGGAAGCTGTGTTGGGTCTGAGACCACCAGTGTCTGTTCCATCATCTCCATCTCCTAAGAGGAAGGCTACTGAAGATGCTCCAGAAAGGACGTCGAGAAGAAGGGCCTAAACTCTTATCATTATACTTGTTGTAATTATTGTCTTATAAAAGTTGTAATTATTTTCTTTTTGATGAAAGTAATAATAGTTGCAATTCTTTTATTTTTACAAGTAAATGACCAGATTTAGTCTAAGTTAGAACTTAAAAGATGAAACTAAAAACACTCATGATCTATAAAGTGTTTTCCAGTAACTTAGATTTTTTAGACTTAAATCGACCAAGTGTTTTCCAGGCATACAAATTTGTATATCTATAAGCCTGAAAAATACTTACATTATTTCTAAACAAATAGGGGGAATTTGTTAGGTCCAGATTTAGTCCAGAGTTACTGGACTGGCTCCAGACTGGACTACTGGAATCTTATTGAAGATAAGTCAAGAAACATGTTTTGCTGGACTTGCTCCAGACCCGACTTCTGGAGCCTCACTGAAGATCTGACCAGAAAACATGTTCGACTGGACCTACTCCAGACTTGGAATCTGGAGTCCCTCTGAAGATTTGTCCAGAAATAATTGAAGACTAGTGAGCAAATACTTGTATAGATAATCTGGAGTATTCTCCAGATTAGCTCACTGAAGACTTCACCCCAGTCCAGATCTACTCTACTGATGACATTCTGACTGAAGTCAAAGACTGAAGTCTGAAGGAAGAAGACTTTACAAATGGCGGAGTCCACTGGAAAGTCTTACCAGATCTGTACACTGGAGGATTGTTAGTGTTCTAGATCCTGCAAGTCTGAACACTAATATCAAGGTTTGACTTATGCCTTTAACACACTTTCCAAAGAACAATCCACTTGTTCTTTAACAAAGTATACGTGTGTTAAGGTGGTTGGATATAAGGATACACTTGCACTTGATGTGACTTTATCCTTATTCTTATCCAATGCATTTAATGTTCTTGTCGGATCATTAAATGTATGCAACCATATTTGTACAGCACAAAATTCACTGGTGAATTTTGTTGCCTATAAATACAAAGTCATTTCCTTGACATAAACACTTTTAAGCACACACTTTGCATGAAAGTGAATTTGTCTAAATACTCTCGATCTTAAACAGGGATACTTCACAACTTTAAGTATCTCGATCATAAAGAGCTATTTGACAAACATAGATCATTTGTAACTCATAGGTTGTTAGGATACATACTTAATTGTATTATCTTGATTCCGCAACATCCTTGTATTTTATTTAAACATCAATAAATAAAGTACCCATGAAAAATACATAATGTTCCACTTTACTTGTTTATTGCTTTAAGTCTTGTATTACTTTGTTTATATATCTTGCATATTTATTTACAAGTAATACTAGTCCAATTCTAGTGATTATTAGACTTGTTGTATTTTATACATTCTAGGTTAACCATCCCGAACTCAAAAAGGGACTCACACTATGAGATTGAGAGAGTTTGATTCTTGAGAGTGTTGGTGATATGTGTGGTGTGTTTTGTGTGGTGTGTGGTGTGCTGATCAAAAGGAAAGAAAGGAGGGAAAGGGGGGGTGTTTTACTCCCTGCCTCTCATTTCATCTTCCAGCCCATGTGGCTCATTTGGGATGTTTTGTATCCCTTAATTTGGTAAAATGCTTACGATTAAATACCGTTTGACTAATAGGTTAAAATGTAAAGTAAAGGTATTTTCCCTTGTGTCATTTTAATTAAGACAAGTCAATAAAGTTTCGTCAAAGTGAACTTTATAATATTAAGTCTAGATAGTCTATTTATTTCATACAGGACATAACCTTTAAATATAAATTTAAAGTTATTTTAAAGACTCGGCATTCGTCTAGATAGCTAATAGTCTACGTCAACAAGATACGTCTACTTTGACTAAGTCAAAAGTCCAAAAGTCTAATAAGTTCCACGTCAAATGACAGTCTAATTGAGATTAGGACTAACCCGATGTTAATTAATTACGAGTTGTTACACATGCACCATCCATGCGGCGCATATTTTGGGTCTGTTTTGGATTTACGACTCGTATAATCTTGATTTCGCTACGGGACGATATTTGACGATTGAGACGAGTATCTACAGGTGGAGATTTTTTCCTTATATGGCATGAACGTAAAGGTGATGTTGATATCTTATATTTCTACAAAATGTTATGTATGACGGCTTGTAAAAATAAAAGAGTTTTCCCTTAAGAAAAGTTAAGAAGTTGGATGATGGAGTTATTTATAGTTCCTTAAGGGGAAAAAGTGCAAGTTTATAAGAGCATTTTGATTCCGAAATGATCATGTTTCCCGCCTATGTGGTCTACTAATGCAAGGCAAAGATTATATTTCTAAAGTCGAGCCTACTCGTAGTTTTGAGATGTTCTATTAATGTTCCCAGTTTCATTGCGATCGCGAGGTCGAGCCTTCAAGTGATGTGTGTCTAGTGTTACTTTCATGCAAACGCATCTTCTATTTGTGTAAGTCCCAACTCGTTAGATGGTACTACTGAAGACACCTCTATGTCGATGGTGGAGTTACTTTGCAATATACTTGCTAAACTGGAGAGGACCAGTTCTAGAAGTATATACCAAGTTCTGGATAGATTACTTATATAAATGACAATAAGTAAAGAACAATGCAATAATACAAATAACTTGTAAACAATCTTGATGAGACAATATGTAGTTTTCAATGTGTAATTTATTTATTGATATTAAACAAATCACAAGGTTGATGCGGAACCAAGATAATACACGAATGTAAATATCCTAACAACCTATGAAATACAATTGATCTACACTCGGAATTTCTCTTCAACAATCGAAACACTTAAAGTTGTGAAATGTTCCTTTTAGCGATTGAGAGAATATTGCACAAGTTCACCAAGAATATTGCAGGTTTGCAAAGTGTGAAGTTATTCGACTTTGTGAATTAACTTGTAATTCTTGTTGTGCAATGACTTGTATTTATAGGCAAAGTTAACATTGGAATGTTAACTTTGGCCGTATGTGAGTGGTTGGGAATATTTTAAGGAATAATATTTAATTCCTTAAAAGTAGTATAAAGTTGTCGGTTAAGGCAACTTTATCCAACCAGCTTTATGTATCCTTTATTATTTAAATAATAAGGTAAGACTTATTATTCATGTAAGGGGACATAAAGCATACAAGTCAATTCCTCGTAATCAGTGTAAAGCTTTGTAAGGGCTTTCCACTGATGGTCTCCAGTTTGTAACTGACTAGAATGTCAACTGGGCTTCGCTGCCATTGGTATTCTCTATCTTCCATTTGTTGTCTTCGACTTCAACTGGAATGCTTCTTCAACTTGGTCAGTTCTCAACTGGAGGAAGTCTTCAGTTGCGTTAACTGTACGGTGCAACTGGACTTCAATATATTTCTCGACAAATCTTCTTGGTCACCAGTTTTACTGGTCACCAGATGCAACTGGTGACTGGCCAGTGTGAACTGGTGACTGGCCAGTTCCAGGTGAACTGGTCCTAACAAATTCTTCTTGGTCACCAATAATACTGAGTCACCAGATGCAACTGGTGACTGGACATTGTGAACTGGTGACTGGCCAGTTCCAGGTGAACTGGTCCTAACAATTTGGTTCTCCATTATAGGAAGAAGTTATTGTTTTTGATTGTGAGATTTAATTATCTTATAAGATAGATTTACGACGTTGCTACCGTTTGTTGATGATGGAAGTCTTGATAAAGTTATTTTTTCCCTCCTTATGACCCGATTGAGCTTTACGAAATACCTTCATGATAACGAAAGTCCTGACTGTGTATGAAGTTAAAGAATCAAGTTTAGAGTATTCCTTGGATCGTTCAGTCGTCATGTTTAGTGATGACAATATTGCATATTCTAAGTATGACGTAGGACATCATACTTGTGTAGAAAGCGTTATTACAATTTTTCAACTCGAAGAGGCTTAGTTTTAAATTCGTCAAAAGTGAGTAAAAGTTAAGGGAGCAGCTGACGCTTATTTTGAAAGGAGACAAGTTCTATTATTTAGCTAAGTCCGTGGTTGAGAGGTTAGGGTGAGTGCTTGACTACGACAAATCAGCTCAAAGTAATGTTCTCTGAGATAAAGAATGTAGTCGAACGGGAGCATAAGCAGAAGAGTCGAGATGAAACAGCATGAAGCAATACGTTTAAAAGTGAGATTTCAGTATCCGAGAACGAAATGACCAAAGGTTGTACTTGAGGAGGCTTACGAACCGTGGTGACATGCTTATTTGGATGTCGCCTGAAACGTGATACGACCTATTATGATACGAGGTGTAGTAAGTTTTATATGTTAACGTGTGATAGGGTTAAAAGCCAAGATTTGACACGAAAAGTTTTGTAACAAAATAAAGTATTTAATGATCTTTAACGGAAGAGAGGAGTCATGTTATCATGGACTAAGAGACAAGTTTGTGTGGGAAGCTAAAGGTAATGATATGATAGGAGCCTTAGTAGACAAGTTGTCTAAGGATGTTTATTTCCTGGCAAATGATTGTACCGTTTCATTGGACATGAAAGGATGTATGTTAAAGAAGTTCTCTTAAAGTGTGAAAGCTAATAATTGAATGCTTCAAGTCGAGACGATCGTTATGTAAATAATTTTCAAAGATGTTTTGGCAAAGTATAAAAAGAATGGTGATCTCAAAGGATGTCCATCACTTCTAGATAAGAATATGCGTCTGAAGGTTTTATCCGCCAAATGGATAGTCTTCGCTGAATGTAATGTGTGTACTATCTATGAAGGTTGAAGAGATGAGGTGATTACTTGTTTTGATATAAAGATTGAACCAAAGAAATGATGAAACAGTTGAAATGGTAAAGTGAAGGTCGAAAAGACTATGTAAGAAGTTCAATGAGTTGGTCATGCTAAGTTGAAAAGACCATAGGTTCTGAAGACAGAACTTTAACCAGATGGCACTTCGCCAGTTCTTCTTCTCTTGGCAACTGAAGAGATAGGTTGTGAGTCTTCAGGGTCAATACTCAACTTTAGCTCCAGATGTTCTTTGTGTTGAATCTTGCCCCTTAAGAAGTTTACCCATGCCTTCTCAAACCTATTCTTTTGTGCCTTCGCATCCAAAATGTTCACCATCTCAACCCATTCGCTGAACCCATATTGCATAACACCAGGGTTTTCAGTTTTCCAGATTTTCCCACCAGCATACTTAACTTCAACTAGAAAAACCTTGGTGCCTGGTTTGATTATAACATTGACACTGGTGATAGTTTCATTATGTCTTCTGGTTGACATGATCTGGGAGTAGTAGTTTCTTGCTTCAGTTTCATTTGAGATTTTAATACTCCCAGCACCAGCAGCCAGTACAGCGGACTTAATGTCTTCATTTGAAACCTCACCAGTTGGTTCAACAAATGTGCTAAGATCAGCATCCCTTGCATGTTTGGTCAGTGGTCTTCTAGGTTGTGGAGTCCTTCTTCTTTGTGGATTCATTACACTGGCCACAACCTTTTTAACATTGGCAATTCTTTTCAGAATCCCACTGGCCCTAACCTCCTTAGCCTTCTCCACTGAAATGTTTAGACTCCTGGCATCGAATTCAGCCTCATCCTCAGGATAGTGTCTGTCCAGTTCTACTTCAAGCATTTCCTTTAACTGGTCAACTATCCTGGGATTATTTTTAATCCTAAGGTACTCCTCCTTAGTGATGCCCAGAAGATTTGCATCACTCATATCTAGCAACTTGAGTTGAGTAAGATGTGCCCTGGCTTCAACTTGGTTTTGTTGTTTCATTTTCTTTCTTTCCTTGATGTCATTTCCAAGTTTAGCCAGTCTTCTGCTGTCACTATCTGAAACTGGAGGAAGTACATCAGCATTTCCAGTTTCTAACATTTCTTCAGTGGCCGGCTGGGCTTCATCAGATACTTTGCCCTTTCCCTTGTCCAACACATTCCCCCTATCTCCATCACCAGATCCATCAACACTCTGCTCACCAGCTTCAGTACTGGTAGCCACAGTCAATTCCCTTCCAGATGGAGTCCTTCCAGGTGCAACTGGTGCAAGGACTTGACTTCTTTCCCCCTTGGTAGCATCTAGACCTGCCCGAACTGCTTCCCATTCAGAGGGGTGTGATGGCAACCGGTCGAGAGGCTGCCACGTTTGCAAGTCCTTACACTCTTTGAAAATCCCACACATCATCCTGAAGGACCTCCATAGATGGTTCGTTTCTCTAGACTGGATCAACACGTTTGCACTAACTTGTTCTTGACCAGTTTTGATTTCACTTAAAAGCTTTGAGTCTTCATCAAGACCAGAAACAACCTTTTCCTTCACCTCTTCATCACTCTTCTTCAGATTTCCGATTTCAGTGGTCAGTTTGTTCAATTGTTCAGTATGTAGAGACACTTGGGTGTTCAAACTATCAATGCTGCCCCTCAACTGGTTAATCTCACTGGTGAGTGGTGCCAGATCAACCTGTGGAGTGGCCAGCTTGGTGATCTCAGACATCACCCTTTCTATCAACTACTCTTCCCTAGCACCCAACGTATCCTCTATCTTTCGACCCACTGAAGCCATTAATTGTTCTCCAAGGCCAGTTACGTCTAGGCCAGGTCTTTCAATAAGTTCCTTAACCTGCCTCTCAATTTCCCTCAAATCTACTTCAGTTGTTCTGACAGTATTGCTAAGTAGATTGGAAATTGAACTGGTTACCTTGGAGTGAGTTAGGTCAAAGGCTTCCTTCAGAGTACCAGCCAGATTGTTGCAGCCAGTGACCAACTCATTCAGCTTTCCGAACACCAAGTCTTCATTAGAAGAAAACTTGTTGATCCCCAGATCGACCACCTTGATATTTGTTAAGGAGTCCTTGTGGTATCTGGAGAAGGACTTGGTGTTCTTGTCAAGTGTCTTCTGAATCTCCTCCACCCTGGTTAGAAGGTTTTGGAGATCGGATTGAATCGAGACAACTTGACTGTCCAGTGACAAGGAAGAAGGTGTCACTGGACCACTTGCAGTTACTACTGGAGCAACTGGAGGAGGCATATTTAGTGAAGCTTCCCCAGTTGTCATGCCAGCAGTCGAAGAAATTATTGGAGTGGTGGATGAAGAAACTGGAAACTCAAAGTGTTGTTCATGCTGAGAATGCTCAGGTGTGAACAACGGCGACGGTGGTGGGGGCATTTCTCGAGCAAGTGAGAATTGCCCAGTTGGTAATGGAGCGGAATATATTGGTAAAGATATATCTATAGGCACATTTTGGTCAGTTGGTGAAATTGAAATTGATGAGTCTGGAGGGCAGACTGGAGACGAAGGGTCTTGAGCTTGTACAGAAGCATCAAGAGTCTCCAGATCTGTTTCAGTTCCTTCAGAATCCGAAGATTCAATCAGAATATCCCCGTCATTAACATCCACGTCCAGATCCATGAATGTGACAGAGGGCTGACCAGTTTCCTGGTCAGGCTCCAGATGACCTTCCCCAGTTTCCTGGATGGGTACATCTGTTTGTGGATCAGATACCGAAGTATCTTCACCAGGGATAGACGTGATAGGAGTTGCTTCAGTTATGGTTGTTCTATCACCAACCACAACTTGAGACGAACTGGAGGGTCCCTCATTATTTTGAGGCCCGCCCAGTTGTCTTTCTGATCCACTTTCCAAAGGTGCATCAGTTTTGGCGAATGCAAGTAGCATTTGCTCTGGAATTTCGACCTCTCCGGCTTCAGATACCAGAGAGTCTAGATTCCTCAACAAATCTGGCCTTGTGTACGGAGAATTTGTACTTTTATATTCCTCAGCGCCCAGAATTTGTTGAAAACAGAGAGAGAGAAATCTTGAAAAGGGGATACACATACCCCTGGAGCCCTTCAGCTTTTGTACAAGGCTTCTAAACAAAATGTTGGCAAAATCTACTCTCAATCCGTTCCACAAGCAGTAAGCCATCTCTGCTTGTGAGGAGTTAATCTGGTCAAGCCCACCAGAACTCCCACCCATGCTCTCCACCAGGTGTATGAAGAAATACCTCCATGAAGGTGTAAGACCCTTCATGGTCATAGCACCCTTGGTTTTCAGTACCCCATTATCTAAACACTCCTTGTGACCCATCTCTAGGAGTACTTGACGAAAATTGATATTTGGGGGCAAGATAACTGGAGATTCACCCTCTCTCCAGTAGTTAAGGTGTAAGGCATCCCTTAACACTTCAGTGGTCAAGGTACACTGGACTGTTCCATCCTTTAAAGTGAAATTGATGGAGGAACAATCGGAAGAAAGGACAGCAGTGTACCAGAACTCACACAAGTAATTGTGAAACAACTTGCGTGGGTTACGAGAGAATGAGGGTCCTATTGGAGAATCCTTTAAGAACTTTTGGATTCTACCAATAAGGGTATTGGACCCTTGAGATCCTTGTAGGCTTGCCATTGGATTATTGGGATTTAGTTTAATGGCAGAGGCACTACTAGGGGCACCAGGTGCCGATTTGACATCTGGTGAGGGATTATATGGAACAGTCAAGAGATTTACATCTCTTGAACGAGATGATCTAGGAGCCATTTGAAACTGAACTTGAAATTTAGGACTTAGGGTTTTCGATTTGTGAAGCAAAGAGAAAAATGAAGCAATTTTGATGATTGGGAGTAAATGAAAGAATTTTGGAGAAGGAAGTAAATGAAGAATTTGAGAAGTAAATGAAAGAAATAAGTGAGTTCGGAGTAAATAAGGGTATTTATAAGGGGATTCAAGGTCCCAATGAAATACCAAAAACCATATTTTAATAAACACAATCCCTTTTTAAGATATTTTCATAATTTGGATTGAATTTTGAAATAAAATAATAATTTTCCATGTAAGCATTAAATGCTAAGACAGCTTGTTTTATCCACGCGCCCACTAACTCTTTATTTTCCCAATACAAACAGTGTTCAAGTACTAAAAATGGCTTAAACACGTCAGATCACACTATCAAGTGGTTTTAAACACTCGAGTATCATCACGTGTCACACATATTGACCAAGTATTAATGACGTTATAAAATTTAAGACAAAGACTGAATCTGGTAACTGGAGGATCTGTCCAGTACCAGTTTCCAACTGAAGAGTTCTCCAGTTGCATTTTCAAACAGAAACGAATTTTAGTCAGAAAATTATTTTGAGTCTTTCCCCCTAAAATGATGATCCAGATATCAATTAGTGCCAAGATAGTATCACAAAGGCGTTCGATAGCCTGGCGAGCAAAGATGATCTGGACCTCCTCAACTGGAGAACTTCATCAGTGTCACTGACGCGTTCAATAACAAAGAAAGCTCCAGTTAAGGGTTTAACATACCCAGTTCGCTAATGAGATGTTTAAAGGTTTTCTCATCGAGAGGTTTTGTAAAAACATCAGCTAACTGTTTATCAGTGGGGATGAAATGAATTTCAATATCTCTTTTCATAACATGATCACGAATAAAATGATACCTGATATCAATATGCTTTGTTTTTGAGTGCATAACTGGGTTGTGAGATATAGCAATTGCACTGGTGTTGTCACAAAAGATTGGGGTCTTAGTAAACTTTTGACCATAATCTAGTAACTGGTTCTTGATCCAGAGAATCTGGGCACAACAACTGGCCGCAGAAATGTACTCTGCCTCAGCAGTGGACATAGAGACTGAAGTCTGCTTCTTGCTGGTCCAACTCACCAGTTTTCCTCCAAGGAAATGACAACCACCAGTTGTGGATTTTCTATCTATCTTACAACCTGCATGATCAGAATCTGAATAACCCATTAGATCTAATCCTGAGCCTTTGGGGTACCAAAGACCAAGATTAGGACACCCTTTCAGGTATCTAAAGATACGCTTTACAGCGTGCAAATGTGATTCTTTAGGGTTAGCCTGAAACCTGGCACATAAACATGTTGCAAACATTATATCTGGTCGACTGGCAGTTAAGTACATCAGTGAACCAACCATACCTCTATAGTCAGTTATGTTAACTGGTTTTCCAGTTGGGTCAGAGTCCAAATTCAATGGTGCTGCAATAGGTGTGTTTTTCGATGGGATTGAATCATATTTGTATTTTCGTAACAAATCTCTGACATATTTTCCTTGGTTTATGAAAATTCCATTTTCAGTTTGCTTAATCTGAAGACCTAAGAAAAATGTTAATTCACCCATTAAACTCATCTCATACTCAGATGACATGATTTTAGAAAACTTTTTACACATTGCATCATCAGTTGACCCAAAAATAATGTCATCAACATAAATTTGTACCAATAAGATATTACCTCTTTCTTTCAAGATAAACAAGGTATTATCTATTGCACCTCTTTGAAAGCCATTTTTAAGAAGATGTTTAGTTAGAGTATCATACCAGGCTCTTGGGGCTTGTCTTAGACCATACAATGCTTTGTTCAGTCTATAGACCCAATGTGGATGCTTTTCATCCATGAAACCTGGAGTCTGCTTAACATAAACTTCTTCTTCCAATGTTCCATTAAGGAACGCACTTTTGACATCCATCTGGAAGACCTTGAACTGCAGATGGGCTGCATAAGCCAGAAATATTCGTATGGCTTCAAGTCTTGCAACTGGAGCAAAAGTCTTATCAAAGTCAACGCCCTCTGCTTGACAATAACCCTGGGCAACTAGTCTGGCCTTGTTTCTTACAACATGACCATCTTCATCCATCTAGTTTCGGTAGACCCATCTGGTACCAATGGGTTCTTTCTTTAACCCAGGTGGACAAGGAACAAGCTCCCAAACATTGTTCCTTTCAAACTGGAGGAGCTCTTCTTGCATAGCTTCCACCCAGCTTGGGTCTGCCATAGCCTCGTCAATCTTCTTTGGTTCAATTAAAGATAAGAAGGTGACGTTTAAGCATTGCTCACTGGTGGCTCTTCTAGTCTGAACCCCACTAGTTGGATCTCCCACAATTTGTTCAATTGGATGGGCTTGAGTCCATCTAGTGTATTGACTAGGCTGGTGAACTACAATTTCAGTGCAAGTCACCTGGCGATCTTCTTCAGTTGCAGTAGCATCTGGAGAAGGATCAGTCCATACATCTTCTACATCCTCATCAGAGTTAATGAGGTCTCGATTGGCATCATGGAATTCCTCATTAGAAGGGATTTCATGAAGAACTGGAGAAGTAGGTGTTTGAACTAGTGCTGATATTGGAGTGGCACGTACATCTGATCCAATCACCAATTCTTGTGGTAAGTTGAAATTGATGGAGGGATAGAATGACGTGTCACTGGTGCTTTTATTCCTTTTAACTGGTTCCAGTTTGTTGTAACTGGAAGCATCATCTGGTGAAACAATTGACCGATGAACTTGGTCAGTTTCACCAAAATTGATAGGAATGACTGGAGAATTATCAAGGCTTGGTCTCTTGTTGATTGCTTCAGTTGATTCATCAAATGTGACATGAATTGTCTCATGAACCTTTTGGAGTCTATAATTATAAACTCTAAAGGCCTTTCGAATATCTGAATAGCCTAAAAATACTCCTTCATCAGCTTTTGCATCAAACTTTCCAAGCTGACTGGAATCGTTCAGTATGTAAACTGGACAACCAAATACATGGAAATATCCAATATTTGGTTTACGATTCCTAAGTACTTCGTAGGCAGTCTTCTTATGTCTCTTGATGTAGACTGACCGGTTTTGGGTGTGACAAGCAGTTGCAACTGCTTCAGCCCAAAAACTGGTGGGAAGACCAGATTCAGATAGCATACTTCTGGCTGCTTCTATCAGTGTACGATTCTTTCTTTCAACAACTCCATTTTGCTCTGGAGAGTGAACTGATGAGAAGTTTTGAGAGATGCCAGTGTCATTGCCAAATGTTTCAAGTACCTTATTTTGGAATTCAGTACCATTATCACTTCGCAACTGACAAACTTTTCGAGTGTACTTGAGCTCAATTCTTTTGATGAGTGAGATGATTTCGGCAGGTGCATCATTTTTGGATCTGATAAATACCACCCAGCAGTATCTGGTGAATTCATCAACCACAACTAGAGTGTACTTCTTTCCAGTTCTAGTTTGAACATTCACTGGACCAAAGAGATCCATATGTAGCATGTGAAGAGGTTCAGTGATGCTAAAATTTTGCCTAGTTTTGAAACTGGCTCTTTTTTGCTTGCCCATCTCACAACCTGGACATGGCTTTTCCTTATTGAAGGAAATCTGGGGTATCCCATCAACCAGTTGCTTGCGAGACAACTTGTTGATATTTTTGAAATTGAGGTGGGATAACCTTTTATGCCATAGCCAGTTGGTGTCCTCATCAGCTTTGGTATAGAAGCATTGCTCTTTTGGAGCTGGTTCCATATCCATGATGTACACATTTCCTTTTCTAGGTGCAATCATCACCACTTTCCAATCCTTGTTAAATATGGTGCCTTGTGCAATATCGAACAACACTCTGAAGCCATCATCGCAAAGTTGGCTGACACTGATCAGGTTGTATTTCAAACCATTCACAAATGCAACTCTTTTGAATTCGACTTGTCCATTATTGAGCACACCATATCCTTCAGTCTTTCCAGATTGATCGTTACCAAACGTCACTGTCGGTCCATCTTGGACAGTGAACTCTTCCAGTAGGGGCTTACATCCGGTCATAGTCCGGCCAGCAGCGCTGTCCAGATACCAGATATTCTTCTTTCGATCGCCCTACACACACACAAAAATCATTAGTTCTTTTTGTGAACCCATCTTTTCTTGATGGGTCCACTGGACTTCTCTACAGAAGCCACAGTTGATTGTTGAGGTGTTGAACTGGAGGCTACATCTGGAGCTTTATCACCAGCTCTAGGTGCAGGAGTAAAAACAATTGGTATTTGATACTTACTCCTTTCTTTACCAGGTTTTGTTCCAGATGGAACATTTTTCTGTTTAGGTATAGAAGGGAGTGATTTAATATTTTGTTTGAAAACTGGAGGTGATAAACCTCCTTCCAGATTGTTAATCCGGGCAGTACAACTCTGAACCTGCCGAGACAATAGTTGGAGTTGTCTTTCCAGATTAACCAAAATATCATTTTGGTCAGGCAGTTGAACCTTGGACCTTGGTTCAACTGGAGATTTAGTCTGTCGGGTCTTGGGCTCCTTAGACTTATGAGGTAAAGGCTTGTTACCAGTGGCCTTTTTGACTGGAGCTTTAGCCTGTTTGGATCCAGTTTTAACCTCAATGGGGGTGGTCTCAAAGGTTTCAGTTTCAACATCTTCAGGTTGATCATAAGGTGTTTCAACCTGGAGAGCTGAAGGCAATGCATGAAGATCTGGTATAAGAGCTGCCATCTCCAGATCTTCAGATTTCCATGCATTTTTCTGGGCATCGATAGTTCTTGAAAATGCATCATAGTTTTTGCCAGATGCTTTTACCCATGACTTGATAATCTTTTGTGCTTTTTCAAAATCAGAAAATAATTTTTGATTATCAAGTTCTAATGCCTCAATCTTTAAAACTGACTCCTTGAGAGCCAACTGGACACTTTGTAAATCGTTAAGTTGTGGCTTAACGATGTTCAGTTCAATTAAGATAGTGTCAAGATATCTCTCACTATCAGCTCGAACAGTTTCAACAAAGGCTAAATCACCACTTAATGATTCAGCCAGGTCCAGTTTCAGTTCAGGGTCAACCTGGTGATCATAATCACATACCTTTTTCAGTATGATGTCCACCCATCTTCCAGTGATGACATCTTCTTTTGCCACGTGTTGCTGCTGTTGATCTTCCAAGGCCATGAAGCACATGTCCCTTTCCTCTTCTTCATCATCAGATGAGTCATCAGAGTACTCCCATTTTCCCTCAGTTTGTGCCATCAAGCACTGGTCTTTTTCCTTTTGCATGGACAGGAGGGCAATCTGGGCCTTAAGCTTCTTGTATTTAGCTTTGTAGCTATCATCAGGCCGATTGAAATTTGGGACAGAGGGACCAGTTTGGTTATTCAACTGACTAGATCTGCATTCCTTCATAAAATGACCTTTCTTGCCACACTTATAGCATGTAAGATTGGTCTTATCCAGAGAGCTGGAGCTGGAAGCATTGTTGGGGCCATTAAATCTTTTAGATTTATGCTTAAACCTGTTAAAGGTTTTAGCAATCATGGCGACCAGATCATCATCGTCAGTTTCATTATAACCATCACTGTTTTCAGTGGTCAGCCCAGAGTTTAGGAAACTGTTCAACATCTCCTTCATCGAGTGTGCCTGGACACTCTCAGCAGACATTAAAGCAGCACAAGGTCGCTCAGTAACACTAGCAACCTTGGGACTCTGGGCATGGTTCATGGCATCTTGCTCAGCCACAAGCCTTGCAGCATTATTATCTTCAGTGAATCTGAAGGCTCCATAGAGCGATGCAAGAGTGTGAGTGTGCAAGGTTTTACCTTGTCTTAAGACAAGAACCATGTTTTCCCATTTGGAAGGAAGAATATCACAAAACTTCTCAAGAAGAATATCCTTATCCTTCTCTACACCCAAACCTCTCAACTGATTGATGAGGCTGGAGAATCTGGTGTATGTTCCAGTTAGACTCTCATTGGGCAAGGCAAAGAAGGATTCATACTTCTTGTTCAAGGCAACTTTTCTAGTGACAATAGTATCATCACCTCCTTCAAATTGAATTACTAATTCATCCCACATAGACTTGGCACTGGGAAACAACACAAGTGTTGGAATTAGGTCTTCAGGGACAGCCCCAAGGATCATGTTCTTCAGTCTGGTGTCCAAGTCCACCAGTCTGTGATCCTCATCAGACCAATGGTCTTCTGGCTTTTCCCTTGAGCCTCTTCTTCCAGTTGGATCAAGAAGAGGACTCACCCCAAGAGACATTGGTATATATGGTCCATCTTTTAGGATTTTCAACATATACCTCTCAATACCACCAAAATGCAAAAGCATTCTAGCTTTCCATGTACCAAAAGTCTCACTGTTTCCATCGAATTTGGGAACAGGAGTGTTAGAGTAGTGTACATGGACATGGTTTGGGGCAGTAGGAGGAGGAGGGTTTGTGTTAACATTTTGAAAAGGTTGTGCATTAGTATTAATAGGGGTTTCACCTGAACCAGAACCATCTCCACCTTCAGTAGTGTTCATCTTAGCAGATCTAGGCAAGTTTATTAGCCTTCTGCTCTGATACCACTTGTAAGTCCCAACTCGTTAGATGGTACTACTGAAGATACCTCTATGTCGATGGTGGAGTTACTTTGCAATATACTTGCTAAACTGGAGAGGACCAGTTCTAGAAGTATATACCAAGTTCTGGATAGATTACTTATATAAATGACAATAAGTAAAGAACAATGCAATAATACAAATAACTTGTAAACAATCTTGATGAGACAATATGTAGTTTTCAATGTGTAATTTATTTATTGATATTAAACAAATCACAAGGTTGATGCGGAACCAAGATAATACACGAATGTAAATATCCTAACAACCTATGAAATACAATTGATCTACACTCGGAATTTCTCTTCAACAATCGAAACACTTAAAGTTGTGAAATGTTCCTTTTAGCGATTGAGAGAATATTGCACAAGTTCACCAAGAATATTGCAGGTTTGTAAAGTGTGAAGTTATTCGACTTTGTGAATTAACTTGTAATTCTTGTTGTGCAATGACTTGTATTTATAGGCAAAGTTAACATTGGAATGTTAACTTTGGCCGTATGTGAGTGGTTGGGAATATTTTAAGGAATAATATTTAATTCCTTAAAAGTAGTATAAAGTTGTCGGTTAAGGCAACTTTATCCAACCAGCTTTATGTATCCTTTATTATTTAAATAATAAGGTAAGACTTATTATTCATGTAAGGGGACATAAAGCATACAAGTCAATTCCTCGTAATCAGTGTAAAGCTTTGTAAGGGCTTTCCACTGATGGTCTCCAGTTTGTAACTGACTAGAATGTCAACTGGGCTTCGCTGCCATTGGTATTCTCTATCTTCCATTTGTTGTCTTCGACTTCAACTGGAATGCTTCTTCAACTTGGTCAGTTCTCAACTGGAGGAAGTCTTCAGTTGCGTTAACTGTACGGTGCAACTGGACTTCAATATATTTCTCGACAAATCTTCTTGGTCACCAGATGCAACTGGTGACTGGTCAGTGTGAACTGGTGACTGGCCAGTTCCAGGTGAACTGGTCCTAACAAATTCTTCTTGGTCACCAATAATACTGAGTCACCAGATGCAACTGGTGACTGGACATTGTGAACTGGTGACTGGCCAGTTCCAGGTGAACTGGTCCTAACAATTTGGTTCTCCATTATAGGAAGAAGTTATTGTTTTTGATTGTGAGATTTAATTATCTTATAAGATAGATTTACGACGTTGCTACCATTTGTTGATGATGGAAGTCTTGATAAAGTTATTTTTTCCCTCCTTATGACCCGATTGAGCTTTATGAAATACCTTCATGATAACGAAAGTCCTGACTGTGTATGAAGTTAAAGAATCAAGTTTAGAGTATTCCTTGGATCGTTCAGTCGTCATGTTTAGTGATGACAATATTGCATATTCTAAGTATGACGTAGGACATCATACTTGTGTAGAAAGCGTTATTACAATTTTTCAACTCGAAGAGGCTTAGTTTTAAATTCGTCAAAAGTGAGTAAAAGTTAAGGGAGCAGCTGACGCTTATTTTGAAAGGAGACAAGTTCTATTATTTAGCTAAGTCCGTGGTTGAGAGGTTAGGGTGAGTGCTTGACTACGACAAATCAGCTCAAAGTAATGTTCTCTGAGATAAAGAATGTAGTCGAACGGGAGCATAAGCAGAAGAGTCGAGATGAAACAGCATGAAGCAATACGTTTAAAAGTGAGATTTCAGTATCCGAGAACGAAATGACCAAAGGTTGTACTTGAGGAGGCTTACGAACCGTGGTGACATGCTTATTTGGATGTCGCCTGAAACGTGATGCGACCTATTATGATACGAGGTGTAGTAAGTTTTATATGTTAACGTGTGATAGGGTTAAAAGCCAAGATTTGACACGAAAAGTTTTGTATCAAAATAAAGTATTTAATGACCTTTAACGGAAGAGAGGAGTCATGTTATCATGGACTAAGAGACAAGTTTGTGTGGGAAGCTAAAGGTAATGATATGATAGGAGCCTTAGTAGACAAGTTGTCTAAGGATGTTTATTTCCTGGCAAATGATTGTACCGCTTCATTGGACATGAAAGGATGTATGTTAAAGAAGTTCTCTTAAAGTGTGAAAGCTAATAATTGAATGCTTCAAGTCGAGACGACCGTTATGTAAATAATTTTCAAAGATGTTTTGGCAAAGTATAAAAAGAATGGTGATCTCAAAGGATGTCCATCACTTCTAGATAAGAATATGCGTCTGAAGGTTTTATCCGCCAAATGGATAGTCTTCGCTGAATGTAATGTGTGTACTATCTATGAAGGTTGAAGAGATGAGGTGATTACTTGTTTTGATATAAAGATTGAACCAAAGAAATGATGAAACAGTTGAAATGGTAAAGTGAAGGTCGAAAAGACTATGTAAGAAGTTCAATGAGTTGGTCATGCTAAGTTGAAAAGACCATAGGTTCTGATATGATATTCATCCACATGGTACAAAGGTGTATGCTGATTTGAAGTCCATTTTATGATGGCCAATGTCAAGAGTGATGTGATAGTGTGTGTACAAAAATGTGTGACTTGTGCTCAAGTCAAACCTGGGCGCCAAACGATATATGGAAAAATGTAACAATGGGTTATTCCAAAGCAGAAATGTACTTATATGACTATGGATTATGTGACAAAGTTGTTTATAACCCCTAAGGGCAAGGAGGTGATACAAGTCGAGGTAGACTAGTTGATAAAAATGTTTCTTTTCACGATACTCATGGGTATGTGCGCGTGTTGAAGCATGCCAATTTGTATATATGTGATGTAAGAATGGAGTTCCGTTAAGTAATGTGTTTGATCTTCATAAAAAGGGTAAACTCTAGAAGATGTATGATAGGTGCTTATGTATTGCTCTTAGATAACATCCATGGTACTTTCGTGAGTGTTAATGGACATATGCCATGATGATGAAATCAAGAAGACCTATTTGGAAGATGGAAACTTTGGTGCTAAGAAAGTGAGTGTTGATGAGCCGTTTAAGATTCTTGGCTTAAGTAAATAAGATTCGTGTAAAGCAAATTGATCTTGTGTTTGCGAATTGGAGGCATCCACTTGAGGAAAGTTTGAGTTGGTAAAACGAGTCCATGATGCGAGAGGACTATCCTCACCTATTCGATGCTGAAATGATTTCAAGGACGGAATCCTCTTAAGGGGGAGGTAATTGTAACATCCCAAACTTTTCAAGTTTGACTATTTGACTATTCCATTAGTTAACGTCAGGATCGTTAAGTTTATGTGCCCTAAATGGGATTATGCGATTAAATGCTTATGCGTTTAATATAATATGATTAATATGATGTTAAAGGAAATTAAATAAAGTAACGTTATGAAAGTTAAGTGCTTGTTAGATCATTAAGTCTCTCGGTAAGTGAATTAACTAAAAAAGTCAAGTTTAGAAGTTAAGGGACCCAAAGTGTAAGGTTAGGAGTTGATGACCAGGGGTTAAGGTGCAATTAGGTATCCCTAATTGTCACCACATCAGTTTCATACGTGAGAAATACCCCAGCCGATCCTCCCTCCTCTTTCAAGCAAGTTTTCTCCAAGATCTATTCGTTTCGTGGTGTTTCGAGCAAGATTGGATTAAGATCTTTCATCCATATGATCATCTACAGGTAAAATAGGTGATATTCCTTTGATTTCTGATCTTGTGAGTCATAGATGAGTATTCAATCCAGGCCATAGACTTTGGGTTGGGTTAATTTATTGATTGATCATCGATTTCATGTTTTCGGGTGATCAAACGATTGTTATATGTTAGCAAATGATTAAAGGATCAATTGATGGTTTAAAGTTATCAAAAGTATCATAGAAAAGGTTAATTTTATGTCTCCAGGTCGAATTAATGGTTGATGTTCGTATGGGATTCGAACAATGGGTTATTAAAAAGTTGGTTTTTGGTCGAATTAGGCTTTGTGCGGCGCACAAGGTTTTTGTGCGGCGCACAGATGCAATTTTGAAAGATGAATTTTCTGAAGGGTGCCCGTTATGTGGCGCACAGAAGTTCTGTGCGGCGCACAGACACAGATGGTTTGCTCGGAAAATTGGATAGTTTCTATTACAATTTTGGTTGATTTGTGTGGTGCACAGCCTTTCCATGCGGCGCACAAATGCTTAATATGGTTTTGTGCGGCGCACAGGATTTCCATGCGGTGCACAAATGGGTCCAGTTTGGTACCTAAGTTTTGTTTATCTTATAGAACGATCTTATACTCATTATAGGTGGCCAGGAGCACTTAGCAAGCACTGTAAGACGTACGTAACTCATTATGGAGCGGTGCCGAGGTAAGATACACTACTTTGACACGCTGAGGGTTCAACAAAAGCATGGTTTTCATATAATAACTTCCCTAATAATAACTTGTTTGCTTATGGGTATTCGGGGTTATACGGGAGGTGATATGGGCTATGTACATGACCATTGAGGCCTGAAATGCAGTCCCTATGATATGCTATGAAATGTTATGCAATGATATGAAACGTAATGATATGCTATGCAACGTTATGCAATGATATAAGATGTAATGATACGCTATGAAATAATATGTAACGTCTTGTGATGTAATGAAATGTGACACATGTTGATGACTATTGAAATGTGTATGATTGTATGGCTTGTTTATCTAGTTCACTAGACTCTTTAAGTTGCCATGTCACGTGCACGTTTAAGGGCCCAAACGTAAAAGATGTAAATGTTATGATTGTTTAGGTCGTGTAAGCACCTAGACTATATGAGATGAAATCGAGCTTGTAATTTTGATGAAAGTGTTAAGCTTAACCCGTACTTGCCCTAGCCCGGCGGGTGCGTTGATGTGGTTGCTTGGGTGGCTCCTTGCAACGAGGTACAACGTGAAGAGTAATACGGGAGGTCTTACCAACCCCAGTTGTCTTGTACATACGGATTACTCCGGGATTGGCTTGCCATTCCTTAACGACATTGATGTACAGGTGTAAGGTTGTTCATCCAGTCGGGTGTGACTTTTGTTACACTTAAAAGATGTTATGATGTTATATGTGATGAGTGACATATGTCACGCCTGATGTAAGTGACTTATGTCACACTATACGATGATGTTTATATGTTATATGTGAGGTAAAAGGTGACTAGGCACATCTAGGATGGTTCATCCTATTATGATAATGTTTGATGTGATGATATGTTATGTATGATGTGATTTGTGCCTTAACGATTCAAAAGACTTTTCTATAAAGTTTTAAATGGACAAATGTTTTATTAATGATGTGTTATCTTACTTAGCTAATTCGTTAGCTAACACTTGCTCTTTTAAAATGTGTTGTGCCCTCAGGTCCAACATAGTGAGGAGGTTGATGTGAGAAGATGTGAGGCATGGGTAGATGGTCTTGAAGCTGGCTTTAGTTACCCATAGAGGCTGCTCATTATAGACATTTGACTTATGTCATGATATTTATGATGTTATATGTGATGAGTGACATATGTCACGCCTGATGTAAGTGACTTATGTCACACTATACGATGATGTTTATATGTTATATGTGATGAGTGACATATGTCACGCCTGATGTAAGTGACTTATGTCACACTATACGATGATGTTTATATGTTATATGTGATGAGTGACATATGTCACGCCTGATGTAAGTGACTTATGTCACACTATACGATGATGTTTATATGTTATATGTGATGAGTGACATATGTTACGCCTGATGTAAGTAACTTATGTCACACTATACGATGATGTTATGATGTTATATGTGATGAGTGACATATGTCACGCCTGATGTAAGTGACTTATGTCACACTATACGATGATGTTTATATGTTATATGTGATGAGTGACATATGTCACGCCTGATGTAAGTGACTTATGTCACACTATACGATGATGTTTATATGTTATATGTGATGAGTGACATATGTTACGCCTGATGTAAGTAACTTATGTCACACTATACGATGATGTTATGATGTTATATGTGATGAGTGACATATGTCACGCCTGATGTAAGTGACTTATGTCACACTATACGATGATGTTTATATGTTATATGTGAGGTAAAAGGTGACTAGGCACATCTAGGATGGTTCATCCTATTATGATAATGTTTGATGTGATGATATGTTATGTATGATGTGATTTGTGCCTTAACGATTCAAAAGACTTTTCTATAAAGTTTTAAATGGACAAATGTTTTATTAATGATGTGTTATCTTACTTAGCTAATTCGTTAGCTAACACTTGCTCTTTTAAAATGTGTTGTGCCCTCAGGTCCAACATAGTGAGGAGGTTGATGTGAGAAGATGTGAGGCATGGGTAGATGGTCTTGAAGCTGGCTTTAGTTACCCATAGAGGCTGCTCATTATAGACATTTGACTTATGTCATGATATTTATGATTTGTAATGACTTTTTGGTCGGTTGTTTAATGTTGGGCAACCGATGGATTTCCATTTAAACTTGTTTTGATGATATGGCTAGTAACACCAATTAATAAACGAACCAAACAGATTTTGTTGGTTTGGTCTTTTAAAGTTTAATTCCGTTTTCTTTGACGCCGTTAGGCGAAAGTTTTTGGAAATCCATATTTTTAAACGACGGGTGTTACAAGTTGGTATCAGAGAAATGGTTTAAGTGAACCAATGACTATAAGACCATAGGATTTGGACTTAAACCGTAAGATCAGACATGCTAGGCTTAAGTAGTTGAGCTTTAGCCTTAAGATGAGATGTTGTTAGGACGGGTTGGGATGAGTGAGAGTGTAGGATTAAGGCTATATGATGATTGTTTGATTGATGATATGTTAATATGTTTTAGCCTTATTCTTCCGTTTCTCGCTTCTCCGTCACTAGATTATTCTATTGCTACGATAGACGGTCCCCGAGGTGATGTTCTACTTCCCTATCTGGATTTGATAAACGTGCGATGTAAATTACGTGGGAAGTTGTTGAGTTGGACCAAAGTTGGAGGATTAAGTGAAATGATATTCTATCAACGTCGAACCCACGAGGTTAGAGACAAGGACCACAATGGAAAATATACGTTGTATGCGTGATAAAGGTCGCGGGAATGGATTTAGTGAAAAGAAGACGATAAAAAAAAATGTGGTAATGAACATGCGAGTGAAAGGATACAATTACAATTATGGTCCGGAACATAATTCCAAGCGTATCACGAGACGAACGTGTTTGTATGGCCATGCTTGTGTTGACCGGTGTACAAAGTAATGAAGTTGGGGGATTTCTATGTACTGCACCCCTAGTTGTCAAGAGTAAACGCCGTGTTACAACTTTAGTGATGTTGATGCTGCAAGTGTGTGGAAATGTGTGAAGATCGGTGGAAAGTGATAACCGGATTAATGTTTATGATGATTATGATGTTCATGAAGTTAAATGAAGTGATTAGTAGTCAATGTTGTTGGGTCTACTAGTTTAAAAGACATGGATTTGAAGTTTGAAGAGTAGAGTTGATGCTGGATACTTGAAGGATTATAAGTAGGTGATGCATAGAAGGGTTACCGGGCACACGTATGAAAGGATATAGTTACAATTCCGGTCGCGAACGTAATTGTAAATGTATCACGACATGTGTGTGTTTGTGAGACTGTGTCTGTGTTGATCCGAATAAAGTAAAGATGAGATTTATGGAATGATGAAGCAGAAGCAATTAAAGAAGTAAACTCAAGGGTTGATTGAACCCTTAAACCTGAAACCTTTCCATTCCAAGAGCACTATGATATGATGTGAGGTTTTATTCGAGCTGCTAAATGTGAAAGTTGTGCTTGGGATAAAGGATTGAAAGTTTGGATTTTGGTCGAACTGGGCGATATGCGGCGCATGAGTCTTTCATGCGACGCATATCTGCCAAATTTTAGAAATTGATTTTAGATGGGATCCCGATATTCGGCGCATAGACATTCTATGAGGCGCATATTCTGTGTGCTCAGAATGTTGGATATTTTCTGTGACGAATTTGCATGAAATATGCGGCGCATACTTATTTCATGCGGCGCATTTGTGCCCAAATGTGGAATATGCGGCGCATGCACCATCCATGCGACGCATATTTTGGGTCTGTTTTGGATTTACGACTCGTATAATCTTGATTTCGTTACGGGACGATATTTGACGATTGAGACGAGTATCTACAGGTGGAGATTTTTTCCTTATATGGCATGAACGTAAAGGTGATGTTGATATCTTATATTTCTACAAAATGTTATGTTTGACGGCTTCTAAAGATAAAAGAGTTTTCCCTTAAGAAAAGTTAAGAAGTTGGATGATGGAGTTATTTATAGTTCCTTAAGCGGAAGAAGTGCAAGTTTATAAGAGCATTTTGATTCCGAAATGATCATGTTTCCCGCCTATGTGGTCTACTAATGCAAGGCAAAGATTATATTTCTAAAGTCGAGCCTACTCGTAGTTTTGAGATGTTCTATTAATGTTCCCAGTTTCATTGCGATCGCGAGGTCGAGCCTTCAAGTGATGTGTGTCTAGTGTTACTTTCATGCAAACGCATCTTCTATTTGGTTCTCCATTATAGGAAGAAGTTAATGTTTTTGATTGTGGGATTTATTTATCTTATAAGATAGATTTACGATGTTGCTACCGTTTGTTGATGATGGAAGTCTTGATAAAGTTATTTTTACCCTCCTTATGACCCTATTGAGCTTTACGAAATACCTTCATGATAACGAAAGTCCTGACTGTGTATGAAGTTAAAGAATCAAGTTTAGAGTATTCCTTGGATCGTTCAGTCGTCATGTTTGGTGATGATAATATTGCCTATTCTAAGTATGACGTAGAACATCATACTTGTGTAGAAAGCGTTATTACGATTTTTCAACTCGAAGAGGCTTAGTTTTAAATTCGTCAAAAGTGAGTAAAAGTTAAGGGAGCAGCTGACGCTTATTTTGAAAGGAGACAAATTCTATTATTTAGCTAAGTCCGTGGTTGAGAGGTTAGGGTGAGTGCTTGACTACGGAAAATCAGCTCAAAATAATGTTCTCTGAGATAAAGAATGTAGTAGAACGGGAGCATAAGCAGAAGAGTCGAGATGAAACAGCATGAAGCAATACGTTTAAAAGTGAGATTTCGGTATCCGAGAACGAAATGACCAAAGGTTGTACTTGAGGAGGCTTACGAACCGTGGTGACATGCTTATTTGGATGTCGCCTGAAACGTGATACGACCTATTATGATACGAGGTGTAGTAAGTTTTATATGTTGACGTGTGATAGGGTTAAAAGCCAAGATTTGACACATAAAGTTTTGTAACAAAATAAAGTATTTAATGACCTTTAACGGAAGAGAGGAGTCATGTTATCATGGACTAAGAGACAAGTTTGTGTGGGAAGCTAAAGGTAATGATATGATAGGAGCCTTAGTAGACAAGTTGTCTAAGGATGTTTATTTCCTGGCAAATGATTGTACCGTTTCATTGGACATGAAAGGATGTATGTTAAAGAAGTTCTCTTAAAGTGTGAAAGCTAATAATTGAATGCTTCAAGTCGAGACGGCCGTTATGTAAATAATTTTCAAAGATGTTTTGGCAAAGTATAAAAAGAATGGTGATCTCAAAGGATGTCCATCACTTCTAGATTGATGGGAAAGAGAAAGAATGATATAGAAGCTCGGGAAAATCATATGATTGTGCGATGGTGCATCGAGAGTTATTGTTGTGTTCATATGCAACCATGGTTATGCCATAGGCGTTGGTTGTCACTTCATGATACAATAAGTTTGAAAGGAAAGTTGTAGAACCAAAGATCATGAAAATAATAGTTCATGAAATTGGAATCATTAAAGAAGAGTTCGGATTAGCTCAAAATTGACCGAAGATTTTTTGGTGAGCAAAGAAAGCTTCTTATGAACAAGTGGGTATTATGGTTTAACCATAAGACTCTATGGAGGGATGTGTTATGCATCGAAAGTTATGGCGAGTCGACCCTTTGTTCAAATGAATAATGTGAGTTATAGTAGCAAGTTAATAAGAATATGCGTCTGAAGGTTTTATCCGCCAAATGGATAGTCTTCGCTGAATGTAATGTGTGTACTATCTATGAAGGTTGAAGAGATGAGGTGATTACTTGTTTTGATATAAAGATTGAACCAAAGAAATGACGAAACAGTTGAAATGGTAAAGTGAAGGTCGAAAAGACTATGTAAGAAGTTCAATGAGTTGGTCATGCTAAGCTGAAAAGACCATAGGTTCTGATATGATATTCATCCACGTGGTACAAAGGTGTATGCTGATTTGAAGTCCATTTTATGATGGCCAATGTCAAGAGTGATGTGATAGTGTGTGTACAAAAATGGGTGACTTGTGCTCAAGTCAAACCTGGGCGCCAAACGATATATGGAAAAATGTAACAATGGGTTATTCCGAAGCAGAAATGTACTTATATGACTATGGATTATGTGACAAAGTTGTTTATAACCCCTAAGGGCAAGGATGTGATACGAGTCGAGGTAGACTAGTTGATAAAAATGTTTCTTTTCACGATACTCATGGGTATGTGCGCGTGTTGAAGCATGCCAATTTGTATATAGGTGATGTAAGAATGGAGTTCCGTTAAGTAATGTGTTTGATCTTCATAAAAAGGGTAAACTCTAGAAGTTGTATGATAGGTGCTTGTGTATTGCTCTTAGATAACATCCATGGTACTTTCGTGAGTGTTAATGGACATATGCCATGATGATGAAATCAAGAAGACCTATTTGGAAGATGGAAACTTTGGTGCTAAGAAAGTGAGTGTTGATGAGCCGTTTAAGATTCTTGGCTTAAGTAAATAAGATTCGTGTAAAGCAAATTGATCTTGTGTTTGCGAATTGGAGGCATCCACTTGAGGAAAGCTTGAGTTGGGAAAACGAGTCCGTGATGCGAGAGGACTATCCTCACCTATTCGATGCTGAAATGATTCCGAGGACGGAATCCTCTTAAGGGGGAGGTAATTGTAACATCCCAAACTTTTCAAGTTTGACTATTTGACTATTCCGTTAGTTAACGTCAGGATCGTTAAGTTTATGTGCCCTAAATGGGATTATGCGATTAAATGCTTATGCGTTTAATATAATATGATTAATAAAGGAAAGTAAATAAAGTAACGTTATGAAAGTTAAATGCTTGTTAGATCGTTAAGTCTCCCGGTAAGTGAATTAACTAAGAAAGTCAAGTTTAGAAGTTAAGGGACCCAAAGTGTAAGGTTAGGAGTTGATGGCCAGGGGTTAAGGTGCAATTAGGTATCCCTAATTGTCACCACATCAGTTTCATACGTGAGAAATACCCCAGCCGATCCTCCCTCCCCTTTCAAGCAAGTTTTCTCCAAGATCTATTCGTTTCGTGGTGTTTCGAGCAAGATTGGATTAAGATCTTTCATCCATATGATCATCTACAGGTAAAAGAGGTGATATTCCTTTGATTTCTGATCTTGTAAGTCATAGATGAGTATTCAATCCAGGCCAAAGGGTTTTGGTTGGGTTAATTTATTGATTGAACATCGATTTCATGTTTTCGGGTGATCAAACGATTGTTATATGTTAGCAAATGATTAAAGGATCAATTGATGGTTTAAAGTTATCAAAAGTATCATAGAAAAGGTTAATTTTATGTCTCCAGGTCGAATTAATGGTTGATGTTCGTATGGGATTCGATTAAAGGGTTTAAAAAGTTGGTTTTTGGTCGAATTAGGCTTTGTGCGGCGCACAGGATTTCCATGTGGTGCACAAATGGGTCCACTTTGGTACCTAAGTTTTGTTTAGCTTATAGAACGATCTTATACTCATTATAGGTGGTCGGGAGCACTTAGCAAGCACTGTAAGACGTACGTAACTCATTATTGAGCGGTGCCGAGGTAAGATACACTACTTTGACACGCTGAGGGTTCAACAAAAGCATGGTTTTCATATAATAACTTCCCTAATAATAACTTGTTTGCTTATGGGTATTCGGGGTTATACGGGAGGTGATATGGGCTATGTACATGACCATTGAGGCCTGAAATGGAGTCCCTATGATATGCTATGAAATGTTATGCAATGATATGAAACGTAATGATATGCTATGCAACGTTATGCAATGATATGAGATGTAATGATACGCTATGAAATAATATGTAACGTCTTGTGATGTAATGAAATGTGACACATGTTGATGACTATTGAAATGTGCATGATTGTATGGCTTGTTTATCTAGTTCACTAGACTCTTTAAGTTGCCATGTCACGTGCACGTTTAAGGGCCCAAACGTAAAAGATGTAAATGTGATGATTGTTTAGGTCGTGTAAACACCTAGACTATATGAGATGAAATCGAGCTCGTAATTTTGATGAAAGTGTTAAGCTTAACCCGTACTTGCCCTAGCCCGGCGGGTGCGTTGATGTGGTTGCTTGGGTGGCTCCTTGCAACGAGGTACAACGTGAAGAGTAATACGGGAGGTCTTACCAACCCCACTTGTCTTGTACATACGGATTACTCCGGGATTGGCTTGTCATTCCTTAACGACATTGATGTACAGCTGTAAGGTTGTTCATCCAGTCGGGTGTGACTTTTGTTACACTTAAAAGATGTTATGATGTTATATGTGATGAGTGACATATGTCACGCCTGATGTAAGTGACTTATGTCACACTATACGATGATTTTTATATGTTATATGTGACGTAAAAGATGACTAGGCACATCTAGGATGGTTCATCCTATTATGATAATGTTTGATGTGATGATATGTTATGTATGATGTGATTTGTGCCTTAACGATTCAAAAGACTTTTCTATAAAGTTTTAAATGGACAAATGTTTTATTAATGATGTGTTATCTTACTTAGCTAATTTGTTAGCTAACACTTGCTCTTTTAAAATGTGTTGTGCCCTCAGGTCCAACATAGTGAGCAGGTTGATGTGAGAAGATGTGAGGCATGGGTAGATGGTCTTGAAGTTGGCTTTAGTTACCCATAGAGGCTGCTCATTATAGACATTTGACTTATGTCATGATATTTATGATTTGTAATGACTTTTTGGTCGGTTGTTTAATGTTGGGCAACCGATGGATTTCCATTTAAACTTGTTTTGATGATATGGCTAGTAACACCAATTAATAAACGAACCAAACAGATTTTGTTGGTTTGGTCTTTTAAAGTTTAATTCCGCTTTCTTTGACGCCGTTAGGTGAAAGTTTTTGAAAATCCATATTTTTAAACGACGGGTGTTACAATTTTGATTATGGATTTGATTTTATTGTTGTTGCTATTAATTTTGGATTTTTTTTTTATTTATATTTGTTTTTGTGATTTTTTTTAACATAGATTTGTTTTTCTGATGTTTGTGTAACACCCCAACAAGGCGGAATCATAAGGGTTACACCAATAGGACAGCACGACATGGAAATTAAGTAGAGCAAAACTAAATGCATAAATAGGATTCAATAATCCGTACAAAACATTCAATAATACAAGTATCGGCTCAAACATAAACATAACCCTTGATCGGGGATAATGAATCACGGATCCATGAAAAGGTCCAAGTCCGATCCTAGAATGCAATGAAACTTCCAATACATCTTTAATCCACATGCTTACCTGAAAAGTGTACTAAAATGCGTCAACATAAAGTTGGTGAGTTCGTAGGGACAAGTAATAGGAAACAAGTGTCGGGATAACAACCGTTTAACCTTGATTCGATCAATAAACGACCACATAACGAACATACCGATCATACAACAAACTTGTAACCTTGGTTAACCAAACGAACATATATCGAACTTGTAACCTTGGTTAAGTAACCAATCAACATAACCAATCACACAACGAACTTGTAACCATAACGATCTTGTAACCTTGGCTAAATAGCCACACGATCATATACAACGAGCATAACGAACATAACGATCATCACAAACATATAACGAACATAACGATCATCACAAACATATAACGAACATAACGATCATAAAACATATATAACGCTCATAACGAGCATATAACGAACATAACGATCATAAAATATATATAACGATCATAACGAAAACATAACCTTGAAACCTTGAAACCTTGATTTGGATCATTAAATGATCACATAAATTGGATCGATAAACGGTCATAAGCCTTGAAACCTTGATTGGGTCATTAAATGATCTCATAATTAGGTCGTTAAACGATCACCAAACCTTGAAACCTTGATTTGGATCATTTAATGAACCTCACAACCTTGATATGAACACATAACAATCATACATCCATGATTGGATCGATAAACGATTCCATAACCATGATTTGATCAATAATTGATCATTTAACCTTGATACGAACACATAACGATCAAACAACCGAAGAATACCATGTACCTACACTTCGTACAACTCTGCATTCAAAGAATCATAGATGCTTATATATAGGGTCACCCGCAGCCTTCCCACCACATCTATAACTCTTTGAATGTATCATCGTCTTCCATGTATGTACAACTATCCTAATCACAACAATTATTCATAACCGCAAGCATAATCAATCAAGCAATAAGTTTAAACGTCAATCGAATAATCAATCAATCACACAACAATCAAACAAGTATGTACACTTTTCAACCCGAATCTCAATTGAGTAGGGAGTTACGAACTCACCTTGGGCGGCTACAATAAGTTAAAGTGAAACTATAAACGTCCAACAATCGCTTCGTGTGCATCACCTATCAAATACACATATTATAATCACGAGTGAAACTCCAATTGGAGCTTTAGAAATGTAATTCAACTCTGGATGACAATCGGGACTCGATTTGGTTATGTCATAACCCTCAAACGTCTTATTGGCTTAACCGAACATTAACAAGGACACTTTGACAAGACATTTTTAGAAATGGAAATGGATTCACTTAGAAAGGATGATACCATGAGAAAGTAGACTCTCTCACGATTCCAACGATAGGTCATACGTCTAAAACGGACTTACGGATCAAAAGATATATATATATATATATATATATATATATAATACGGATTTCAAAAGATATATATATATATATATATATAGTTTGAGTTAATATCTCAAGTTTGGTTTCAAAAGTGACTCACGACTTTGAACGAATTGTTTGTCTTGTGTAGGGCACCAATAAGGTCATAAGAGGACATTCTGGAAAGGTTGGGACGATCCTAGGATGCTAGAACCGAAGCTAGGAAAAAGTTAAGTGATTAAGACCCCCAATTGCGCCGCAACTTAGGATTGCGCCGCAACAAAAAAACAGCCACTTAAGTTGTGCCACAACTTGTCTAGTTGCGCCGCAACCCACCTAGTTCAGCAACAGCAACAGCATGACGAGCCAAACACCCCCAAAACACTCATTTTGACTCCATAGACGACCAAGGAGGATCTAGGACCCGATTTCAAGCTTGAATCCACACATTTGGACATAAACAAACTCAAATGAACACAACCCATTCCAAGATTTCATTTCAAAACATCAAATCTAGTTTCAAATTCGCTTTGACCCATTACAAACCCTAATTCGACTTTTGGCTCAATTTGTGACCCGAAAACACTTGGTTACAACTAGAAACAAGTTTATAAGTATGAAATGATGAATAAAGGATGAGTTTCACTTACCAAATCTTACACCAAAAGCTCAAACCCGAATTTGACCCAAAATGAGAAGATTCTTGCACTTTGATGAACCCCACTTTGATATGTTGCTAAAGAGATTATGAAGATGATTATTCTTATGAAATTTTAGCTTGAATCAACCATTTAAGATGCAAGAATCTAGAGTGAGAGAGAGAGAGAGAGATGAGTATGTATGTTTTCTAGTAAATAAGAGAGATGAGGAGGATAATGTGAATGAATGAGTGAGGGGAGGGGAAGAGTGTAAGCATTTGGGAGGTGGATAGGGTTGGGTATGGGTTATGGGTCATGGTTGACCCATGGGTTACCACATTCACCAAACTTAGTTTAGTTTTACCTTGACTAATCTTTCATCAAACAATTAAAAACGATCAATCGATCACGAACGCACCTTGAACATAAATTAAATCACGAACAGCCCGATCATATATTTTTAATTTACATAATTTAAATCAAGTTGTACACATAAATATCGGGTCAACAAGAGTCATAATTCACGAATGTTACAGTTTGACTCCAACGACCAATTTAGTTAATTGCAAGTGAAAAAGAAAATGATGAAAATACCATCACGTGTCTGGCACGTGATCACTTAACGGAGGGTTGGTGTTAATAATTAACGACATTCCCTTTATTGCGAAATTTTTAGAAATATGATCCTTTTAATAGACGAAAATTAAATAGGTTCCTTTTATTAGAAGTTTTTAGTAAAAATATTACATTTTTATGAATTTTTCCCTAGTTTTTACGAAGCTGGTAAAATAAATTAGGTTTTGCAATGTGTTTTCACATTTTTTTAGATGTTGAGTAATCTGAACACATGTTCAAAGAAACAGAGCTAAAAATCATTTTTGGTTAAGGTTGGACACATGTTCAAATATGCATGGTTTTACAAAGTGTTTTTACATTTTTTTTTATGTAGTGGAACTCTGTTCACATGTTCATAGATACAAGGCTATAAACACTGCTATGCATAATAACTTAGACACATGTTTAAAGAATAAGAGCTAAAAATTCATGTGCTTAATATGTACACATGTGTGATTATTTGGTTCGTATACATGTGTGTTTTTATGTTCGTCTTTCTCTGTGTGTGTGTGTTGTTCGTATATGAAGAATTCTTATGTTTACGTGTATTTTTCGTAATGGCTTCATGTGCACGAATGTTACCGAAAATGTCCACATGGTAGTTTACATGTTGCATGTAATGCTTGGATCATCTGTCTTTTGGGATATGGTCATGTGTGTGGCTCGATGCAAAAATGTGTTTTGATCTGCAATTCGCGGATCACATGTGTTTTGTTGTAGCGTAACTTTATGTAAATGGTCCACATATTCAATAATTGGTTGTGATAGTAAATAATAGTTTGTGATTATTAAATTGTTGATGAGCAATTATTTCTCATATCTTTTGGCCGTGTTTTAATGCATAAATGAGTTTATAAATGTGAGCTTTTAATACGTAATAAGATTTAATATTAACACAGGTTAACGGGGGATGCGAACGAGGGTTAATGTCATATGCCAACTCAACTTGGATGCCAAAGACTTTATAAGACACAAGACGGTGAAACGGAAGTCAAACGAAGAATATACGGAGCTTCAGGAGAAACTCCAGATGAGCCCCTGGTGATACAGTAGGGTACCAGCGCGCTGGTAGTCCTCACCAGTGCCACTGGTAGCCCCGAGACCAGAACCAACTTTCACCATTATTAATAGAAGAATAAACCTTCAAACCTTAGGAGGGCAGTTTTTCAGCCACCAGATGTCATTCATCAACCCTATGTCGAATAAACCCTCAAATCCCTCTATTAAACACGTGATATTCGTGGGACTAAGAGATGATAAAATACACTAATTAAATAAATCGGCAACCAATAAAAAAAATTTAATCAATGATAAAATAGAGGGATTTTTAATCGTGCTTTAGTATGTCTACTATGGTTGAAGATTTGTTCGAATCTATACAAAGTGGACAATAGTAGTATTAAAATTGTTCATCAAAATAGGTAGTAAACGAAATGAAAATAATATATTATCATCGAATTTGCGTGTCTTAGGCCTAAGAAAAGAAGCTTACAAAGTTACACATAAAAAATTGCAATTAAGGCCCATAATTCGTTCTAACTTCAAACAAAATTATATGGGCTTATATTGGAGAAAAACCCATATGCTTGAGTGGGTTATTGGGGGGGAAAAACAAGCTTATATCTCCCTCTCCTATTAAAGAGCGTGAGAGATGATCTCATAAAAGCTGATGTGTCAGCTTCTAAGCCTGTACACATCAGAAAATACACATATTAGCTGATGTCATATGTGTGTTTTGGTATATATACGGTATTTATATATACTTAATGGGCCAAAGAGAGAGAGGTTCAAAGACTTCTCCAAGAAGCCTCTTTTCTCTCTTTCTTCAAACTTCTTCCATATTCTTTTTCATAAAATTAGATCTATATATTTATACAATCTCGGTTACCAAAAATCTACATCCCTGGTTTTTTTGTTCAATAATTTCTACAGGAACATGAATTGAAAGTGGTCGAGTATGAAGCGGGATGTGGCTAGATATGTGAGTGAGTGCCTTACTTGGTTACAAGTGAAAGCCGATCACAAGAAACCACCTGGATTGTTGGTGCAACCGGTGACACCCGAGTGGAAATGGGAACATATTGCAATGGACTTCATTACGAAGTTACCGAAGACAAAAAGTGGTCGTGATACGATTTGGGTGATAGTGGATCGGTTAACGAAGTCGGCTAACTTTTTGACGTTGACCGTTAACATGTCGTTAGTGACCGTTAGTTAATATGTGTTTTATATGTAATTGTGTGATTTAAATGATTTACGTAAGATATGTGCTAAAGTGATTCTAAGTAATGAAATTAAAGTTGATAATGATTAATAAAGTCAATTAGTGTTCCCGATAAGATATAAGAGTCGATAAGTGTTTCCGTATGCGTTAAACGAGCCGTTAGGTAACGAAACGAGTTGTAACGAAGTGTGAGGGCCTAGATGTAAAGTTTTGAAAGTTAGATACAGTATATATAGGGCATGATGCACGACCTAAACACCCTTTAATCAGATCCAAACCCTAGAAAACTCTTACACACAAAACCCTAGGTCAATTCTTCAAGTTATAGTCGATTTCGGGAGTTTTCGGAAGAGATTTCGCTTGCTTTTCGATCCATTAATCAACCCTACAGGTATAATATCATTAATTGAATGTTGATTAAGTTTTAAAGTAGGTTTTGTCCCTGTAGATTCGACCATGAGGGTTGGGGTGGATTAAAGTTGATGATTTAGGTTAAAAACGACGTTCTCGTGACTAAAATCGTTAATTGAGTTGGTTAACTACATAAAGATGCAAACTTTAATGTTGAATTATGTTGTTTATATATATATATATAAGTGAATCCCAGGTGTTTAATTAGATCTATATGTGTTCAATTGTGTTTTTGTACAAATCGTTGCGGTTTCGAGTCGTTTTGATGATCAAAAACAGGGATTCATGTATGCAATTGATTCAAGAATCAATTGACATTTTCAAATGCTTAATTGTGACCTAATTAATGTAAATTTAATGGGTATAAGTCGTGGTGGAGGTTTGGGAACCGTTTGGAAGGAGATTAAGGAGAAACGAAGTGAACATTGCTGGTCGACACCCGAGGTGCGGCGCACCTAGGGCTTGGTGCGGTGCACCTAAGCAGGTCAGAAGTATCTGACTTGTTTTGTGCGGCTCATGGATGGGGGGTGCGGCGCACCTAGGGCTTGGTGCGGTGCACCTAAGCAGGTCAGAAGTATCTGACTTGTTTTGTGCGGCTCATGGATGGGGGGTGCGGCGCACTAGGGCTTGGTGCGGTGCACCTAAGCAGGTCAGAAGTATCTGACTTGTTTTGTGCGGCTCATGGATGGGGGGTGCGGCGCACTAGGGCTTGGTGCGGTGCACCTAAGCAGGTCAGAAGTATCTGACTTGTTTTGTGCGGCTCATGGATGGGGGGTGCGGCGCACTAGGGCTTGGTGCGGTGCACCTAAGCAGGTCAGAAGTATCTGACTTGTTTTGTGCGGCTCATGGATGGGGGGTGCGGCGCACTAGGGCTTGGTGCGGTGCACCTAAGCAGGTCAGAAGTATCTGACTTGTTTTGTGCGGCTCATGGATGGGGGGTGCGGCGCACTTGGTCTTGGTGCGGTGCACCTAGCAGGTCAGAAGTATCTGACTTGTTTTGTGCGGCTCATGGATGGGGGGTGCGGCGCACCTAGGGCTTGGTGCGGTGCACCTGAGCAGGTCAGAAGTATCTGACTTGTTTTGTGCGGCTCATGGATGGGGGGTGCGGCGCACCTAGGGCTTGGTGCGGTGCACCTAGCAGGTCAGAAGTATCTGACTTGTTTTGTGCGGCTCATGGATGGGGGGTGCGGCGCACCTAGGGCTTGGTGCGGTGCACCTAAGCAGGTCAGAAGTATCTGACTTGTTTTGTGCGGCTCATGGATGGGGGGTGCGGCGCACTAGGGCTTGGTGCGGTGCACCTAAGCAGGTCAGAAGTATCTGACTTGTTTTGTGCGGCTCATGGATGGGGGGTGCGGCGCACTAGGGCTTGGTGCGGTGCACCTAAGCAGGTCAGAAGTATCTGACTTGTTTTGTGCGGCTCATGGATGGGGGGTGCGGCGCACTAGGGCTTGGTGCGGTGCACCTAGCAGGTCAGAAGTATCTGACTTGTTTTGTGCGGCTCATGGATGCGAGGTGCGGCACACCTAGGGCTTGGTGCGGTGCACCTAAGCAGGTCAGAAGTATCTGACTTGTTTTGTGCGGCTCATGGATGGGGGGTGCGGCGCACTTGCAGGTCTGATGGTCGTTTAGGCTTGTTTTAGTGCTCATTTGACCCATAGACCTTAGGTATAAGTTACCTTGATGTTTAGGGAGCTTGGAGATGTTATTTAAGGTCTTGTTTATGTTACATGTCGATTATATGTGTGTTGAGTACAACTAAACAAGATACTATAATATATATATATATATATATATATATATATATATATATATATATATATATATATATATATATATATATATATATATATATATATATATATATATATATATATATATATATATATATATATATATATATATATATATATATATATATATATATATATATATATATATATATATATATATATATATATATATATATATATATATATATATATATATATATATATATATATATATATATATATATATATATATATATATATATATATATATATATATATATATATATATATATATATATATATATATATATATATATATATATATATATATATATATATATATATATATATATATATATATATATATATATATATATATATATATATATATATATATATATATATATATATATATATATATATATATATATATATATATATATATATATATATATATATATATATATATATATATATATATATATATATATATATATATATATATATATATATATATATATATATATATATATATATATATATATATATATATATATATATATATATATATATATATATATATATATATATATATATATATATATATATATATATATATATATATATATATATATATATATATATCAAAATATATATATATTATATAGAGTTGATTAATTATAGATGCAATCTTTAATGTTGAATATATATGTTTATATATATATATAAGTGAATCCCAGGTGTTTAATTAGATCTATATGTGTTCAATTGTGTTTTTGTACAAATCGTTGCGGTTTCGAGTCGTTTTGATGATCAAAAACAGGGATTCATGTATGCAATTGATTCAAGAATCAATTGACATTTTCAAATGCTTAATTGTGACCTAATTAATGTAAATTTAATGGGTATAAGTCGTGGTGGAGGTTTGGGAACCGTTTGGAAGGAGATTAAGGAGAAACGAAGTGAACATTGCTGGTCGACACCCGAGGTGCGGCGCACCTAGGGCTTGGTGCGGTGCACCTAAGCAGGTCAGAAGTATCTGACTTGTTTTGTGCGGCTCATGGATGCGAGGTGCGGCACACCTAGGGCTTGGTGCGGTGCACCTAAGCAGGTCAGAAGTATCTGACTTGTTTTGTGCGGCTCATGGATGGGGGGTGCGGCGCACTAGGGCTTGGTGCGGTGCACCTAAGCAGGTCAGAAGTATCTGACTTGTTTTGTGCGGCTCATGGATGGGGGGTGCGGCGCACTAGGGCTTGGTGCGGTGCACCTAAGCAGGTCAGAAGTATCTGACTTGTTTTGTGCGGCTCATGGATGGGGGGTGCGGCGCACTTGGGCTTGGTGCGGTGCACCTAGCAGGTCAGAAGTATCTGACTTGTTTTGTGCGGCTCATGGATGGGGGGTGCGGCGCACCTAGGGCTTGGTGCGGTGCACCTAGCAGGTCAGAAGTATCTGACTTGTTTTGTGCGGCTCATGGATGCGAGGTGCGGCACACCTAGGGCTTGGTGCGGTGCACCTAAGCAGGTCAGAAGTATCTGACTTGTTTTGTGCGGCTCATGGATGGGGGGTGCGGCGCACTTGGGCTTGGTGCGGTGCACCTAGCAGGTCAGAAGTATCTGACTTGTTTTGTGCGGCTCATGGATGGGGGGTGCGGCGCACCTAGGGCTTGGTGCGGTGCACCTAAGCAGGTCAGAAGTATCTGACTTGTTTTGTGCGGCTCATGGATGGGGGGTGCGGCGCACTAGGGCTTGGTGCGGTGCACCTAAGCAGGTCAGAAGTATCTGACTTGTTTTGTGCGGCTCATGGATGGGGGGTGCGGCGCACTAGGGCTTGGTGCGGTGCACCTAAGCAGGTCAGAAGTATCTGACTTGTTTTGTGCGGCTCATGGATGGGGGGTGCGGCGCACTAGGGCTTGGTGCGGTGCACCTAAGCAGGTCAGAAGTATCTGACTTGTTTTGTGCGGCTCATGGATGGGGGGTGCGGCGCACTTGCAGGTCTGATGGTCGTTTAGGCTTGTTTTAGTGCTCATTTGACCCATAGACCTTAGGTATAAGTTACCTTGATGTTTAGGGAGCTTGGAGATGTTATTTAAGGTCTTGTTTATGTTACATGTCGATTATATGTGTGTGCTAGGTAGTCGGGAACTCAAACAAGATACTATAACGTTGCTTATTGATCGTTGTGCTCGTCATCAGGTAAGATACATGACTTTTCTCACGCTGGAGGCACAACAAAATGTAGTTTTCAATTATAACCTCTTAATCAGATTATCTTATGTGTGTTTGTTTTCCGGGTTATGCGGGAGGTTATGTGGGAATCTATTTATGTTGAAGTAGTTGATTATGCTATGATGACGTTTAAAGTAGAAGTAAATATGTGCATATGTAGTATGATGATTATAATGATGTTGCCATGTTAAGTTCAAGATATGTGATGTGATATTGATAATGTCATTGATTTGCTTTAATGATTGACGTGTGATGACTTATATGTGGGACTTAAGTATGATATGTCTAGCTCACTAGATACATGTAGGAATTGCTATGAGTTGTGCACGTTAGTGAGATTAATTAGGTAAAGAATATACCTAAAAGTAATGTGAGATGTGGGAAACCGTTCTAGCCTTAGTGTTAGTGCGTAAAAAGTAAGAAAGATATAAATACGTGGGAAATCGTGCTAGTTGTAATGCTAGTGCGTAAAGATATAAGACGTGAGAATAAGTTGATAAAGATAATTATAAGGATATGTGAGAAAGATGTACATGTAATTTAAGACGTGGAATTACAATGTGACGTGAGATTAAGTAAGATATGTTGAAACGCATGATGTATCGATGGATAGGCACAATTAAGAGTATATACTCTACATGTGCTAATATGTATATGTGTGATATGTAAGTCGTGAGATGTTGTCTAAGTTGTAAGTATATGTGGATATGATATGAAATGTGAAGGGATGTGGGAAAAGTTAAGGATGGGATGATCCTACGATGTTTGTGGATAATATGTAATGTGATCATGTTTTGATATGTATAATATGAAGAAGTTGTTAGGACCAGTTTTGCTGAAAACTGGCCAGTCTCCAGTTGCATTTGGAGACTAGAAGATTTGTCCAGAAATATATTGAAGTCCAGTTGCAACGTACAGTCAACGCAGCTAAAGACTTCCTCTAGTTGAGATCTGACCAAGACACCTGAAGACATTCCAGTTGAAGTCGAAGACAACAAGTGGAAGATAGAGAATGACAATGGCAGCGAAGCCCAGTTGATATTCTACTCAGATACAAACTGGAGAGCATCAGTGTAAAGCACTTACAAAGCTTTACACTAATTACAAGGAAAAGACCTTTATGCTTTATGTGCTATTATCCGGACAATAACAATTGTTTATGATAAAAGGTACAAAAGTACATAAAGCAAGTTGAATAAAGTGACTTTAAGTCATAACTTTATACAGCATTTTAAAGAATTAAATGCTATTCCTTAAATGCTCTCAACCGTATTTGTACGGCCAAAGTTGACATCCCAATGTCAACTTTGCCTATAAATAGAGGTCTTTGCACAACCAAGAAAATAACTTTGTTGCTTTGCAAAATCAGACATTTGCTTTCTTGGTGAACTTGTGCAATATTCTCTCAATCGCTAAAAGGAACATTTCATAACTTTAAGTGTTTCGATTGTTTAGAGAATTTCCAAGTATAGATCAATTGTATTTCATAGGTTGTTAGGATATTTACATACTTTGTATTATCTTGGTTCCGCAACAACCTTGTATTTTATTTAAAGATAATAAATAAAATACACTTGAAAAATACATATTATCTCACCAATTTATGTTACAAGCACTTTCTATTATTGCACTGTCTTTACTTATTTTACTTTGTCACCTAAATAAGTAACTTCCAGTAGACCTGATATATCACACACTGCAACTGGTCGTCTCCAGATACAGTGTGTATATTGCAAAGTTATCTCACCATCGACATTGAGGTGTCTTCAGTTAGTACCATCTATTGAGTTGGGACTTATAAGTGGTATCAGAGCAGAAGGCTAATATATTTGCCTAGATCTGCTTAGATGTCTACTACTGAAGGTGAGAATGGTTTTGGTCAAAATGTTGATAATATTAACTTTAATGCTCCACCTGGTACTCCACCTGTTCAAAATGTTAATACCAATCCTCCTCCTCCTCCAAATGCCCCTAACCATGTCCATGTACATTATTATAATACTCATGTTCCCAAATTTGATGGAAACAGTGAGACCTTCGGTACATGGAAGGCCAGAATGCTCTTGCATTTTGGTGGGATAGAGAGGTATATGCGGAAAATCCTTAAGGATGGACCTTATATACCCATGTCTCTTTGGGTAAGTCCTCTTCTAGATCCAACTAGAAGAAGAGGTACCAGAGAAAAGCTCGAAGACCATTGGTCTGATGAGGATCGCAGATTGGTGGACTTGGACACCAAACTGAAAAACATGATCCTTGGAGCTGTCTCTGAAGATTTAATTCCAACACTTGTGTTGTTCCCCAGTGCCAAGGCAATGTGGGATGAATTAATTATTCAATTTGAAGGAGGTGATGACACTATTGTCACCAGAAAGGTTGCCCTAAACAAGAAGTATGAATCCTTCTTTGCTCTACCTAATGAAAGTCTAACTGGTACTTATACCAGGTTTACTAGCCTCATTAACCAGTTAAGAGGCTTGGGTCTTAAAAAGGATAAGGATATTCTTCTTGAGAAATTTTGTGATATTCTTCCTTCCAAATGGGAAAATATGGTTCTTGTCCTAAGACAAGGTAAAACCCTGCACAACCACACTCTTGCATCGCTCTATGGACCCTTCAGATTCACTGAAGATAATAATGCTGCAAGACTTGTGGCTGAGCAGGATGCCATGAACCATGCCCAGGGTTCCAAGGTTGCTAGTCTAACTGAGCGACCTTGTGCTGCTTTAATATCTGCTGAGAGTGTCCAGTCACACTCAATGAAGGAGATGTTGAACAGTTTCTTGAACTCTGGTCTGACCACTGAAATCAGTGATTGTTGTGATGAAACTGACGATGATGATCTGGTCGCCATGATTGCTAAAACCTTCAACAGGTTCAAGCATAAATCTAATAAATTTAATGGCCCAAACAATGCTTCCAGCTCCAACTCTCTGGATAAAGCCAATCTTACCTGCTATAAGTGTGGTAAGAAAGGTCACTTTATGAAGGAATGCAGATCTAGTCAGATGAACAACCAAACTGGTCCCCCTGTTCCTAATTTTACTAGGCCTGATGATAGCTACAAAGCTAAATACAAAAAGTTTAAGGCCCAGATTGCCCTCTTGTCAGTTGAAAGAGAAAATGAAAAGAACAAGTGCATGATGGCAAAAATTGAAGAAAAATGGGAACTCTCTGGATAAAGCCAATCTTACCTGCTATAAGTGTGGTAAGAAAGGTCACTTTATGAAGGAATGCAGATCTAGTCAGATGAACAACCAAACTGGTCCCCCTGTTCCTAATTTTACTAGGCCTGATGATAGCTACAAAGCTAAATACAAAAAGTTTAAGGCCCAGATTGCCCTCTTGTCAGTTGAAAGAGAAAATGAAAAGAACAAGTGCATGATGGCAAAAATTGAAGAAAAATGGGAACTCTCTGATGACTCATCTGATGATGATGAAGAGTTAAGGTACATGTGTTTCATGGCCTTGGAAGATCAACAGCAACATGTGGCAAAAGATGATGTTATCACTGGAAGATGGGTGGACATCATTTTGAAAAAGGTTTGTGATTATGACAACCAGGTTGACCCAGAACTAAAACTCGACCTTGCTGAATCACTAAATGGTGATTTAGTGTTTGTGGAAACTGTGATAGTAGACAGTGAAAGATACCTAGAAACTATCTTAACTGAACTGACCAATGTAAGACCACAAGTGAATGATTTACAAAGTGTCCAGTTAACTCTCAAGGAGTCGGTTTTAAAAAATGAGGCTCTGGAACTTAAAAATCAAAAATTAAAATCTAATCTTGAAAAAGAACAAATGATTATCAAGTCATGGGTAAAGGCATCTGGAAAGAATTATGATGCTTTTTCAAAAACTATTGATGCCCAGAAAAATGCATGGAAATCTGGTGATGTGGAGATGGTTGCACTCATACCAGATCTTCATGCCTTGCCTCCAGATCTTAGGGTTGAAACCCCATATGATCAACCTAAGATTGTCAAAACTGAACCAAATGAGACCACCACCCCACCCCCCAGAGGTTAAATCTGGAGCTAAACAGGCTAAAGTTCCAGTTAAAAAGGTTGTTGGTGATAAGCCTTTACCTCAAAAGTCTAAGGAGCCCAAGAATCAAAAGACCAAAACTCTAGCTGAACCTAGGTCCAAGGTTCAGCAGCCTGATGAAAATATAATTTTGTTAAAACTTGAAAGTCAACTCCAACTTTTGTCCAGGCAGGTTCAGAGTTGTACTGCCAGAATCAAAAATTTGGAAGGAGCCTCGTCTTCTCCAGTTGTTAAACAAAATATAAAACCCCCTTCAAAATTAAAACAAAATGTTCCATCTGGAACAAAATCTGGAAAGAAAAAGGGGAATAAATATCAAGTACCAATCGTTTTTACTCCTGCACCTGGAGCTGATGAAAAAGCTCCAGATGCAGCATCCAGTTCCATCCCACCAGAGTCAACTGAGACTTCCAGGGAGAAGTCCAATGAACCCATCAAGAAAAGATGGGTTCACAAAAATAACTAATGATTTTTGTGGGTGTGCAGGGCGATCGAAAGAAGAACACCTAGTATCTGGACAGCACAGCTGGCCAGACAATGATCGGATGTAAGCCCCTGCTGGAAGAGTTCACTGTCCAAGATGGACCGACAGTGACATTTGGTAATGATCAAAATGGAAAGACTGAAGGATATGGTGTAATCAATAATGGATAAGTCCAGTTCACCAGAGTTGCATTTGTGAATGGTTTAAAATACAACCTGATCAGTGTCAGTCAACTCTGTGATAATGGATATAAGGTATTGTTTGATATTGCTCAAGGCACCATATTTAACAAGGATTGGAAAGTGGTGATGATTGCACCAAGGAAGGGAAATGTGTACATCATGGATATGGAACCAGCTCTAAAAGAGCAGTGCTTCTATACCAAGGCTGATGAGGACACCAACTGGCTATGGCATAAAAGATTATCCCATCTTAATTTTAAAAATATTAATAAGTTGTCTCGCAAACAACTGGTGGATGGAATACCTCAGATTTCTTTTAATAAAGAAAATCCATGTCCAGGGTGTGAGATGGGCAAGCAGAAAAGGGCCAGTTTCAAGACCAGGAAAAACTTTAGCATCACTGAACCTCTTCACATGCTTCATATCTTGGTCCAGTGAATGTTCAAACTAGAGCTGGAAAGAAATACACTCTAGTTGTGGTTGATGAATTCTCCAGATTCTGCTGGGTGGTATTCATCAGATCCAAAAGCGATGCACCTGCTGAAATCATCTCTCTCATCAAAAGAATTGAGCTCAAATACACTCGAAAAGTGTGTCAGTTGCGAAGTGATAATGGTACTGAATTTCAAAATAAAGTACTTGAAACATTTTGCAATGACACTGGCATCTCTCAAAACTTCTCATCAACACACTCTTCAGAGCAGAATGGAGTTGTGGAAAGAAAGAAACGCACACTGGTAGAAGCCGCCAGAAGCATGCTATCTGAATCAGGTCTTCCCACCAGTTTTTGGGCTGAAGCAGTTGCAACAGCCTGCCACACCCAAAACCGGTCTGTCTACATCAAGAGACACAAGAAGACTGCTTATGAAGTACTCAGGAATCGGAAACCAAATATCGGATATTTTCATGTATTTGGTTGTCCGGTTTATATTTTAAATGATTCCAGTCAGCTTGGAAAGTTTGATGCAAAAGCTGATGAAGGAGTATTTTTAGGCTATTCAGATATTTGAAAGGCCTTTAGAGTTTATAATTATAGACTTCAAAAGGTTCATGAGACAATTCATGTCACATTTGACAAATCTAATGATGCAATCAATAAAAGACCAAGTCTTGATATCTCTCCAGTCACTCCATTAAATTTTGGTGAAACTGACCAAGTTCATCAGTCAGTTATTTCACCAGAAAAAGCTTCCAGTTACACTCAACTGGAACTTGTTCAAAAGAAGAAAACCACCATTGACACTTCATTTTATCCCTCCATCAGTTTTAACTTACCACAAAAACTGGTGATTGGATCAGATGTACGTGCCACTCCAATATCAGCACCAGTTCAAACTCCAACTTCTCCAGTTCTTCAAGAAATGCCTTTTAATGAAGAATTTCATGATGCAAATCGTGACCTCATTGACTCTGATGAGGATATTGAAGTAGTTTGGGCTGATCCTCCTCCAGAAGTTGTTGCAGCTGAAGAAGATCGCCAGGTGACTTGCACTGATATTGTAGTTCACCAGCCTAGTCAATACACTAAATGGACTCGAGCACATCCAATTGAACAGATTGTTGGAGATCCAAGGAGTGGGGTTCGGACTAGAAGAGTGATATGTCCATTTATATATATATTCTCATATCGTTTCTAAGTCGTTTTAAGCTTAATTGTGTGTAAATTACATAAATATTCGATGCTTTGATGGTATTGTTAGTGATTTCAGGCTTAGAACAGGTACGATGGTTAGAAATGGAATTTGGAAGGTTAAAAGATGCATTAGGATGGTTCCTGGACGAGTTCGTGTGAAGAAGGATTGAAAAATATGAGTTTTGTGAAGTTTGATGATTTATGCGGCACATGGATCCTTTGTGCGGCGCACAGATGGAGTGAATTTTGGGCAGAAACTTTGGCAAATTTGAGGAAAAGTGTTTGTGCGGCGCACAGAATTGGTGTGCGGCGCATAACGGGCAGACAAGAATTTCAAGATGGAGTTTGTGCGGCGCACAAGGATTTTGTGTGGCGCATAACGGGTGCCTAAATTTTGGAAACTTGGTTTTGTGCGGCGCACAAAATAGGTCGGCAGAACCCCTTTATTTTTGGACTATAAATACAAGTCCAATACCCCATATTTCGAGAGACTTTTACCACCAGACGATTTTAGGGTTCTTTGGAGACTTTTCAAGCAGATTTTATATCTTTGAAGATCATAGGATTGCTCGTGAGATCCAAGGCATTCAAACATTGTGAATCTTAGTCTTTTGATTGTTTTCTTCACTTTGGTACAAGATGTTTTCTATTTCTTTTACTAGTTATGATTGGATTATGATTATGAGTGGATAAACACTTCATCATCTACCGAGATGAAGTGACACAATGAATTTTGGTTGCAATATATTTTGAATTCAAGTTGATAATTAAACGTTTCATCGAGATCTTAATGTGTTGAATTCTTATTAGTTATTCTATTGATTGTTGATGATGTGTGAATGGTTTTAGTGGTAGCTAAGTCCAGGAATTCATTGTTCTAGTTGATTTGGTAGAATCAATAGGTGTTAATTCGTGGTAGCGAGTTGATAAACAACAATAGGTAAAAGAATTCAACGTGTTAATGGTTTGGTAGAATCAATAGATGAAATTGTTTAATAATAACAAGACAAATTAGTCGGTTAGGGAGATCTTAATAGAGAAGGTGGTAGCCGGATCTTTAGGATTGAATTAATTGGTTAATGGGTTCGGATAAGGTAATAAGCTAGGTGTACAACTAGTGAGTTCCTTGTCTAAACCTAGTTATTGAAATCAACGTATTTGAATTGGTATTAACTTAAATGCAACCAAAATGAAATGTGCCATGGAGTCGAGGTAGATGATTCTTTAAATTCTTGTTTGAAACAATAAAAAATTTCTTTCGATTAATCTTTCGGGATTACTATTTAATCTAACTTTTGCAAAGTGGCAAATCAGTCACAAACCCCCATTTTACTTGAATTACTTTATGTTTACAACTGCTTAATTAGTCCCTGTGTTCGACCTGGTCTTACCATTAGCTATACTATATACGGTTGGCGCATAACGGGCAGACAAGAATTTCAAGATGGAGTTTGTGCGGCGCACAGAATTGGTGTGCAGCGCATAACGGGCAGACAAGAATTTCAAGATGGAGTTTGTGCGGCGCACAAGGATTTTGTGCGGCGCATAACGGGCAGACAAGAATTTCAAGATGGAGTTTGTGCGGCGCACAAGATTTTGTGTGGCGCATAACGGGCAGACAAGAATTTCAAGATGGAGTTTGTGCGGCGCACAAGATTTTGTGTGGCGCATAACGGGCAGACAAGAATTTCAAGATGGAGTTTGTGCGGCGCACAAGATTTTGTGTGGCGCATAACGGGCAGACAAGAATTTCAAGATGGAGTTTGTGCGGCGCACAAGATTTTGTGTGGCGCATAACGGGCAGACAAGAATTTCAAGATGGAGTTTGTGCGGCGCACAAGATTTTGTGTGGCGCATAACGGGCAGACAAGAATTTCAAGATGGAGTTTGTGCGGCGCACAGAATTGGTGTGCGGCGCATAACGGGCAGACAAGAATTTCAAGATGGAGTTTGTGCGGCGCACAAGTATTTTGTGCGGCGCATAACGGGCAGACAAGAATTTCAAGATGGAGTTTGTGCGGCGCACAAGAATTGGTGTGCGGTGCATAACGGGCAGACAAGAATTTCAAGATGGAGTTTGTGCGGCGCACAAGGATTTTGTGTGGCGCATAACGGGTAGACAAGAATTTCAAGATGGAGTTTGTGCGGCGCACAAGATTTTGTGTGGCGCATAACGGGCAGACAAGAATTTCAAGATGGAGTTTGTGCGGCGCACAAGATTTTGTGTGGCGCATAACGGGCAGACAAGAATTTCAAGATGGAGTTTGTGCGGCGCACAGAATTGGTGTGCAGCGCATAACGGGCAGACAAGAATTTCAAGATGGAGTTTGTGCGGCGCACAAGGATTTTGTGCGGCGCATAACGGGCAGACAAGAATTTCAAGATGGAGTTTGTGCGGCGCACAAGATTTTGTGCGGCGCATAACGGGCAGACAAGAATTTCAAGATGGAGTTTGTGCGGCGCACAAGATTTTGTGTGGCGCATAACGGGCAGACAAGAATTTCAAGATGGAGTTTGTGCGGCGCACAAGATTTTGTGTGGCGCATAACGGGCAGACAAGAATTTCAAGATGGAGTTTGTGCGGCGCACAAGATTTTGTGTGGCGCATAACGGGCAGACAAGAATTTCAAGATGGAGTTTGTGCGGCGCACAAGATTTTGTGTGGCGCATAACGGGCAGACAAGAATTTCAAGATGGAGTTTGTGCGGCGCACAGAATTGGTGTGCAGCGCATAACGGGCAGACAAGAATTTCAAGATGGAGTTTGTGCGGCGCACAAGGATTTTGTGCGGCGCATAACGGGCAGACAAGAATTTCAAGATGGAGTTTGTGCGGCGCACAAGATTTTGTGTGGCGCATAACGGGCAGACAAGAATTTCAAGATGGAGTTTGTGCGGCGCACAAGATTTTGTGTGGCGCATAACGGGCAGACAAGAATTTCAAGATGGAGTTTGTGCGGCGCACAAGATTTTGTGTGGCGCATAACGGGCAGACAAGAATTTCAAGATGGAGTTTGTGCGGCGCACAAGATTTTGTGTGGCGCATAACGGGCAGACAAGAATTTCAAGATGGAGTTTGTGCGGCGCACAAGATTTTGTGTGGCGCATAACGGGCAGACAAGAATTTCAAGATGGAGTTTGTGCGGCGCACAGAATTGGTGTGCGGCGCATAACGGGCAGACAAGAATTTCAAGATGGAGTTTGTGCGGCGCACAAGTATTTTGTGCGGCGCATAACGGGCAGACAAGAATTTCAAGATGGAGTTTGTGCGGCGCACAAGAATTGGTGTGCGGTGCATAACGGGCAGACAAGAATTTCAAGATGGAGTTTGTGCGGCGCACAAGGATTTTGTGTGGCGCATAACGGGTAGACAAGAATTTCAAGATGGAGTTTGTGCGGCGCACAAGATTTTGTGTGGCGCATAACGGGCAGACAAGAATTTCAAGATGGAGTTTGTGCGGCGCACAAGATTTTGTGTGGCGCATAACGGGCAGACAAGAATTTCAAGATGGAGTTTGTGCGGCGCACAGAATTGGTGTGCAGCGCATAACGGGCAGACAAGAATTTCAAGATGGAGTTTGTGCGGCGCACAGAATTGGTGTGCGGCGCATAACGGGCAGACAAGAATTTCAAGATGGAGTTTGTGCGGCGCACAAGGATTTTGTGTGGCGCATAACGGGTGCAGGAATTGTTTTAGGGTAGTTTTGTGCGCCGCATTAATTGGCTGTGCGCCGCACAGAATGGTTTGTTTACAAATTTTCGATTTTTGACGTTCTGTTTTGGTTTGTTTGTGGTATGTTTGATGTGCTATTGTGATTATAATGATGTTTTGTGTGTTTTTGCAGAGAGGAAAGGAGATGGCTTCATCAAGTGAGCCCGCGTTTGTTCCGGGGGTTCAAGAGGATTATGATTATACCGATCCGAATCCGTGTGACCCATTCAAGTATAAGGATGTTCCTTTGGATGCAAGTGCTAAGGATTTTCCTGCTGATTCTCATCCGTGGTTACAATTTCCAGGCGTCATGGGTCATGAAAGGACCCATTACTTGAACAAGTTGCAAGATATACGGTATGATCCGGTTATGAAGCCTAGGGTAGATTCTTGGAAGGAGTTTGGTAAGATTGGGATAGCTCACCAATTGAAAGAAATGTTGGTTTGTAAGTATCGGAATGTCAATGGCCAAATCAAAACATATAACATGTGGTTTGACATATTCGAATGTAAGCATGCACCCATTCGAGAATGGTGTTTGGAATTTCTTAGTACAGTACGGGTAGATCTTCGGTTGACGAGGAATGAGTTCAATACGAAGAATATCATTCATTTTAGAGCCGGTGGGGTTCAGAGGCATTGTACGGTACCCGAGTTTGCTTACTTGTCGGGTATGATGGATGAGGATGCTTTGGATGACATTGATCGTTATGATTTTCTGTGTAATGGGGTGTTTGATAAGAAGAACACCGGGTTTGAGGATGATAAGACTACCCAGGGCTATTGGGAGGAGCTTGGAGGTCAAGGGGAGTTGAGGTCAGCTTCGAGTAGGCACACAGAGATTGCTGATCCTCTTATGCGGGTCCTACATAAGATGATCACCCACTCTTTCTTAGCGCGGGGTGATCACACTGATAAGGTCACACCTCAGGATGTCTAGTTGATGAGATTGTTTCAGGAGGGGGCTCCCTACCGATATGCTTGTGCCCCGTTTGTTTTGGCTAAGTATATGGCTACTCATAGGGATCCAGAGTTGTTTTGTGGGCAGTACATCATGAATATCTATTTTATGTTGGGGTTGGATACGACGAGGAATATGAGGGGGATGAACAGAGTACCATATGTTTCTTTTGGTTTGGATGATTTGAGGAGAGCTGGTTTGGTTGTCACGGTGGATAACCGTGATGTTTTTATTGGTACTTTGGCTGAGGAGCAGAGACCCGACCGTAGGAGGCGTCGGGATGATGGGACTAGTGAGCCTAGGTTTACCGGGGGTGTTTCTTCATCTTCTTTCACTCCTTTTGATTTGTCTTCGATGCAGGAGTCCATTTTTGGGTTGCAGGGCACTACAGATATGCTCTTGGATCAGACACGTACTATGACGAGTATGCTTCATAGATCTTTGGACACTCAGGAGCATTACCGTCCATTATGGGAGAGACAGTTGGAGCATCAGCATGAGCAGCAGTTTAGTCATCTTCCAGAGATACAGCGTCCTGAGTTTACTGCATATAATCCTCAAGAGATCATTCCTCCTAGTGAGCCTGCATTTAACTTCTTCTTTCCTCAGCAGGAGCAGTATAGATTTCAGCCACCGGCATACGATCCTACCTCCCAGTCTTCAGGTTTTGGCACTTACACCGGAGCACCTCGTTATGGTGGTGACTACTTTAGTTACTACACACCACAGGGTGATGAGGCTGGAGGTAGGGCGACTACGGGTACACCTAATATTATTCCGGGTGGTGATTTCTTTTCACAGCAGGATGATGCTCACGAGGGAGGAAGTGTTCCTTCAGTTTTTCCTCCTCCTTAGAGTTTGTGTTTTGTTGATGAGTTAGTTTGTTGATGGTAAGAGTTGCTAGATGGCGGTGCCGGTAACGTGGGCATTGAGTCATCGTTGTTGGTGTTGGATTTAGCTTGGACATGGAGTTGTTGGATTGCACTATCTCTTTAGTTTTACTTTATTTGGTTTGTATTCGCCTTTGTTGGCGCTTAAATAATTTATTTTCTGTTTTTAGCTTAGTTTTTTTTTAGTGAAAGACAGTGTGGGGGGGTTGGTTATTATTGTGCTAATGTTAATGTTGCAGTTCTCTTTTGGTTTTGTTTTATGCATTTTAGAAGGTAGCAATTCATGTGCATATGCTGGCAGTAAGTTCAGCGCCCATTCATTTTGAGACGATTCTACCGAGCATAAGAACATTTACCAACATCCGGCAAGTTCTCATGATTTTTTTTATCTTTTTTTACTTTTGCTTTTCCTATTTCCCATAGATTGTCTTTAGTTCATTGTACATTGAGGGCATTGTACAACTCAAGTATGGGGGGAGAGGTAAATAGGAAAAAGCCGGGTGAATTTTGAGACTTTTTGAACTTTTGTTTGCTTGTCCTTATAGTTTAATTACTTTGTCATATAGATTTAATCATATTAGTAATTGAACTATAATTCCTTTGGTTAAAATTTTTAATATGTGAAATGTGTTTTGACTGATTAATTAGGCAAATCCCTTCTGGATTAATAATATGACTAGCACGCTCAAAGCACCAAAACACCCAAATTGTGAGATTATTGATTCATTGCTAGTATGCTAGGTGTTACGGTTTTGGATTTATTAGCCTTGTAAATTTGTCCCTCTCGTAGGCTTTTGGATTTATCCAGGAGTAAGGGTTCTATTTTAGAGCTCTGAACTATGATGTGCAAGTTTGAGGTTAATTTAGTCCATTTCCGGATTATTTCTTCTTTGATATGAGTGTGCCGGTGATTGCGTTGATTCTAGAACTTGTCCTAGTTGATCGTTCCGTGGTTTTCTAGATGAAGAAGAGGCAAATTTAGGATAAAACATTTGTTCTTTGTATGTTCACCCTTGTTTCGTGAAATATTGTTGTGTGCATGTTTTGTAATGTGCTTAGTAACTAACTACACTGGTTAGTGAACCACCTGTTAAAACCCTTATGTTGCACTCACTTTTAGTGCAAGAAACAATAGAAAACTTGTTGTCACTAGCCTGTTCTTTGTTATTAAATCCACCTAAATATACACCTTTTTCCTAGCCATACCGATAGTCGAAGTCCTGGTGGGTCATTGGTTGTCTATGCTAGTGGATGGTTTGGGGTTGTCCTTTATGTCGGGTTGGGATATTCTCGGTTACTGAGAATAGATTGATATCGTCATGCTTGTTTGGATTAAGTCTGGATCGTTCATTTTAGCGTTTTATTACATGATTTGTTACTGTTTCATTATTGTAAAGAGAATACCAATTAGTCAGAGTAAAAGTAGCTCTCAGAAAAAGAAAAAAAAATATAGAAAAAAGAAATGAAAAAAGAGCTTGGGCTGTCAGTTGGTATTTCTCAATTTTGGTCAAATCATGTTTATTAGTTGGTTAATCAGTTACACCAACAAAAGGATTTTGAAATGTTATATTCTTTGGTATCATTATAGGGTTGGCGAGTTTGTTTAATCCAACATGGTTAGATTTGGTTGATTGAGTTGTTTAGTGTCATACACCACAATGGTGTCGGTTTCTATCGTTCTATTGGGGGTATTGTCTGGACAACTTCTCGGGTTTTGGACCGTTGGCAACTAATGACATGGGATTGTTTATGGACTAGACTATTATGTGAAACTTTGTTAAATGTCGTGTTATTTATTTGTTAACACCATTTGTTTACCCAAATTTCCATACCTTATTTAAATACCTTGTTTAGCCCCAGAGTTCATTACAACCCTTAAAGACCTCTTCTGATAAGACGTTATATGGTGCTTGCGCCATGGCGATGAAGGAACGATTCTAGTACAAGCCTATGGTTAAAAGATTATGCATCACGACTTGGCTTTGAGTGATTGATACAATATTTCAACCCAATAGTTTGTTAGTTGGAGAAAGTTAGTTGAGATGTTCTTCTTTCATTTGATTAAAGTGCTTAGTCGTGTTTTCAAGGGCTGTAGATCATTCAAATATTGTCAAACATTTCAATATTCATTTAAGATTAAAACTGCTTAACCATTCTCATTTGTTTTCTAACTTTCATGGTTTAGCTTCTTTTTGATTATTGTCATATGTTTGCGATCAAGAACCAAAGGAAAAGATTGTTTTGAATTCTGAATTTGCTTGAGGACAAGCAAAGCTTAAGTATGGGGGAATTTGATATGTCCATTTATATATACATTCCCATATCGTTCTAAGTCGTTTTAAGCTTAATTATGTGTAAATTACATACATATTCGATGCTTTGATGGTATTGTTAGTGATTTCAGGCTTAGAACAGGTACGATGGTTAGAAATGGCATTTGGAAGGTTAAAAGATGCATTAGGGTGGTTCCTGGACGAGTTCGTGTGAAGACGGATTGAAAAATATAAGTTTTGTGAAGTTTGATGATTTATGTGGCGCATGGATCCTTTGTGCGGCGCACAGATGGAGTGAATTTTGGGCAGAAACTTTGGCAAATTTGAGGAAAAGTGTTTGTGCGGCGCATAACGGGCAGACAAGAATTTCAAGATGGAGTTTGTGCGGCGCATAACGGGTGCCTAAATTTTGGAAACTTGGTTTTGTGCGGCGCACATAATGTCCATGCGGCGCACAAAATAGGTCGGCAGAAATCCTTTATTTTTGGACTATAAATACAAGTCCAATACCCCATATTTCGAGAGACTTTTACCACCAGACAATTTTAGGGTTCTTTGGAGACTTTTCAAGCAGATTTTATATCTTTGAAGATCATAGGATTGCTCGTGAGATCCAAGGCATTCAAACATTGTGAATCTTAGTCTTTCGATTGTTTTCTTCACTTTGGTACAAGATGTTTTCTATTTCTTTTACTAGTTATGATTGGATTATGATTATGAGTGGCTAAACACTTCATCATCTATTGAGATGAAGTGACACAATAAATTTTGGTTGCAATATATTTTGAATTCAAGTTGATAATTAAACGTTTCATCGAGATCTTAATGTGTTGAATTCTTATTATTTATTCTATTGATTGTTGATGATGTGTGAATGGTTTTAGTGGTAGCTAAGTCCAGGAATTCATTGTTCTAGTTGATTTGGTAGAATCAATAGGTGTTAATTCGTGGTAGCGAGTTGATAAACAACAATAGGTAAAAGAATTCAACGTGTTAATGGTTTGGTAGAATCAATAGATGAAATTGTTTAATAATAACAAGACAAATTAGTCGGTTAGGGAGATCTTAATAGAGAAGGTGGTAGCCGGATCTTTAGGATTGAATTAATTGGTTAATGGGTTCGGATAGGGTAATAAGCTAGGTGGCCAACTAGTGAGTTCTTTGTCTTAACCTCGTTATTAATCAACGTATTTGAATTGGTTCTAACTTAAATGCAACCAAAATGAAATGTGTCATGGAGTCGAGGTAGTTGATTCTTTAAATTCTTGTTTGAAACAATAAAAATTTTCTTTCGATTAATCTTTCGGGATTACTAATTAATCAAACTTTTGCAAAGTGGCAAATCGGTAACAAACCCCCATTTTACTTGAATTACTTTATGTTTACAACTGCTTAATTAGTCCTTGTGTTCGACCTGGTCTTACCATTAGCTATACTATATACGGTTGGGTCCACTGCCCATAAGTGTGTAGTAGTCGTTAATTTGGTATTACTTGTTTATAAATTTTTATAACTCGATTTTACACATCAAAGAGCCACCAGTGAGCAATGCTTAAACGTCACCTTCTATCCTTTAACCAAGAGATTGACGAGGCTATGGCAGACCCAAGCTGGGTGGAAGCTATGCAAGAAGAGCTATCCAGTTTGAAAGGAACAATGTTTGGGAACTTGTTCCTTGTCCACCAGGGTTAAAGAAAGAACCTATTGGTACAAGATGGGTCTACCGAAATAAGATGGATGAAGATGGCAATGTTGTAAGAAACAAGGCCAGATTAGTTGCCAAGGGTTACTGTCAAGCAGAGGGCGTTGACTTTGATGAAACTTTTGCTCCAGTTGCAAGACTTGAAGCCATTAGAATATTTCTGGCTTATGCAGCCCATCTGCAGTTCAAGGTCTTCCAGATGGATGTCAAAAGTGCGTTCCTTAATGGAACATTGGAAGAAGAAGTGTATGTTAAACAGACTCCAGGCTTCATTAATGAGAAGCATCCTCACTGGGTATATAGACTGAACAAAGCTTTGTATGGTCTTAGACAAGCCCCAAGAGCCTGGTATGACACTTGTTAGTCGAAAATCGACCAAGTATAATTTGTTCAGAAATAGCTTGAAGTTTAGTGAAGACGTTTGTACAGAATTCTGAGATGTCTCAGAATTCCTTCACTGAAGCTTCACTTCAGTTCAGATCGAGACAAATCTGAAGCATTTATTCTGAAGTCAAAGACTGAAGTATGAAGAAGAGAATCATCTCAGAAGCGAGCAAAGAGTGATTCTACCAGATCGAAGACTGAAGCATCTCATTGTAAAGTATTTACAACACTTTACACTGATTACGAGGAAGACTTTTTACTTTACATACCTTTACCCAGTTAATAGATTTGTCTATTAACAAAAGGTACAAGGAAAAAGTAAAGGCTTGGAACATAGTACTATAAGTCACATCAACTGACTTATATACTCTTCCTAGTACAAAGCATTTAAGGAATTAGGTTTAATTCCTTAAATGCTCACAACCACCTTTATACGATCTTGTCCATGTCATCATGGACTTGGTCTATAAATACAAAGTCTTCTCACAACTTGCAAAAAGTGCTTGAAACTTTAGCATTGCAACTTGTGAGATATACTCTAAGTAAACTTACGAGTATTTCCAAGTTATTAGATCACTTGTATTTTAGGATTGTTTAGATACTTACATTTGGGTGTTTATCTTTGTTCCGCAACAATCCTTGTATTTGTTTATACATCAATAAATCAAATACATTGAAAAAAACAACGTGTCTCAATGCTACATACTTGATTATATTTATATATATCCTTATATAGTTTCTGCCATTTGTTCTTGCATTTTATATCTAGTCAATTGTTTCTTGTTATCCATATCTGGATCGTAAACTGAACTTGTCCATCAAGATCAGTTGTACTTGCCAGTCGGGTTTGTTATTCATCTATATTTGGGACTCACAATTGGTATCAGAGCAGCCAGGTTGAATTACTTCAATTCTTTAACCTTTGATCTTCTTAGATGGCTGACTTTGAACAAGAACGACCTGACCCTAATAATGCTACCCCACCCCCTCTCATCAACAACAATATACCATCACATAATGTACACGTACACTTTCCAAATAATCCTGTTCCCAAGTTGATGGGAACAGTGAAAACTTTCAAACATGGAAAGCATGCATGCTAAAGTATATTGCTGGTGTTGAAAGACATTTGCCCGATATCTTAAAAGAAGGGCCCTTTGTCCCCATGAATGCTTCTACTGTTGTCAGAAATGCCGATGGGACTCCTAGGCAGTCACCTAAGGAGAAGGATCATTGGTCTGAGGAAGATCATAGACTTGTAGACCTGAACACCAAGTTACAAAATATGATTTTATATGCAGTTCCTGAAACCCTAATGCCCACTCTTGTTTTACTTGAAAATTCCAAATTAATGTGGGGGGAACTAATGACACAGTTTGAAGGCACAAATGAGACAATTGTCACAAGAAAAGTTGCTTTAAACAAAAGATATGAGTCTTTCTTTGCTATCCCTGGGGAGTCTTTAACTCAAACCTACATCAGATTTACAAATCTGGTAAACCAACTGAAAGCCCTGGGTGTAACCAAAGACAAAGAAATTTTGTTGGAAAAATTCTGTGACATTTTACCTTCTAAATGGGAAAATTTAATCTTGGTCTTGAGACAAGGCAAAACCTTGCACAGTCATACTCTTGCTTCCCTTTATGGAGCCTTAAGATATACTGAAGAGAACAAAGCTGAAAGAGCTTTGGCTGAGCAGGATGCCAAGAATCATGTTTCTACCAGTTCTGGTACGGTTCAGTATTCTGAACCACATAGTACTGCTCTACTATCTTCTGAGAGTGATGTTTTTGACTCGATGAAGAAGATGGTTTCTGAAATGTTAAAAACTGGTGTCTCTGCTAATGTCACTCATGATTGTGATGAGAATGACAATGATGATCTGGTTGCCATGCTGGCTAAAACGTTCAATTGTTTTAAGGCCAAATCAAATCGATCTGGCAAACCCTTTGCTTCCAGCGCTTCTATTGACAAGTCTAATCTTGAATGCTTTAAATGTGGCAAGAAAGGACATTTCATGAAGGAATGCAGATCTAGTCAACCATCATCATCACAATCTGCTCCTAACCATTCTATTTTTCAGAAATCTGATGACAGCTATAAGCCAAATACAAGAAGTTAAAGGCACATATGGCTCTCTGGCACAAGACAACTCAAGCAACAGTTGTGTGATTGCCAAAACTGAAAGATGGGAAGACTCTGATGAATCATCTGATGATGAAGAAGAAGTTAGGGACATGTGTTTCATGGCACAAGAAGATCAAGGTCATTTGGTCAAATCCGATGTTGAATCCGGTCGCTGGGTGGATATTGTAATGAAAAAGGTCAGTAATTTTGGCTTTGAAGAAAATGAGGAACACAAACTGGACCTTTTGGTTCTTTAGAGGCTGACATCTCATTTGTTGAGACAGTGCGTTCAGAAAGCCTAAAAATGTTTGAAAATAATGCTTCTGAACTGAACGCCAGTCATGCCAGACTGAAAGAACTGAAAGATGTTCAATTGGCTCTAAAAAGTTATCAGTCTATGGTTGCCACTTTAGAGTTGGAAAAAGAAGAGTTAAAAACCATCCTTGAAAAAGAACAGAAAAATAATTAAATCTTGGATGAGTGCACCAAAACCAGATGCTGCAATTAAAAAACTTTTGCAAATCAAAAAACAGCATATGAATCTGGTGATCTTCACATGGCATCTATAATCACTGATTAAGATGCACTTCCAAAGGAAATGAAACCTAAAATTATTTTTCCTAAAGTTGGCAAACAAAAAACTGTGACTGATAAGGCCCAGGAACAATCTGAGGGTAAATCTGAAACAGCTCAGACAACTGTTTCAGAAAGGAAGGCTAAATCCAAAAAGCCATCCCCTCAGACTTCATCTAAGGTTCCAAAAGGCCAAAAGAAGAAGAAAATTATCTCCCCCACTGAGCCATCTACCTCGGATTCAGGTAAGGCTCAGGTGTCTAATGAAGAATCTATTTTGTTAAGGTTAGAAAGTCAATTTCAACTATTGGCTAGACAAGTGCAGAGTTGTAATGCACGTTTAAAAAATGTTGAAACCACTCCTCTACAACCTAAACAAAATGCAAAACCTTTTTCTAAGCAAACAAGCAGAAATCTGAAAAGAAAAAGGTTGAAAACCCATCAAACCAACTAC
>CM067170.1:126569959-126644408 GCA_034093135.1 Erigeron breviscapus | reverse complement strand
TTAAGTGGCTTAGATTCTTGCAAATCAAGTTCTTAAAAACAACTAAGTGCCGAGCTTAATTCTCTGCAAATAGTGTAAATGACCAAGTTCTTAAAAACAACTAAGTGCCGAGCTTAATTCTCTGCAAATAGTGTAAGTAACCAAGTTCTTAAAAACAACTAAATGCCGAGCTTAGTTCTCTGCAAATAGTGTAAGTGACCAAATTCTTAAAAACAACTAAATGCCGAGCTTAGTTCTCTGCAAATAGTGTAAGTGACCAAATTCTTAAAAACAACTAAATGCCGAGCTTAAATCTCTGCAAACAGTACAACTTATAAAGTCACTTGGTCGAAGAATCAATTTCAACTATTTGCCGAGCAAATAACTCTGCAAATAGTACAAATAGAACTTGTACTTAGTCACACCACCCAAAAACACTTGTTTGCCGAGCTAAACTTCTGCAAACAATGCAAGTAGCACCAGTCTCAAATCAAGAATTCTCAATTCTCAAAAACAACTATTTGCCGAGCAAAAAGCTCTGCAAATAGAACAAGTGAAGTTCCAGTACTTAGCCAAATTTCTGAAACACGTATTTGCCGAGCAAGGAGCTCTGCAAATAGTACAAATAAGAATATCACTTAGCCAACGACTTCTGCAAATAGTGCAAGTAAGAATTCAACAACACGACAAAATAGTCGGTTATTTGTTGTCTTCTTCGTTCAACTAACACCTCATTTGCAGAGAAGATTGTAAATCTTCGATATCTTCTTCATTTTTTTCGAATTAGAACTCGAATTGTATATCAAAATGTTCAGAAAATCAATGCGCACATATCCTGAAACAAATTAGATGCTAATTTCAACTGGAAATCAAACCCTCACGAACATGCGATTTGTAGAGCTCGATCAAAACTACTCAAATGATGAAATTAGCTTCTGAAATTGATAGCGAAGGAAGATATATTGATATAAAATCGATCGGTGAACAAAATAAGGACAGAAACACACTTAATTTGCAGGAATCACTGAAACAGTGAGCTCTGCAAATGAACCTTTCAGAAAAATTACTCAAATTCTGAAATTAAGCACAAATTAAGCTTGTAATAAGCTTGTGGATCGTTCAGCAACTCTGATTGTGCTCTGATACCAATTGTTAAACATAAATGAGCTTTAATGTGGAAATATGGATAGTGTGTGTTTGTGTGTTTGTGTGTGAAAGGGAGGTTGAAGATGATAGGGAGGAGAGAGAAAGTAATTAAGTGAGATGTAACTATGGAATTAATGAAAGGCTCCTTACAAAATGATTAAGGAAAGGGTATTTATACATATGATCTAATTATAACTACTACTCCTTCCACTATTAGCTAATTTACAATTTAACACCATTTTATATTTCAATAAAATCAAGGACAACTTGTCCAAGTACGGTCGACACACCCGGTTCACCAACTCCATGAACACCGCCGGTGCATTAATCAACCCGAAGGCAACGGTAAATTCAAAATGACCATACCTTGTACGAAACGCCGTCTTTGGTATGTCATCTTCATGAACTCTAAGTTGATGATAACCCGAACGGAGATCGATCTTTGAGAAATATTTGGCACCTTGCAATTGATCAAATAGGTCGTCGATTCTAGGAAATGGATACCGGTTCTTCACCGTAAGCTTGTTCAATTCCGGGTAATCGATACACATCCTAAAAGACCCATCTTTCTTCTTCACAAACAATATTGGAGCTCCCCAAGGCGATTGACTAGGACGAATGAACCCTTTCTCTTGGAAGTTCCTTGAGTTGAGATTCTAATTCTTGCATTTCCGTCAAAGCAAGTCTATATCGAGCTTTAGCCACGGGCGCGGCTTCGGGAATCAAGTTGATACGAAAGTCAAGTTGACGAGACGGGGGTAGACCTGGTAGATCATCCGGAAAGACGTCGGAAAAGTCACGAACAATAGGAACTTTGTGACGGTAGCACTAAAAACCTTGGAACTAGAGGAATCGGATGTTTCACCTTGAACTCTAAGAATTTTACCATTAGAAAACGGTATTTTGACAACTCTCTCACCACAATCAATACCGCATTTCAACCGCCGTCATCCAATCCATACCCACAATGATGTCAAAGCTTCCAATATCGAAAGGCATAAGATCAATGAAAAATTCGACGTCGTTTAAAGTCAAGATACAATCACGAAGCACTTGACTAAGTCTAGTTAGAGCACCATTGACCATCTCAATATCAAGCACATAATTTAAGGCACAAGGATGAACATCTATCAAGGAACAAAACTATGGGACACGAAACTATAATCGGCTCCGGAATCAAATAACATCGTGGCATAATGACCGTTAAGAAGAAATGTACCTGCCACCACATTTGGATCATTGCGGGCTTCATTTGCATTCACCGCAAAGGCTCTCCCCCTTTGCACTTGATGGCCTTGTTGGCCACGGTTTTGGTTAGGACCGGCGATTTGGAGTTGATTTGGATGAACCGCCACTTGAACATTTTGTCCCACCCATTGAGGGCAAGTATTACGGTAATGGTCGGTGCTTCCACATTCATAACAACCTCCCCGTTGACCCCTTTGATTGTTAGCTTGAGGAGGAAATGCTCAGAGAGGAACCGCATGGGTAGGAGCCTCTCTCGGGGTCCTACAATCTCTAGCAAGATGACCGATTTGATTGCAATCATAACATGTCCCACAAGGAGTGGTGGGAGCATGATGTCGAGAGCATTTATTACAAAGTGGATGAGGACCCACATAAGCCTTCTTTGCCGGTTCAATTGCCGTAAACACTTTTCCTTTATTAGGGCGTTTAGGGTCAAACCTACCCACTTTCTTCACCCCACTTGACTCCGGTACATCCTTCCTTTTTGATGATGATGCTTTGCTCAACTCACCGCTCTAAGTAGGTCCTCGGTAACACTACCGGCTCGATTAATGGCTTCCGGTCAAGGAGGTAGGCATGATATTATTCACCAAGTGTCGGACTTGTGGAGTCAAGCCCATAACAAACTTTTCAATAGCTCGAGCCTCGGGAGACACCAAGTGTGGAATAAGAGTTGACAAATCTTGAAATCATCGAATGTACCCCTTATAATCCGCCCCATTCATTTGGAGTTAAATGAACTCCAATATTAAAGTTTGAAGCTCATAGGGAGGGCAAAATCTCTCCTTCACCAAAACCTTGAATTGACCCCAAGGTATAGCATTGCCCGCCCCTACTTCCTTGTTCCACCAACTCAATGCATCACCTCTAAACATGTCGGTTGAGTAGGTAACTTGATCATCATAAGTACAATGGCCCCTAGTAATCACCGCTTCAATCTCTTCAAGCCACCTTATACAAGGCGTGGGACCCCCACTCCCATCAAACTCCGGGGCTCCACAACTCTTGAAGTCTTTGAAAGTGCACCCTTGACGGTACACTCCGTGTTGATTGAACATTGGAACATAGTTATCATGCATTATCAGTGCCTCTTCTTCTTCCACTACTACCGGTTGAACACCTTCATTGTTCACATTCACTTGAGCTTCAACATTTGGCATCGTATTATTGGGTGCTTGGAGAGATGCCGTGACTTGGGCAACTATGGTAGGCATGATGTTTGTGACCGCTTGAGCGATCACGGTTGCCAAGTCGGGTGTTGGTGCTTCACCACCACCTTGAACTCCCTCTTGACCTCTTCCACGGCCCCTACCTCGGCCTCTACCACCACCTCTACCTCTACCACCCCCACGACCTCTTCCTTGAACTTCTGGTTGAGGCTCTTGAGAAATCTCTCTATAAGTAGTCCCGACTCTTCTTGGTCTCACCATTACTATAAAACAAGGAATACGTCGACTCGAAAAGTTAGTCTCTAAATGCTCACATGTTAGTCACACAAGTAGTTAATGGGATGACTTGTTGGTATTCGTCTGCCCAAGACACATATTAAACTGACGTGGCTAGTACGTGATGATCCAAGTCGGGTCATACCCAATAACAAGCTAGACAAACACTTATGGTATTTATTTATATGATTTGATCTTTAAATAAATATCAATACTTGAAACATTTAGAAAGTGGGTTTCTAAATAATTGTACTTGAGATATGTAAATAAATTATATGGATGATTTATTTTGAGAGAAATGTAAATATGTTTATTTGGCAAAATAAACATTTATATGTGTTGTGTATAATATATAACATGTTACATAAGGTATGTAACAAGTTACAAGACTTTTATATAAAATGTTTTATATAAAATACAAGTTTATAAAATTGGTGGAAAATGCCCATGTGATGGACCTAGGGGCCCCCCCCCCCCCCATGTGCATTTTGATGTGTTGTTCAACATACAACACTTGTTGTCTTGCATGGTTTACAAGACATATAAACACACAACACTCAACATAGAGTGGATCAACTCTAACATGCAAAAGTAAGAATTTTTTCTCTCAACTTTCTCAAGAGCAAAACTCTCCTCTTTTTCTCTTTTATTTTCGGCATCAAGGAGGAAAAAAAGGAAGGGTTTTCAAGTTAAAATCCTAGCATAGTTTGGGTGTTTGTTGATAGTTTGGGGTATACAAGCTTGAGGTTCTTCTAGGTTGAAGACTTGCCACTTCAAGATCATCATCTCCTTCTATCAACCTTCTCATTAGCTTGGAAGAAGGTAGTCTTCTAAACACCCTATGGTTGTTGTTTTGTATGTATGTTATTCATATACATGGATCCTTATTGTTTGGGTTTTCTTTTAAAAGTTAAACTTTGGTTTTAACCACATATAACATATTGAAATGGTTCAATTTTCCGCTGCGTTTTAATATTATAAGGATAATATTACTTTGATAAAAACCCAAAAATCCCAGACATATCATACATCAATCATATCTTTACACTAAGGAAAAAGTACTAATGTTCTAGGGGAATCATTATGTATCATGCCATCATACCAAGTTCACAATAATTGTCCATCATCAAACCACATACTCACGTTCAATACATCATACAACCAAGCAACTAACAAGCGGTTTAAAGTATAATCCAAATCCGATATGCCCTCTAGTTATTGATCGGGTATGTATACAGGGTGTACCAACGGCTAACCCTCCACCCAACCAACTCCCAGTAAGCATATCGGTTCCTTATTATACTCTAAGCCAAACATGTGCAATCCGTGATGTCATTAACTTGTTATAATACCGGGTGACCATAAAATAGTTGATCAGGCTCTTTTAGGGTTGCCACAATATTATATCATGTTAATGCCATAACTTCATTTTGCCCTAAATCATCAAACAACATCAATTCAAATCATCTCAAGCCAACAATATGCACATGACCTCATTGACCTCAAATAACCACATTGACCTCATGCACTTGACCATTACACAAACAACACATTGATCACATCAAGCCAATTGTACTCATGTTATCACATATAATGAACCTTCCTACGAATTCCAAGTGTACACTTCTATTGCTCATATAGTTCACGTTGCATACAAGATTCCTAATCATGCATGCTATATGAAGAGTTTTACTTAAGCCGTAGTCTAGGTCAATCCACCTAATTCTCTACGACCATGCATTGGGCCACCATTCTGTAACACCCCAAACTAGGCTTGGAATGCACCGAAAAGCATGACACAAGATGAAATTATCGTAGAACGGACTATATGAACTTAAAAGGATTCCGTGAACCCAACAGTTAATACATAATGTCACAAAAGCATAAGAAGCATACAACCATCAAAAGTTTACAAAATAATATCAAAAGATGGCTCATGATCCTAAGCAAATCCCATCATCGGGTAATGAATCACGGATCCATAGTCTAAGTCCAACTTCTAGCAAGGCACATCAAGCTCTTGGGTTCTCTTGGTTACCTGAAAAGTGTACTAAACAATGTCAACACTAGGTTGGTGAGTTCGTAGGAAAGAAATGACAAGAACACATACCAATGTCATCCATATCATAAACAAGCAATAAGAACGCAAAATTCGATATTTATAAATGTCTAGCTAGTTCTATGACCCCCCGCATGTACACAAGGTCCCTCAAATGTCATCTTGTCATCCATAATGTCATCAAGTACTTTAAGTACCCGTATAATGTCATCAAGCACTTAAAGTGCCCGTTTATGTTGTCGTCATGTCCATTATGTCCATCATTGTTCTCAACCCGTTACAAATTGTCCATAAATGATCAACAATGTCCACACATTATCAACACACCATGTGCATACACTTCCTACGTTACTACTTTTGATAAATCGTAGATGCTTATATATAGGGTCACCCGCAGCCTTCCCACCACATCTACAACCTCTCAAAGGCAATAACGACATCCATGTAGGCACAACTATCCTACTAATCATTTAAACAACCATACACAATAATCATAGCATGAATAAATAATCACACGTCAAACAATTCAATCAACCGATCATTCAACCAATAATGTCATCATGCACGTACGTACACTTTTCAGCCCGACTCTTAAAAGAGGAAGGGAAGCTACGAAAACTCACCTTGATCGGCAGAGACAAGTTGATTTTCGGGTTAGAAGCGTTCAATAATCGTCACGAGTCCAAACCTATCATTATTCATGTACAATTCATATTAGGTCACCACTTAAACCCTAGGTAAGGACCACGACTTTGAACGACCCGTTTGACTCGTATATGACACTTTAGAATTTAAGGAAAGTTCCATTTGAAAGCTCATTAAGACCGAAGAATACAAGATTTGAAGCTAGACACAAAAGCTGGAAAACAAACTTTACAAGGCAGCGTCTAAGACGCTTCCCCTTGGCGTCTTGCACGTTGGGTCGATAATGGGTGAGCGTAAAAGATGGCTAGCTGCAGCGTAAAGGACGGTGGGCCAGTTGGACTGGCGTCTGGGACGGTCACAAGCAGCGTATTTGACGGTGGTTAAAACCCTGGGTGGCGTCTCAAACGGTGGTTGCCACCGTCTTAAACGGTGGCTCCCATCTAGGTATTTTAGCGTCTGAACCAGCGTGTACCAAGCGTAAAACAGAAGTTACCGTCTGGTTGGAGCATTCTAGGCCACCGTCTGGGACGGTGGTTTAGGCGTGTGGGACGGTAGAAAGGAGCTGAACAACTTACACAAGCCAAACAGCCCCCAACGAGCCAAACACACCCCAAAACCCTAAAATTTCTATCTTTAAGCTTTTACTCGATTTGCACAGCTCCAAGACCCAACTTTAAGTATAGTTGAACGAAATTAAGCATAAAGAAACTTGTTTCACCTTCCAAAACCATTCCTTAACCTCATTTATGTGCTTAACCCGTTTTTGACCCATTCGCAACCCTAACTCGACCCAAAACCTAATTTTTGGCTTAGAATTCGGTTTGAGAAGTTCCTTGACCCGTTTTTATTTATAACTAACATGTTTGAACATAACCCACTCAATAATTACATTTCATAATATCACTTTTGACCCAAAAACGGTTTTGACCTAAATTAAAGACTTTGAAACCCTAATTTCGGTTTTTGAAGCTCAAAAGACCAAGAGTATTTAGATTTAGTTGAAAGACATGTTTAACAACTTGAAATGATGAATTTGAGCTAGAAATCACTTACCAAAACCTCCACAAGAAGTCAAACCCGAATTTGACCTAGTTGAAGACTTTTCTTGCACCTTGAACTTTGAATTTTTGATATGTTGCAAGAATGATGATATAGATGATGATTTTGTTACTAATCTTGTTGAAATCAGAATAAATGAGTCAAGATCTTAGAGAGATTTGAGAGTGTGTGTGCATTTAGTGAGATAGAGAGAGAAAATGCAAGAGGAATAAATGAATGGATGTAAGTATGGATAAGGTGGGGAGGGTTGGGTTAGTCTTGGGTGGGTCATGGGTTGGTCATAACCCATAGATAGGATCCATTTGCATCTACTAGTTAAATTAAATGTCATCTAACAATATAAAAGTCGATTAACACTAACAATGATCTCGACTAGCATATTAATTTCAAATAAAAAGGAAATTAACCCTTTTGAACACATTGAAGCCAATTGAACCACAAATTGCACTTGGATATATTGATTAACTAAATACTTAGTCAAAATGTACATGAAGTCAAAGAGTCAAGGATCGCGATTGTTACAAGATGGCTGGCACTCTATTGAGATGCCACGCCTCTTTCACAATTTAGTGGGTATAATACCCGCTATCCGCTAAAATTCCAACTAAATTAACCCCATATCCAAAAATAAAATACTAGGAAATTAATTTAATGTCAAACTACAAAAAGGGGTTCATTTATTTATTCTAAAAAATCTTGGGGTGTTACAGGTAATCAATAACTTCGCTATGGCTTCAATAAAGGAGATTGCATGCTTGTTGATCATAGGCACAAAATCAGCTTCTACAAAACAAATACTATTTGTGTATCCAATTATTTTGTGGATACCATGGATCCTTATAACTTTGTGACTATACGTAGTCAACTACTTCCCCACATTGGGCCAACCTTTTTAGCTTTTAAATCAATGGGAAAAAGCGCATGTTGTACAAAATATAATCATTTGTGACACTACATAGAAACTAAAATACATTTGCCCAGTGGATGAGAAACCAGTGTCAAACCTTAGTCTCTAAAATTATATTTATACTATGGTTAATTTATGAAAAGAACAACCGGTTAATTGGGATTGTTCTTAATTTATTTATTGTTGTGTTAGTTTTTATAGCTTTAAGTATTTTTTTTATATAATTGTGCTAGCTTTTTATACGTACATATATATATATATATATGATTTTTTTATAGGTTTCTCCCACGTTTCACGCAGGTTATAATCTAGTTAATAAACATATTAACATAGTCTACTTCTTTTGTTGGCAAATAATGTATTACATTACCATATTAAATGTGCTTCTTCTGTTTTGAAGCTATTAGAAATTGATAGCTTTATTGTAGTGTATCCCACCATAACATTACATTGTAAGCACTTTTTCATATGTTTAAATTAGATTAAAGTTCACGTCTATATATAAATGCACACTCGATATTTAATTTACAATTAAACAATTCATCAAATATATACAAACTCGTAAGAAAGTTAGACTTTACAAATATTACAGTAACATTTAATTGGTTGGGGTTTGTTTAATAGTTTGTGTTTTGTCCTTAAAACTTGAAAGGAAAACCAAAAAAAGGGGGTTTGACCTTTTTGACCGATTCACAACGGTTCGATTGTCGACCCGGTCCACCCAACCAGTCCGATTCGAGCGGTTCAATCCGGTTCAATGTCAGGGAAATAATCGGTGACTTTAAAACCGAAAATCTTCAAAACCCCGGTCCAACCACGGTCCAACCGACTAGTTATCAACTTGTTTAAATAAGTATTATACTATTATGAATTTGTAAAATATTCATGCATATGTGTTTTTGAAGCCCTTTGGGTCTTCACAAACTTTATTAATCTTTTTAGACGAATAAACTTTTTTTATTAATTCAGGTTTAATAATTTGAAAATTAAAAAAAAAACCGCAATAGACTTGTCACTCCAAGTGAGTCGAACCTAAGACTATGGGTAAAAACTAACTTATTAATCTTTTGTGAACTATTTCTTCTTTTATTTTTCATTTTTGGTTTCTTCAATTGTCTAAAAAGCCCTCTCCCTTAGGTCTTTACAAATAGAATATGTAAGTTCTTTTTTTCTTTTTGTCTTATTTTCACAAATGGAAGGAATAACAGTACATATAATAAGCACATATATTTTTCTTAATATATTTGTACACAGCCAAATTGAGCAGTGGATCGACTTTTGTGCATTTGAGTTTGATACAAACTAAAAATATATATTTTTCTTAATATATTTGTAAATTGAGCAGTGAATCAACTTTTTTACAGTTGAGACTTGAGAATGATACAAATTTCAGGGGACGATCATAACAAGAGTGGGACATCGCAACTACATCAAAACTGTTAGTCACTTGATGCAAAATGCTTAAAGGTGCCTTGTTTTGGGTATCGAGATATCTACCAAACCATGGTTGGTGTAGGAGCTTTTTTGGTGTTTGTTTTTAGGTACATGTGAACATGAACATTGGTGTCGTGATGTTAAACCTATGGAACTTATCCAGTTTGCTTTTATAAAACCAAAATCTATAACTAATTTGGACCGGTTTTCACTCTTATAGAAACGCAACCATAAAAAACTTAACCAAAAAAGGAGTGTTAACAACTACAATGTTTAGAACGACAACACTTGTACCATTGTACCTTCTATAGAAGTTCATTCCACGTCCATTTACTTTTATATTTTTTTATTTGTACACCTGTTTGACTAGTTTGAATTAGCTACCATATTGTTAACGGAAATAAGGTTAGTGAATATACAGGCAAGTTAATAACAAAATATAACTTGTCGTTTTGTTATATAGAATGCCGCATTTCAGTACTAATAACTACTATTTCTTTATATTAAAAAACTTGGATGTAATATTTGAAAGTCGTGTAAACATAACATCTACATTTATAATTGTATACACCTTTGCACATTATAAAGTAAATCGGTATTAATTTTGATCTTTCAGCCTGTTTTTTAAGCCGGCCACATTCACACGGTCTCGAGTCTGGCCGTCTCTCATCATTGGACGATACACTAGCCTCAAAAACCTTATGGGGAGGTCATAATGCATATCCAATGTAGTACCAGGGACAAGGATTTCTCCTTAACCTTGTCCTTTACTCCTTTTGTACTCAATATAGTTTTGATGGAAGACTTAAGGTTAAAGGAGTTGATCTCCATCTTGAAATGGGATTAAAGTTTCACCCATATACTACTTTGTTCTTTAAAAGGTAAATTCGCTTGAAACTTCGTATTACGATTCGACAACCAGAGATTTAGCATACGTTGTATTAACCAGGTCCGCGTTAGAGAACTCCCTTGAAGTAGAAATGTCTATTTCAAATATCCGATGGGGGAAACCCCTACTAATCCGCCCGAAGACACGACGATTAATAGGGGTAAATCTACTACAACACACATAAGAACAAAAATATATTACCATATACATCTTCATTTCATCACTTAATAAGCAGCTTAAGCAGAAGATCAAATATCTTAACGACATATTACTCATGGTGTCGTCATCTTTTTTTTTTTTTTAGAACGGCAGTATATTAATAAAAAGACCACTAGCGAAGTACTAGAGGCCAATACAACAGTGCAAGATACAATTACAATAAAAGCCTAGAAAGACAACATGCAACAGCAGTCTAGACTCTTCTTGGGATTGAACTGCAAGGATTACAAAAAGGATGAAAAAAATCCTCACCCACAGAGGCCGAGCCACCGGTTTTCACTCTGTAGTGTTTTTGATGCAAACCCATATAAATCCCAAGAACACGAACCAGTGAACAACAAGCTCCATAGACACGACTATAAGAAAAGAAGAGGGTTTTGAAACCACTCATTACGCGACACACACAATTTACGACACCTGCTCGTGACCCACAAGAATGATTGGGAGACAATGAGATCGAACAAGACATCCGTCCTTTGAGACCCCGGAGAGAAGACCTGTTCATTACGATGTTTCCAAATCGCCCAAAGCATACAAAAGATGATAGCCTCGATGCACTGTTTCTTGGAAATCTTGATATTCATATCATCAATATATTTAAAAGTGTCTTCCAAAGTTCCCAGCACCACAAAAGGGAAATCTAGCCAATTGGAAATTAAACTCCATAACCTATTTGCCACCCTACAATTCAAAAAGAGATGAGTTGTAGATTCCTCGCCACTTGAGCATAATGGGCATAGTACTGAAGGAATGTCAATTCCTTTATTAGATAGATTACATCGAGTAGGTATCCGATCAAGAAGAACTCTCCACACTAGTATATTAACCTTTTTGGGAACAAGGTTGTTCCATCTAGATTCAACCAAAGGGTCCATCAAGGATTTGTCGTCAATGAGAATTCTAGTTTCCTTGACTGAAAAGTCGATAGAGTCTGAAACATTCCACAGCCACCTATCCTCTCTTTCAACCAGGACGATATTGTTAATGATGGATTGGAGTTCCAGCCATTCAGTCTCCTCAGCCCCCCCTCTAATCGGGCGACGCCATGAAGGAACAAAAACAGACCCGTTCCATCGATCCGATACACAAGTATTTTTCTGTTGTTCAAGAGAAAAAAGACGAGGGAAGCGCACCTTTAGCGTGGTGTAGCCATACCAAATGTCGTGCCAGAAGGTAGTCGATCTCCCATTCCCAATCTTGATCTTTAGAGAATGAAGAGGAATAATGTTTTTTTGGTCTAATTCAATTGCTAGTATAGACATTTGCTGCCAAATGCCATGCTTCTGCCCATTGTCATTCGTCCAGGACCAAAAAGATATAGGATTATAAAGATTTTTTAGGACTTTAACCCACAAAGCTTCAGGAGAATTTACAAAACGCCACCTCCATTTTAATAGCCACCCTTTGTTGAGAGAGTCTAACGAGCCAATTGCAATACCGCCACAATGTTTGCTAGCAGTAACATGATCCCATCTAATCCAATGCATTCTATTTTTGCCTTCATTATCTCCCCAAAAAAAATTAGCCCGCATGGATTCAAGTCTTTTTCTAACCCCAACCGGCATACGAAAGGGGGACATATAATAGGTTCCCAAAGAGCCAAGGATAGATGAAACAAGCGTAGAACGTCCGCCAATGGATAAAAGATTAGCCTTCCATTTAGACAACCGTTTGGAGAATTTGTCAACTATAGGTTTCCACGAATCAACTTTTGACATGTTAGCACCAATAGGGACCCCTAAATACACGAATGGAAGCGACTCTTTAGAGCAGCCAGCCACTCTTGCAAAATGATCCAAATCCGAGCCCCTAACCCCTATACCATAAAGCTTGGACTTCTGTAAATTAATTTTGAGCCCCGAAGCCAAGAAAAAACACGAAAAAGCTGTCATGGTATTTCTCAGATTATCCTCCGACCATTCCCCCATGAATAGTACATCGTCAGCATAAATAAGATGCGAGAGGGACAAATCACCAACCTGGATGCCGCGTATATCACCTGAAGCTTTCAAATCTTCCAACATCACGTGTAAACCCTCCATAGCTAAAATAAAAAGAAACGGAGCCATTGGATCACCTTGACGAATGCCTCTTTCCAAAGTGAATTCACTGGTCGGGCACCCATTGATAAGAATAGACGACTTGGAAGAATAAAGACACCCAGAGATCCAACTAATCCATCGCCGACCAAATCCCATGAAAGACATGATAGACAAAAGGTAGCTCCAGTTAAGCGAGTCATACGCTTTTGCAATATCAAGTTTAAGAAACAAAGCTTTTTTCTTCTTTCTTTTGTAGTAATCGACAATTTCATTCAAAATGAGAGGCCCGTCAAGAATATTCCTCCCCTTAAGAAAAGCCGATTGAGACGAACTCACAACCGTATCCAGAACAGTGGCCAACCTATTTGCCAAGATCTTCGCAATGATTTTATATTGAATGCCAATTAGACTAATAGGTCTATAATCATCCACAACAAGAGGGTTAGAGACTTTTGGTATAAGAGTAATAAACGAAGAGTTACAACCAGGAGGAAGAAAACCTGTTTGGAAAAATCTCGTCACAAAAGCGATAACGTCATCTTTGAAAAGATCCCAATTCTCTTTTAGAAAACCAAAAGTGAAACCATCCGGACCCGGAGACTTATCATTTCCACATTCCCACACAGCCGTTCTCACCTCAACTTCATTAATATCACGCTCTAAAGATATCGCCTGGTCGTGGGATATGGATTTAAACCTGTGGCTCTTAGACGGCATTCGCAGACAAGGTTGTCTCTTGAATTTGGAAGTGAAGTGATCGAGAAAAACCTTCTTTATGTCGGCAGGATTATCCACCCATATACCTTCAACTTTCACCCCTTGAATACCAAGAGATTTTCTAGATTTATTAATATAAGAGTGAAAGAATCGTGAATTTTCATCGGCTTCAACACACCAATTTATTTTTGATTTTTGTTTAATATCTAGAGCAACCCTTAACTCAGCCTCCATGATTTTATGAACCAACTCTTTTCTATTAAGCACATAATTATCATCCGCAATCCCACTCTCAAAAACATGATCCATTTCAACAAGTTTAGCGTTTAGATCAGCCACCTCATTTCGATTATTTTTTACCCGAATCCATTCTTTAATGTCGACTTTGAGTTGTTTGAGCCTTAGCCTAAACCTGTTCAACGGGCACCCAATAATAGATACCGAATCATCCCATGAAGACTTAACTAGATCATGGAAAACCTTGTAAGCGAGACCAAGAGTTAAACACCTTAAACGGAATCCGCCCAAAATCAAGTTTCTTTTGAAACAACAGGATAGGATGATGATCAGACACATTACGATCTAAGACATTAGCGACATAGTTCCCCATCAGTGACCATAGATAGTGCGATATAAGAAACCTATCCAACTTAGCAGCCGAAGATCCCCCAACGCGAGTGAATTTATAGCCACCCAACGAAATATCAACCAAATCATTGTCAATAATAAATGAATTGAAAGAATCAGCATTACTTTGCAGAAAACTAGAACCAATCCTTTCGGAAACATTTCGGACTGAGTTGAAATCTCCAAACACAATCACATTGTTGTCACATGAAGAAATAAAACTAGAAAGAAATCTCCAGACATCTCTCTTCTCCGATTCATCATGAGGAGCATACACATTTATCATAAAGCAATGAACATTAGAGTTAGACCAAGTACCCTCCACGATTAGCACGTGAGGGAAGCTAAGCACTTTGCAACTACGAAACACAGACGGGTTCCACAACGAAAGGATACCCCCAGAATGACCCCTGGCTGAGGAAGTAGCAAAATCAAATTGACAATTCCCCCATAGTTTCCTAATTTTAAACAAATCAACAGAGGACATATACGTTTCTTGTATGCCACAAAAATTGACGCAATGTTTCGATAGAATGGCAGAGACCTTAGCAAGTTTACTAGGATCTCTCCCACCCAATCCACGTAAATTTAATGAAAGAATGTTCATTTCAAAAATTGACCTTCACTAATCCCCTTCACTAATTTTTCCAAAACATTATCCTCTGGTGGGATTTGAAGCCCCACATTGTTACCAAGTCGGGCCAGTCTATTCAAGCCAGAAGTTGGCGATTCCACCCCCGTACTACCACGATACCTGCCGCCAAGTGTTACTGAATGCGCATCCGAGCTAGAGTCACTTTGCCGAACCGTATTTTTGTTTGGAACAACTTGTTTAGCCGCACCTTTATAAACAGGAGGAGTCGAAACGGATGAGCTAAACGTGTCTTTTATTTCCATATCACATGACCCATGATCTTTATTAGTCTCCTCATTATTATTATCATTTTGGATAGAAGCACCAGAGGCAAAATCAACCGGGTCGTAGCTGTCTCGATCACCATTATACGCAGGCTGACCAGTAGTACCATTAACATGAAGGTCACTTTGAGGGATTTTCAGATTAGCATTCAATTCCACCAAACACTCATCGTGAACATTAGTACCCACATTAGTACTTTTTTCTTCCTCAACCACAACGTCATTTACAAGACAATTATCAAAGACCTCATTATTATTACCACCTAAATTGTTCTCCAATCTATCATTTTCAAACCCCTCGGCAATAAACGATTCCCCTATAATTTAACCTTCTTCAATAGAATTCAAGTTCACACTATCAACCCCACGAACGTCAACCTCCTTCATCAGACGTTCTATGGATGTGGTGTCGGCAGAAGTGTCCGATTCACTATTATCACTATCATGTGAATCGTCGTAACCCGAGTCCTCATCTGATCTAGATTCCTCATCGTCTTTCTCGTCTAGGGAATCGTCAGATGCATCGTCATCTGGTGAAACAAAGTCGGGTGCCCAATAAGAAAACTAAGTGGCATTTATGCTAAAAATTTGTTTACGGTATGAAACGTTAAAAGATTCTTGCACGCGTGACTTGGATTCAGTAAGAACACAAACTTTTCCATGCGACATTGGCCCATTATTACCCATATCCACAAAAACGATACTCCCCCATCGACCTCCCAGTTTCTTATAAACATCCGGAGCCCACGACGCCAAAGGTAATCCCACAAGGTCAATCCAAACACACCTTTCTTCCGGAACAAAGTCAGGAGACACATCTTTATATTCCGAGAACAAAACCTTAAATGCTTCAGACGATTTGAAGCACTCGACTTGGCCCAAAGAGTCGAATCCCAGCCAAACCCATCGACCCCCAACATATCTAATAGCCACGTTGATAAATCCCTCGGATTTAGAATTAATTAGGAGGTCCTTAATCACGTTTATATCATATACTTTAGCTAGAACGCTGTTTTCCAATTTTTCATAATCCATACAATCGTCATCAGAAATAACCACAATGTTATCTAAATCCAAGTGTTCCCCGTTACAAGCAGAAGCCCCCTCGGCCTTATACCCATTGTTACCCGAAGGTTTCTCAGCCTTATTACCCAAAACTGCCTCAGCATAAGATTTAAAAGAGTGAAAAACATTAGCATTAGATTGAATAGGTTGTGAATTAATACCTACAGAGGGCATTCCCACAGAACCTGAATCAGGCCGAGAGTATTTAGCCACATCCGCAAACAAATGGAAATTACCCATCCAGATCGATTTAAGATTGGAGACCAACAGATTGATATCCTCTACGCCTTTGAAACGAACAAATCCAAAACGATGGCCTGATTTAGACTTTTTAGCGGCAATGTAGACATCCACCACCGTGCCCCATTGATTACAAACATCCCACACCTCCTTAACAGTCGCTTTCCAAGGAATGTTTGTGATGAAAATTGAAGAAGACATATTCTCAATGACACGCTGATTAGGGGTACGGGTTTGATTTCGCAACCCATTGTTACGATTCTTGCCATGCATAACATTACGATTAGGTTGGGGTGGTTGCTTACTCGAGATCCATTGCCATTTTCCATCTTTTTTGGTCAAGCGATCACCTTCTTTGCCTTGCCGTCGATCGCCCATAGTAGGTTTAGTTACCCCTGTTACTTTGGCGTCGTCATCTTCTAATTCAAGTAACCTCATCCATACCTTATGTGTCATGTACTATGTGATTATGATTAACACTTTTATAACCTACACATCTACCCAATATATTTTCCAGCTTTATTATCTACAAAAACTACACCGACCTTTATTACTTACAAAATACTCTACACTGTTACTATCGTCGTCGCCATCGCTGTTGCATTGCACGTACCCCTCTGGTTGGATTATATTCAACCAATGAATCTTTATCTTTATCGCTATTGATCGATCATAACTCTCCAATCCTTATCAAATTGATTGATATGTCATTATTAATTTAATTATAAATTAAAAATCCTAATAATCATTATCCAAATATATTATATTAGTATTTATATTAATATTTATAGAAAAAATCTCACTAATTTATATTTTTTTGTTTATCAATAATTTACACTTTTTACCCTCACTAATTTATTTATAATTAATCTTATCTTGAACAAGTTATAAATAATACGTATATTTAACAAAAGCATAAATCTAATAAGTAATAAACACAAAAAATAAATGTAACTTTAAATTATTCAAATACTAATAAACGAAAGAATAATGTTATTTTCTGCTTGAAATGATTAATACTCTTAAAAAATAACTTATAAATCCTTCTAATATCATAAAATTTTGACATGTGTAATCCATTTTTTTTTGTAAAGTTAATTTCGATTCAGACGTGTTGGAGACAATTTTAACCAGCGATTTGCTGGACCTCCAACCCCCTGCTCATGGAAAATACCTTGAGATGAGAAACCCAAGACTCGAACCCGAGACCTTGGAAAAACTCACCTCCGGCCCACATAATGGATTTAGAAGATACCCCTGACCAACCCACCTAAGTGGAGTTGGTTATTATCTTTCTTATCTCCTCTAATTTTTTCCATGTAACATGATTAAAAGGATTTTAGGCTCGTTACTTTAATCATTTCTCATTTACTTTTACTATTTTTAAGCAAATACTTGGCCAGTTGGCCTGGCCTGGCACCCCATAAACTATATTTAGCCACACTTTCTTTCCATTGACTTATTACATAGTAGTATTTGTGTTACCCTAAAAACTAAGTCGGCCATCAAATCAAATCAGAATACGATTCAATCATTGAACCCCAAAATGGCACTCGTGAGTTTTTCCTTTTACTTATCAATTTATATGCTCTGCTTCTTCTATATTATGTTTATATATATACATATATATGATTATTATTACTATTATGTTTGTGTTGTTAGAACTCTTTTTTACTGATTTAGCTTAGCTAGGCTTTATATTTGGATTTCTGTTTTTGTTGTATTTTATTAATATTCAATTAAATTTTCTTGTAATCCAAATCATCCATCTATCTTAGTTATAGTAAATCAATCTTAGAAGTTGTTCTGTGTGATTTTAGGACTTAATCTATATTATTATATACCCTTTTTGCTAGTTTTTTCTGATTAAATCTGCTTTATTTTATTATTTTATTTTTCTAATTTTTTTTTGTTAATATCAGGTTATGGATTTATAAAAACTGGTCTAAGTTAAAAAGTATGCCTTTAGTTGCAGAAATTTTTGTCGAAATATTTTTTTGTTAGAAAATGAAAGGGAGTCATATTATATGACTCGAAAACTACTGAAAATGTTTTCATTTCCTATTATCTTTGGGAAGGAGTTTAGCTGAAAACTATTTTAGTCAGTTTTTTTAGAAATCTACTTTTAGATCGAAAAGAGGGTTTTCTCTTTTCAATGAAATTTCCTTTATTAAAATCAAATTTGAACCAGCTTTGTTGTTTTCGAAACGCACCTCAGATACTTTTCCGGTTTTTCTATAATTAAACATGCGCGAAGTAATCTGTCTCGTTTTAGCCTATGATTGTTTGCTGTTTTTTAAATGTTATTCCTGGCTGGTGGAGATGGAGAAAGAAAAAATGCATCAATCTTTAAATGGATGGAGCAAAATGTTATGCATATATTTTACGCCTATTTATAATTACTTTATGCTACTTTTTGAGGTGTTGGTGTTACATTGTACAGTACATGGCGTGCCTTCTGGATTCTTAAAACGAGGGGTTACGTCAGTTTGAGATCATTTGATAGGTGTAATATTATGTCATTTGGTCACATTTTGTTCGATATATTCGGTGACTTTGTTGCAGATCATGCATGCTGGACGGGTAAACAAGAATGTTTACAAGGCTCTAATTGCTGCAGAATATGTTGGCGTTGATATCAAAATGGCTGATAATTTTGAGATGGGCGTGTCAAATAAGGCTCCTGAGTTTCTAAAGATGAACCCTATCGGAAAGGTATATTGGTTTTGAATTTAATGACTTAATCTGATTCACACGTTTCACTTTGTACTTCACTTTATAAAATGGTTTACCTTAAATGATTAAGCCTGTATGCAGATTCCTGTCCTTGAGACTCCTGATGGGGCGGTATTTGAGAGTAATGCGATTGCTCGTTATGGTGAGTGGCAAATTAGCCTTTTGATTCTAGTCTTCATCTGATTTTCGGTCGTGGTGCTTATTTTGTTTTCATGGTTTCTCAGTTGCCCATGGAACCTCTCTCTTTGGGTCTTCACAAATAGAATATGTAAGTTGTATTTTGTTTATTGTGTTGTTTTCACATAACAGTATGTATAATAAGCTGATGTATTTTTCTCAAAATATCTGTACAGGGTCAAATCGAGCAGTGGATAGACTTTTCTGCGTTTGAGCTTGATGCAAATTTAATGGGATGGTTACGGCCAAGAGTGGGAAATGGCAACTACATCAAACCTGTTAGTCACTTCTTTTTCTCTGCTGATCCTTCATTCGTTTTTTTAGGTTTTGCTTCTTTAATTGTTTTGTATTATGAGAAACGTATTCTTGCCAAACTTCTGGTGAAGTGTCTTTCTTATACACTGCCTAAAATGGGAAGTAATTGTGTCCAGTTTCTTACACTGTAACAACTTCTGTTATGACATGATTTATGGAAAGGGTCCTGCTGATAAATTTGTATGCATAATCTGAAGGTTGAGGAGAACTATATTTCTGGCGCGAAGAGAGGTCTTGATGCTCTGAACACGCATCTTGCTTCACGTACTTTCTTGGTTGGTGATGCCGTGACCTTGGCTGACATCATCGTGACGTGCAACTTGTTGCTGGGTTTTAAATTGCTGATGACAAAGAGCTTCACATCTGAGTTTCCACATGTTGAGAGGTATTTCTGGACCATGATTAATCAACCAAATTTCAGCAAGATAATTGGTGAAGTGAAGCAAGCAGAAGCTGTTCCTCCTCTTCCTTCAGCAAAGAAACCTGAGGCCAAACCAAAAGAGGAGCCTAAAAAAGAAGTCAAGAAAGAAGAGGCTCCTAAGCCAAAGCCTGAAGCTGCAGAGGAAGAAGAGGCACCAAAGCCTAAGGCAAAGAATCCTCTTGATCTACTACCTCCAAGCAAGATGGTTTTGGATGACTGGAAGAGGCTGTACTCCAACACTAAGAGTAACTTCCGCGAGGTTGCAATCAAAGGTATTTCTACACTCTTTTTTTTTAATGTATATCATGTACCATTTGAGTCAGAATCAAATTATGCCTCTGATTTTAGTACTAGTTAATACCATTTATAGGTTATTAGGTATTTAGAATGGTTGCGTTTCTATGTCATGTATATGTGGCTTGATTTTGGGTGATGCTTTACTTTTAACAGGTCAAATCACACAAAAATGTAGGACAGTATGAAACTGGTTAGCTTCTAAGTGTTTTTGTTGCCTTGAATCTTTTAAATTGTTTTTTTGAAAGTAGAGTATTGTATAAGTATTTCTATAGTTTTGTTATCACAGTGGACACATGCATCTTTCTTTGAACAAATGAAAAAATGTGGCAATTTAAATTATTATTTTTTTGGTTTTAAATTGGTACCAAGAAGAACCTCCTTTGTTGTCTCGTAGATGAATTTTTGGCTTTTATGTTGGTTGTTTTCTAGTGTTACTTGTGATGGATCCATGCTATTTTTAGATAATGATTTAATGGGTTATCCAGTGTTAATACATGGCCACTTGACTGTTAGAATAAAATAATGTCATGCTATTTGAACTACCCTTGGGGATATTGGCTGATCAACATTTTTTCCCGTTGCAGGTTTTTGGGACATGTTTGATCCCGAGGGTTACTCTCTTTGGTTTTGCAATTATAAGTACAATGATGAAAACACTGTCTCATTTGTGACCATGAACAAGGTTGGTGGATTCCTCCAGCGTATGGACCTTGCACGGAAGTACGCCTTTGGAAAGATGTTGATCATTGGAAACGAGCCCCCATATAAGGTGAAGGGATTGTGGCTGTTCCGTGGACCAGAGATCCCAAGGTTTGTAATGGATGAGTGCTATGACATGGAGCTCTTTGAGTGGACCAAGGTTGATCTTTCAGATGAGGCACAAAAGGAGCGAGTGAATCAAATGATTGAGGATCAAGAGCCTTTTGAGGGTGAAGCTCTTCTGGATGCAAAATGCTTCAAGTGAGGTAAAATGGCGTGTTGTTTTGAGATAGGACAATCCATATGATCTTGTTTGGTGTAGTGGGTTACCCATTTAAGTGTGCTTTTAGATATATGCGAACTATCCAGTTTTGATTGTTGCTGTCTTTACATTCAAAATGGTTTACAGATTAAACAATGTATGTGTAGAATATGGATAACACAAAAACTCATTCTATATGCATGTGAACTTTGTTTGTGATGTTATTATTTAACATGCTAGAACTTCTCGAGATATGGGCTTTAATAGTTTTGGCTATGGAGTATACATTCACGAGTTTAATGAATGTAGTTTGATTGTTGTCTTTGCATTCAAAATAGTTTGCAAGTTGGATAATGTCGATTCCTCTAAACATATTCTTGATTTGTCCAAATTAGTGTTTTGTTTGCAATCTATTTTGATTACGTGGGTGTTTTGTTAATTAATAGGGGTGTTTTATGTTCTATCTCAAAACTATTATAACCCATATCAGAGGAATGTCTTGATTTTGAACGTTGGATGACACAGTAAAGTCGACCCTTAGCTATATTCACCCTCGGATGATGCAGTAAAGTTGACCACCAAATTTCTGTGCATACAGCTTGAATATCAAGTCTGGTGACCACCACCAAGTGACTGACCATTTTCTCTTCAGAATGTTATAAGCTTGCTTTCTTTCTCTTAAACTTATGATCATAAACTAGAAATCTTGCATGGTACCCACATGAATTGTCGATTATAATTTACTTTCTTGAGAGATCATTCATCATTATGCATTGTGCGGGTACATAGAGTTTTAGTTCTTACGAAACAAATTCTTACGTGTATTGTTCGAGTCCTAACCACCTCAAAGACTCAAACAGCTAATAACAGATTTGGTGTTCCAAATTTTAAAATTGCATCTATAAAATCACATGGTATCCAAATGTGCAGTTATGTAACATATAAAAAAAGGTAAATTACATGGATGGTTTGATACCTAACTTTTAAAAAATTTCAAGGCATACTATTCAAAGTTATCACTTTTTCACTTGTACCATAGCCACGGGTATCATCCGTCTAATTTCCAATAAAAAATTGCAAGACAACTTTATGTATGTCTGAGGTGAGGTAATTTTTAAAAGTTAGGTATCGAACCAATAATTTCGTGTATATTTTAAGTACTATCCTTGTAATTTACCTTATAAAATATTTCTTTTTGGAAACATGAGTGGCAAAGATCAATGATAAATGTAATCTTTTCACTTGTATGGGGAAAAATTCAGAACATAAAGTTGGCTTTCTCTTCTGTCTCTTGTGGGAAATTAGGAGAAACCAGACTTTCAACGAATAAAGGGCACCCCACGAACAACCTCCCCTCGGCTTTATTTGGAATGTAATTTTGCAATAGTTTCATGCGGTGGAGGTAGCCATACTTAACCTCATGTTCTGACCCCATCATTACCCATGATTCATCAAAAAGTGGATCATCCAGAAATACACATATATGGACAGTCTTTCAAAGTTCCTAAACGCATTGAAAACTGGCTAGCGAGACACCGTATTGGTAGCTCACGTCATCAGGCTGAGGGACTTCCACAAACTTCTCATCCGATAAATTTAAGGAAAGAATTACACTCTCATTAGATGATTTATAATATGCAACCCAATGAAGAGCTCCCTTGCATAAGACACCTATCCTACTTGAAAAGGCATAATTTACCCCTCCAATTACCTTCCAAGTATTAGGGGCAAGGGTGTAGTCGGCTTATTTTATCGGCAAGTTCATTTGGCAAGGATTGGCTCTTTGGCTTTGTTACACCACATCTATTGGCAAGCATCGGCAAAAACAATCGGCAAGGGTGATCGGCTATATTTGGCCGATGCTAGTGAACGTTGGTGCTGCCAAAAGCTATGGAAAAATATGTGGGACCCCCAACATAAGAAAAATGTGGCACCATCGACACTAATCGGTTTCTTTTGGCATTACCCCCTCATATTTGGCAATAAATTGGTGGATTTTGGCAATAAATTGAGAGGATACGTGACACATTTCTATTGGCTTAAAAATTAGCCAATACTTGCCAAAGTGCCAAATTGTGGCACTACACCCTTGCCCTTAGACTTTAAACTAAAGACTTTAAAACATGTACAATTTTTATCTTTTAAATACCCTATAACAGCTTTATAATCATCTGCATATGAGTCATAACCAAAACCCCAACACAGAGGGCCAGTTTCAGGAATTTGGGGATTGGTTATTTTCTTTACCTCTCTAGTTGAACGATAAACTATTACAAATCCAGTATGGGAAAAAGAGACACATACCAGACCGTTAGCAGAACCAAGTAGATGAGATCGACAAACATCAAATGTGTAGTCGTCAAATTTATAAGCTCCCACCAGAGTTATAAGGTAATTCAGACATAACAATTCTTCTTATATCCAAATCTGTCATTGTTACGTTCAATTTGATCGTTATTATTAAGGTGAGCTTTGATGAACTGAGGTTTTGAGATCAAAGCTTCACAAAACAAAAATTCAGATAGCACGCAATGAATCAAAAAGCAAAGATGACTATCTCACATCTCAAAAACAGAACTGTTAAGTGATTATTCGGAAAATGTACCTAGCCAGTGCATCCTCAGTTGTATCTCACTTTGGGTCTGTCCCTTCATATAAGTCATTCGGTAAACCGGTTGAGAAGTTGGTATTCTCTTTGCATATCCTCCCTAGCAATAACAGTCAAAGATCGATAATGTTTCAAACATGCTAACTAAGTTGATTGAACATATCAGTAAAATAAAGATAAAAATAAACAAAACAAGTTACACTCAAAACATACAGCAAACTAGATGATATATATTGAATAAAGAACCTTATTTATTACGTAACAAAGTCTATATGTATGTGACTTACATAAACAGACTACTTATCACCACAATGAGGGTCAATAAAGATTCGAGTATCTGCTCAAGAATATCACAGCAGGGACAGCCTCTGCCACCAAACCGCTACTTAAACCAATTCGCAATCGATCACTTTTGACTCCTTGAACAAATCTATGACATCAAACTCTTGCCTTCTGTGCAGAAATTGATGGATCTTCCTTATTTAACTGAGAAATGAAAAAGGGAAGGAAGTTAGTGGATGCTAATTGTTATGGTAGAATGAAGGATAAATAACAGGCATATAGCACAAGGAAGTCTCATTATCATCATATTTAATACGAGTATAATAATTGAAGTTAAGTAGAATGAAAATATGTGAAACCTCGCTAGTTGCTAACATTTAAAATTTTCAGCATTCAGAAATTCTCAAGTAAATGCATACACAATTGACTCAACCAAGAACAATGATCAATATGCAGATACGATGACTGCGTTTGGAAAATCATCTGCAAAAAAAGAATACAAATTTTAAAAGGAGAAGATTTGATGCATTGTGCATGCTTAATGAGATCAATAATACTAATACAAACTTACCTTTGGGATCAGTATATATTAGAAGAAGACAAAGCATCATAATCCATAAACATTGACACCAAATCAGAAAGTAGCAGTACGTAATTAACTTTTAGTCCATAGTAAGAGTCAAAGAAAGAACCGATGAAAATAACATCATAAGTAATTAGTACTCACCATAAAACTCCTCTTTCTCTTTAGTTGCTTGCTAATATGGAAATAGGGAGATACAAGGCTCTGCACAAATACTGGGGCACTAATATAGTGTCGAGTCTCGGACAAAGACAGATTGTGAAGAAAGAAGGTTTCGGCTCGATAATAAGACTGCAGCTGTAATACTTTGACGGTGTGTGCGATAATATCCTTATCCCATTGGGGAAGATGCGGCAGCAATTCCCAAGACTGTTCATCATTGTAATTTTTCAATACCCATTTGGAATGGTCACGATTGTTATTATCATATATGCATAAACAATCTTCAATAATTCCCAGACGGGTATCCCAAGTATACTGAGCACATCTGTTATCAGCTGGTATGGGAAAATTTTTGAATTCCTCTGTCGATAAATGAAAAGAAAGTATTTCCCACCGATTGTAAAAGTTAGTTGAGATCAGCCAGTGAAGTGCTCCATTGCATAACATACCAACAGAGCATTTACGAAAATTAAAGCGGATGTCACTAACAACTTTCCAAACATTTGATTTCAAAGATAACAGATAAAAACGCCTCAAATAACAATTCTCCATATTCCTCCAAGGTTTACCTATAATAACCTTGTAATCATCTGAGGATGGATCATAGCCAAAACCATTAAGATATGGAATCCTATGATTATCAACAGGAAAGTCCAGTTTTTTCAGTGTTTTCAGCTCTCTAGTACAGGGATTGAGTAGACTAAGTTTAAAGTCGGACGTAAATATGCATACAAGGCCATTGCAACAACCAACCATATTATTTTTCCAATAATCGTCTTGCATAATGATCCTCGGACGTCCAACGGTATTATTCTTGTTGTGTTTGAGATGGGAGTTGACAAAAGAAGAACAGGAGATACAACTGGAGATGACAGAATACCATGACTTGCAAACGCTCCTGCACCGAAAAATATCCTTCACGTCCAATCTTGCGAGTATCTGCTCCAGGATATCATCAGGGACAATGTCTAATGCCATCGAAACCTATTATTGGTTAATTAATATATTGTTCAACGAAACAATATATTATATATATATACAATATATATATATATATATATATGATAGAGATCAAATGAGAAGGTACCTTAAGGAGAGAGGGTGAGAATGTTCGTTTTTGATTTTTTTTAACTTGTTTTTTTGAACTTTTTTTCTTTTTTTCAGCTTTTTCATTCTTTCTTTAATTAACTTATTCCATATAAAAATTTTAAAAAATCTTTAAAAATATTTTTTTTTTCAAAAGGGCGTAGCCCGTAAGCTATAGGCGAAGCCTCTCAGCTTATGGCGGAGCCATAATAGCTAAGGGCGAAGCCCGTTAGGTAGATCACCCCATCACCGATCACCCCCTATGACTTATCACCCTCTATGACCTATCACTCCCACCAGCTACCCCTTATTAATATCCTTAAGGGCGAAGCCTGTACCGTACCCTTACATGTATAACTCACTAACTCGGGTTAGAAATTTTTTATTTTTATTTATTTTTTAAATTTTTTTATGGATTGAATTAATTAAAAAAAAGAAAAAAAAAACAAAAAACAAGCTAAAAAAAAATAAAAAACGAACCTTCTCTCCTTCTCTCTGGATCTCTACCTTATATATATATATATCTAGGTCTTTGGCCCGTGCATTGCACGAGCTGAGCTAAATTTTCAACAAATAACTTATCATACATATAAGATTATGTATCATCTATTTTATAAATCCTTGTAATCGTGCGTATACTTAAAATAAAATTTCAACTTCAAGTAATATGATGGACGTGTATATATAGAAACAACTTAATACTTTAAAACATGAGTCATGTTTCCTCATAAGAGAACTCGTATTTGAGCTCAATTTAAACATATTTGGGGTGACCATAAATATTTAATTTATAAAGCATCGTGGTTCGAATCAGTGGTAAACACCCTGGCTCTGGAGACATAGGTCAAAGGTTCGATCCTCGTCCCATGCAAAGGTCGGATGTCCTTTTTTTTTATCAATTAGGTAGAACCTGAAAACAATCTCTCTACCTAGGTAGTGGTAAGGTCTGTCTACATCTTAACCTTCCCCAAACACCGTCGAGGTATTGGGGCCCAAAACCGCGGAAGCGGCTGAGACTTTTCTTTCTTTTACATATATTTAATTTACACATATGGTGAGTCTGTGAGAGTTTTTCCTTTGGTGGTAGGGTTTCTTATCGAGTGACTTAAATTGAGGATCTATTTTGCAAGACGCTCTCTAACGCATGTTCAGTTAAGACAACGTATGCTAAACCTCCCACATAATTCGCGAGTAATTCACACCTTTCAATAAAGAAAACCTAAAAGTAATCATCATTTTCAATAAGTGATATAGTGTAAATCTGAATAAAATTTTGCAATTAGATATTTTAGACTTGATGTAGTTATTATTAGGATTTATTACTATTGTTATTATTTTAACTAAATTTTTATCATTTGTTATAGATATATTTCTATTAGGTGCAAGTTGAATTGGAAGATACTACGAAAATATGATATTTTCTTTGTTGTATTTTAATTGGCTGGATGATGAGTTGTAAAAGGATTGAAGGAAAACTTGTCACATCATCGAAATCTTGTCAAGTTTTTAGGATAGCACATAGTCATAGTTTATAGAGATTTATATTATATAAGATAATTAAAAAATAAAAAATAATTAAAGATTAAGTGATCCTAAACGTAAAATAGTTGCATATATTAAAATATATTTTTTTTGTGGTTAAAAGAAAAATATATTTTTTTAAAAGAGAAATTAAGAATATTTATATTTAAAAAAATTGATGACGGTAAAAACTATTTAGACTTTTACCTTTCTTTTAATTTAATATAATCATTGTGTTTCCGTGTTTAGCATTAGAAGTTATAGGTAATGAGTTTTAATCTTACTATTAACTTTTTAATTTTCTATCTAAAATTAATAAAAACATAAGCCCATGTGACTATTGATAAAAATTATGATAATTTATGATGTCAGATCAACTTGTTTTAGCTTGTTATTATTAAGATATAGAGGTTATAAGTTTTAATTATGTTTATGAATTTTTAATTTGCTATTTATAATTGATAAAAGTTAAATGTCTATGTGGCTGCCAGATGATGATTTGTTTAGTTTAGGTGATGAGAAAACGTATGAATGATATGTAGGAAAAAGATGATGTGACGATCTCTAAGATATGTCACATTATCGCGTGAAGAGAGAGATTTATATATGCAGAGAGAGATAACTTTTACGATAGTACTTCATTATATATATATATAACATTTAAGGTTTGGCTTAGGAATAGTAAGCCGAGCCGTGAACAGTAACCCTCGGCTAGTGAACAGTACCGGCTCTGACGTCATATTTTGTCTTTCCTATTTTTTTTTTACGATAGTATACTTTTTGAGTTTCTTATTTTTACCACTTAACTTTTACGTTTTATCACTTTGTCTAACTTTTTGTATACAAGTATAATTTACTTTTCAATTAACTTTGGATTTTAACTTTAATCATCAAATCTTTTTTTTTTCTTTTTTTTTTACTTTCTTTCTCTTATTTTAACGCTTCAAACTTATTTTTACCACGTAACTTTTGTATTTTTTAGCTTTAGTCCAACTTTTTGTATACAAACTTAATTATGACGCAACGTCGATCCCGGACAACGCCCTCCCGGGGCAACGCCCGGGTTCAAAAAACTTGTTATCTTACAATTTAGAATAAAGTTAACATTCATTCTTCTTAATTGTTATAAAATAAAGCATACCCTTCTGATGATATGTATTTATTTATAAGTTTATTCTATCTAACAATGAATATGTATTTAGGAGAGGAAAAATACAACCAAAATTATGGTTAGCTCGTTTGGCCGTGTGGTGTTAATACGACACCCATGTCGCGGGTTCAAGTCAAGTAGCGGTAAAAAAAAATTTATATATTTAAAGCAAAGGCACACTTATGTCCACGTGGCAGATGATGTGTCGAGATCCTATCGCTTTGCGATACGTACACGACACGTAGGAAAAAGATGACGTGGCGAGCAAAGAGGTATGCCACATCGTCACTTGGAGATAGAGAATTATTATATATCAAGTTCTTATCAAATATATAAAACAGGATTGTGTATTTTTTTGATCGACACTTGACGCATTCCTTGCACGACTGTAAGTGCACGTTTGGTGCACAATTTGTGTCCGATGCATCTCAATTAAAGGGCTGTTACTTTACAGAGATTATCCAGACAACAGGACAAACTCGTGTAAACAGTACCACGAGTTTGGACAAACTCGTGTGAACAGTAACACGAGTTTGGACAAACTCGTGTGAACAGTAACACGAGTTTGACTAAACACGTGTTACTGTAGCACGCGTTTGGAAGCCCACGAGTTTGAAGCCCAGCCCATTTCTAGCCTATATATAGTGTTCTTAGGTTTCGGTTTTAGGAATGATTTTAGTTGCAACAGATTTCATTGACGGCAGGCTGAGGTATGCGCAAACCTCAGTCCGTAAGTCCACCATATTATTCGATTATCAAGAGTCGTCTCGTTGATTGTAATCCGTAATCATCGTAGATGTATTGTAAACGGATTTATTCATTGTAATCATTCGACTAATGATAAAGGAATCAGTTTTATATCTCCTGTTCTTATTGATTTCGTGTTTGTTCATTCAATTACCTCAATAACGATTATGTTTGGATTCCGCACTTACATAGTCGTAGGAATCGCGAATCGATCGCATTCCTTGCACGACATGTGTCACTTTTAGTGTAATTAAAAAAAAGATTCCTAATTCATGATTACCTAATTGTAATCAAATACTAATCTTTCTTTAAATTTAATATAAAAAAGATTTTTGATCGACACTTGCGCATTCCTTGCACGACATGTGTCACTTTGGTGTAACTAAAAAAGATTTCTAATTCATAATTACCTAATTATAATCAAATACTAATCTTTAGATTTAATATATGAAAAATGATTAATCTTCCTAAAGATCCTCTTAAAAATACTCCTAAAACCTCCAAATCATGACAAGTGGATTCCACTAACTCTCTTTCTTAATCTCAACTCTTGATTTTGCCACATGTCATGATCATATAGTTAGGAGAATTTTTAGCAGGTTTAATTAGGAGGATTTATCATTGTCCCTTATTAATATATATATCTAATTATATATTAAGTTTCCATATATATGATTTATAAAAAAATTTATAATGTTAACATCAATACGGAATACAACTATCTTAAAAGATAAGATATATGCTAAGTTTTAAACATCTAATTAAACAAATATATTATACAATTCATGGGGTTTCATATAATATGTGAAATGATCTGTATCCAAACTTAGGTATCTAACAACCACATATTCTCTATTCTCTATATAAATATAATTGTATCATCAAACATTATATAATCCGTATATCGTACGGGTATTAAGACTAGTATATATATATAAGAAAAAGAAGATGGATTGTGTGATCGATAAATTGTTTTTTTCTTTCTCTTCCGACGATTTGGTGATCAGGTTTTTAAGTTTCGGTTTCTATGATAACTCTGCAGGCCTTTTATAGGACACTATGGCCTCCAACTTTTAGTCGAATTCATTATAACCCCTATAACTCAAGCTATATATACAGCCCATCAGTTTAGGCCCACTGGGAAGAGTACGTAGTCGTTGGATCTTTTGTAACGACGCAGACTCGATCAAACCCAGCCCATCAGTTAGGCCCACTGGGTCGTAGGTTTGCATCCTTTTAACAATGGGAATTGGGAAGTCTGATTAAATTTTTCAAGCTCAATGATAGATGTAAATCTTTTCACTTATATGGGAAAACATTCAGAACATAAAGTTGGCTACTTTTACCTTTTAATATCTGGATTTCATAAGAATTTAACATTTGTTAAAACTGAAAATAAAGAAAATCATCCAATCAGCAAACTGGCAACCTTTAAAGTGTAAAGCATAGTTATAGTTAATACCATCAAACATACCATAAGCCTCTAACAAAGTAACAATCTTAAAAACACACACTCTAAAATTGTTATTAAACACCAATATTTTGAGCCAATGGTACGGGTTTTCAAGTTAAGTCTGATTTGGACAACGACCAAGATGAAAATGAAACACCATAAACAGACCCCAACTTGGGGGTCTTCATGGAAATTGCTGGCCGCCTCTTTCTCTAGCGTCTCTTGTGTAAATGAGGAGAAACTAGACTTTCAACGAATAAAGGGCACCCACGAACAACCTTTCCTCAGACAGCCATATATCACGACCCAAGGTCCCTTTCTTTGGAATGTAATTCTAAAATAGCTTCATGTGGTGCAGGTATCATACTTAAGCTCATGTTCAGCCCCAACGATTTCCCAGGACTTTTTAACATTACCCATGATTCATCAAAATGTGGATCATGTAGAAATACACACATATAGACAGTCTTTTATAGTTACCAAACGCATTAAAAACTGGTGAGCGACACCATGTTGGTATCTCACATCATCAGGCTGAGGGACTTCCACAAACTTCTCATCCGATAAATTAAAGGAAAAAATTGTTGGGTTGTTTTTTCTTTGACTCATGAGGACCCATCAAATTTTAAGAGTCAATGTTGGTTCCTTGTTGACTATTAGTTTTCATATATCTGGTTTGGCAGCCTCAAATAATACACATAATTATAACGGAGAGAAAAAGAAAAAGAGAGAAAAATATCTATATTCCGTTTTTATTTGCAGCAGTCCACAAATCGACCATTTCCCGGAGATTGAACGGTCCGATCGTCTTCATTTTTGGGCAGTAGCTTCACAGCATCTGGGCCAACATATCTGACGGTTGAATTTGTCTCAAGTGCTCTGAAGGTCGAGTTACAGGGTCTGGAACAGAGAGCAGAATTTCTGGTGATATCTTTCTTTCTTTTGTCTTTGGTTTAATTCCATACATCTTGATGTTTATTCCAAGAGTATGATGATTGTTGTATGCCTCTAGTATAGCTAGGGAAGGTCTGATTGTATTGCTCTATTATTGGTAGTAGTGGATTTTAAGCGGCCTAAGGGTCCCGTGGTTTTTACTCTCGTCTTGAGATTTTCCACGCTAAAAGCTCTTGTGTTTGTGTGTGTTGTTGTTGGCTGATCTTATTACTATTAGGGGCTGTTTTAGATTGCATTTAGTGTACCTTATTTGTTAGTTTCCTCATAGGTTCATACGGGTTGGGAAAGTGTTACCAAACGAAGGGGTTATTCCGCATTTGTGTTTACCGTTGTGGTGTTTATTTCCCATCATAGTGGTATCAGAGCTAGGTTGCTCATTAGTGAATCTAAGCTTGTTTGAAAGATGGAATCTAATTCAAGTAGGATGATTTTATTGAATGGTTCAAACTATCATGTTTGGAAGGCAAAAATGGAAGACCTTCTATATGTGAAAGATTATTACTTACCCGTATTTGCTACAGATAAACCTGAGAATAAAACTGATGCAGAGTGGGAGATTTTGCATAGACAGGTTTGTGGGTATATTAGGCAGTGGGTAGAGGATAATGTTTTGAATCATATTATAGAGGAGAAACATGCTCGTACTTGGTGGAGTAAGCTTGAAGAGTTGTATGCTCGAAAAACTGGGAATAATAAGTTGTTCTTGATCAAGCAGTTACTCAAGTTACAGTACAAAGATGGTACTCCTATTACTGACCATTTAAATGCATTTCAGGGTATTGTGAATCAGCTTTCTGGAATGGGCATCAAGTTTGATGATGAGATTCAAGGTCTATGGTTACTTGGTACATTACCGGATTCTTGGGAGACTTTTAGGACATCTTTGTCCAACTCTGCAAAAGATGGTATTATCACCATGGAATTGGCTAAAGGCAGTGTTATGAATGAAGAGATGAGAAGAAAGTCACAGGGTTCCTCTTCACATTCAGATGTCTTGGTCACTAAAAGGCGGGGGAGAAGTCAGAGTAGAGGTCCGAGTAACAGGGGTAATCAGCGTGGTACCAGCAGTTCTAGTAAAGGAAAGTTTGCTGATGTTGAGTGCTACTATTGTGGCAGAAAATGGCACACACAAAAGTATTGCAGACAGGCAAAGAAAGATAACAAGAAGGCTAACTACAATAATCAAAACAACAATCAGAAGAAAGATGACGGTGGTAATGGTAATACTGAGGTTAATTCTATCACTGATGAGTTCTTTGTTTGTTGTGATTTTGATATGGTTAATGTTACTCGCGATGATTCGAGTTGGATTTCTGATAGTGGTGCTACGTGTCATGTTGCTACACGTAGAGACTTTTATTCATCATACACTCCAGGTGATTATGGTGTTGTTAGGATGGGTAATACTGGATTATCAAAGATCGTTGGTATTGGGGATATTTGTTTGAAGTTTGATACAGGGATGGAGCTGGTTTTGCGTAATGTAAAACATGTCCCGGATATGAGACTTAATGTTATCTCTACAGGTTTGCTTGATGATGATGGCTACTACAACGGTTTTGGTAATGGAAAATGGAAACTAACTCTTGGTTCACTGATCGTGGGTAGAGGCGAGAAAGTCTCAAAGTTATATGTGACACACCCTAAGATCTCCTACAGCAATGTTAATGCTGTGGAGAATGTTGACATGTCCGAATTGTGGCGAAAAGGACAGGAGAAGGTAAATGAAAGAAAAAGGAAAAACACATAAGACGGGGTCGGAAAAAAAAAAGCGTAAGAAAATGAAAGGCCCGAGGGGTGAGGGATAAAGGGGATAAGGAAGCTATGAAAAGGAAAAGTAACAAAGGTGTTTTACGCACTAAACTAGCCAACAAACTTAAGATTGAAGAAGTAAGCAAGAGAAATGCTCGGTAGGGAGGACTGGGGCACACGGACCAGAGGGGAATAAATAGGAAAGGAAAAGCGGAAAACATCACTGGAAAAGTGTTATAAAGAGCGATAAACGAAGAAAATTGGACGAGGAAAAAGGTGGCCTTAGGATGGGGAAGTCCTGGGGAAGTAATATACCTAAAGATGAGACAGGCGAGCCCAAGAAGTATGTGGGGTAGCGAAAAACGCTCCGGACGAAACCGGTTAAAACTGAAAAGAAAGAAAGTCCAAACAGAATGAATTGCCATCCACCGGGAAGATGACAAAGAATCGGCAATGGAGGTGGCCACGACAAGTGTAAAAGTGGAAACCATACTAGTAGCCAGAGTGAGTTCAAAGTTGGGAGAGGTTTAGAAAGGAAAACACCGAAATAAAAGAGATGGGAGCAGACAAGTATAATGATACGTGATACAAAAAAGCCCGAAAAAAGATTAGAGTAACTAGAAATTCGAATAGAAAAAAAATCAAAGCCAAAAATAATAAGAAAAGTCCAAAAAGAGAAAACGGAAAATGAAAATAAGACGTGAAGAGGAGGAAACTACCAACCATGAACAAAAAGAGAGTAAGAGGTTCGTAGATAGGTAACGAATAAATAGCAGAAAATGGGAATGTAGCATAACGGAAAGTAACGATAGGGATACTAAAGAGGGAAAGAGGAGTCAGGTGAAAGAACATCAAGAATGAGAAGAGATCCAGTTCCTCCACAACATGTTGGATACACATGTTGGAGATGATTTTCAGAATGATAACCAACAGAGTGCTGATGATATTGATGCTCAAGAGCAAGATCAGCTAGATGAAGACATTCATCCAGAGTTACCAGTACCAGATATGCCACCATTTGTTCCACTTAGGCGGTCTAACAGAGACCGTCATCCTTCCACCCGATATTCTACTGATGAGTATGTTTTACTCACTGATGGGGGAGAGCCCGAGTGTTATGCAGAGGCTATGGAAGATGATCACAAAAGGGAGTGGGTTGAAGCCATGCAAGATGAGATAAGTTCCTTGCATGAGAATCATACTTATGAGTTGGTAAAGTTACCTAAAGGCAAGAAAGTTCTGAAGAACAAATGGGTTTATAAAGTGAAGACAGATGAGAACTCTTCCAGACCCAAGTACAAAGCTAGGTTGGTTGTTAAAGGATTCAGTCAGAGAAAGGGTATCGATTTTGATGAGATTTTCTCTCTAGTCGTGAAGATGGGCTCTATTCGAGTGGTTCTTGGTTTGGCAGCTAGTCTTGATCTTGAGGTTGAGCAAATGGATGTCAAGACCGCTTTCCTTCATGGTGACTTGGATAAGGAAATCTACATGGAACAACCTGAAGGGTTTCAGGTTATGGGCAAAAAGGATTATGTGTGTAGACTTCAGAAAAGTCTATATGGATTGAAGCAAGCACCGAGACAGTGGTATAAGAAATTTGAGTCGGTTATGGGGGAGCAAGGCTACCAAAAGACGACTTCAGACCATTGTGTTTTCTTTCAGAGATTTGGTGATGATGATTTCATCATTTTGTTGCTTTATGTTGATGACATGTTGATTGTTGGCAAGAATACTGGAAGAATTGCCCAGTTGAAGCGAGAATTGAGCAAGTCTTTTGCTATGAAAGACTTAGGGCCAGCAAAGCAGATCCTTGGTATTCGGATTACTCGTGATAGAGATGCCAAGAAGTTACATATGTCACAGGAGCAATACATTGAAAAGGTGCTTAGCAGGTTCAACATGGATAATGCTAAAGTGGTTAGTTCCCCTCTTACTACCAACTTTATGCTAACAGATGCAGATTGCCCTTCTTCAAAGGAGGATGTTGAAGAGATGGATAGAGTTCCATATGCCTCAGCAGTTGGTAGCCTGATGTATGCTATGGTATGCACTAGGCCTGATATAGCTCATGCAGTTGGTGTTGTTAGTCGGTTTATGTCAAATCCGGGTAAGAAGCATTGGGAAGCAGTTAAATGGATTTTCAGATATCTGCGAGGTTCCTCCAAGTTGGGTATTACACTTGGAGATGAGAAGCCGATGCTGGTTGGTTACACAGATTCAGATATGGCCGGTAATAAGAATAACATGAGGTCTACTTCAGGTTATTTGATGACTTTTGCTGGTGGGGCTGTTTCATGGCAGTCAAGATTGCAAAAGTGTGTTGCCTTGTCTACAACAGAGGCTGAGTATATGGCAGCAACAGAAGCGTGTAAAGAACTATTGTGGTTGAAAAGGTTTCTGCAGGAGCTTGATTTCAAGCAACAGCGCTACGTGGTTCTTTGTGATAATCAAAGTGCTATACACCTTGCTAAGAATTATATGTTTCATAAGCGAACAAAACATATTGATGTGAGGTATCATTAGATCAGAGATTGTCTTGAAGATGGTTTGTTTGAACTTGATAAAGTTCATACCGATGATAATGGTTCCGATATGTTGACCAAGCCGTTAGCAAGGGAGAAGCTCAAGATTTGTTGCTCGATCGCCGGGATGGCGAACTCTTCCTCATAGTCAGAAAAAGGGGGAGATTTGTTGGGTTGTTTTTTCTTTGACTCATGAGGACCCATCAAATTTTAAGAGTCAATGTTGGTTCTTTGTTGACTATTAGTTTTCATATATCTGGTTTGGCAGCCTCAAATAATACACATAATTATAATAGAGAGAAAAAGAAAAAGAGAGAAAAATATCTATATTCCGTTTTTATTTGCAGCAGTCCACAAATCGACCATTTCCCGGAGATTGAACGGTCCGATCGTCTTCATTTTTGGGCAGTAGCTTCACAGCATCTGGGCCAACATATCTGACGGTTGAGTTTGTCTCAAGTGCTCTGAAGGTCGAGTTACAGGGTCTAGAACAGAGAGCAGAATTTCTGGTGATATCTTTCTTTCTTTTGTCTTTGGTTTAATTCCATACATCTTGATGTTTATTCCAAGAGTATGATGATTGTTGTATGCCTCTAGTATAGCTAGGGAAGGTCTGATTGTATTGCTCTATTATTGGTAGTAGTGGATTTTAAGCGGCCTAAGGGTCCCGTGGTTTTTACTCTCGTCTTGAGAGGTTTTCCACGCTAAAAGCTCTTGTGTTTGTGTGTGTTGTTGTTGGCTGATCTTATTACTATTAGGGGCTGTTTTAGATTGCATTTAGTGTACCTTATTTGTTAGTTTCCTCATAGGTTCATACGGGTTGGGAAAGTGTTGCCAAACGAAGGGGTTATTCCGCATTTGTGTTTACCGTTGTGGTGTTTATTTCCCATCAAAAATTACTCTCATTCAATGATTTATATGTAACACGCAACCAATGAAGAGCTCCCTTGCATAAGACACCTATCCTACTTGAAAAGGCATAATTTACCTCTCTAATTACCTTCCAAGTATTAAACTTTAAACTAAAGACTTTATAATATGTACAATTTTTATCTTTTGAATACTCTATAACAGCTTTATAATCATCTGCATATGAGTCATAAGCTCATAACCAAAAACCCAACTAAAGACTTTATAATATGTACAGTTTTTATCTTTTGAATACTCTATAACAGCTTTATAATCATCTGCATATGAGTCATAAGCTCATAACCAAAAACCCAACACAAGGCCCAGTTTAAGGAATTTTGGGGTTGGTTATTTTCTTTACCTCTCTAGTTGAACGATAAACTCTTACAAATTCAAATGTGTAGTCATCAAATTAACAAGCTCCCATCAGAGTGATAAGGTAATTCAGAAATACAATTCTTCTATGTCCAAAATATTTGTCATTGTTGCGGTCAATTTGATCGTTATAATTAAGTGAGCTATGATGAACTGAGGTTTAGAGATCAAAGATAGCCATGATGAGTTACACATCAAAACAAAATTCAGATAGCACGCAATGAATCACAAAACAAAGATGACTGTACCAATAAATCTCACATCTCAAAAACAGGACCGTTAAGTCATTATTTGGAAAATGTACCTAGCCAGTGCATATCCTCAGTTGTATATCACTTTGAGTTTGTCCCATCATGTAAGTCATTCAGGAAACTGGTTGAGAACTTGGTATTCTCTTTGCATATCTCCCTAGCATAACAGTCAAAGATCGATAATGTTTCAAACATGCAAACTAAGTTGATTGAACATATCAGTAAAATAAAAATAAAAACAAACACAACAAGATAATTCAAAACATACAGCAAACTAGATGATATATATTTGAATGAAGAACCTTATTTATTATGTAACAAAGTCTATATATATGTTACTTAACAGACAACTTATCACCACAATGAGGGTCAATAAAGATTCGAGTATCTGTCAAAGAATATCAGCAGGGATAACCTCTGCCACTGAAATCCTAGTTAAACCAATTCGCTATTGATCACTTTGACTCCTTGAACAAATCTAAAAGGGTAAATGCCCGGGAACCCCTTAGTCCCGTGAAGGAATTTTTCCTTCGAGTCTAGCGACCCTGCAACCCTGACTAGCTTTTCCTTGAAAAAATCTGTAACATCAAACTCTTGCCTTCTGTGCAGGAATCGAAGGATCTTCCTTAATTAACTGAGAAATGAAAATGGGAAGGAAGTTAGTGGATGCCCAATTGTTATGGTAGAACGAAAGAAAAATAACACTATCACAATCCCATTTGGAACCGTAAGATTTCGAAAGAGGCTAGATAATTTCTTAATGTCTCATTATTATCATCTCTAAATGACGGTTGAAGTTAAATAGAACGGAAATATGTGAAACCTCGCTACCATGCACCTCAAAGAGAACCTCTTCAATAGAAGAACCCGTGTGAGTGGGAAGGGATTAAATCATTCATTCATGTTTTCAAGTAAATGCATACACAATTGGCTCAACTAACTAAGAACAATGATCAATATGTAGATATGATGACTAAGTTTAGAAAATCATCTGTTAGAAAAGAAAAATAAATTCTTAAAGGAGAAGATTTGATGCATTATGAATGCCTAGTGAGATCAATAATTAACACTAACACAGACTTACCTTTGAGATCAATTGTAGAAGAAAAAGCATCATAATTTATAAACATTGACACCAAATCAGAAAGTAGCAGTACGTAATTAACTTCTTGTTTATAAATAGTATAGAGTCAAAGAAGGAACCGATGAAATAACATCATAAGTTACTATTACCCACCATAAAACTCCTCTTTCTCTTTAGTTTCTTGCTAATTTGGAAACAGGGAGATACAAGGCTCTGCACAAATACTGGGGCACTAATATAGTGTAGAGTCTCGAACAAAGACAGATTGTGATGAAAGAAGGTTTCGGCTTGATAATAAGACTGCAGCTGTAATACTTTGACGCTGTGTGCAATAATATCCTTATCCCATCGTGGAAGATGCGGTATCAATTCCCAAGACTGTGTATCATTGTAGTTTTTCAATACCCATATGGGATAGTCACGTGAGTAATCATCAAATATGCATAAACATTCTTCATCAACCCCCAGCTGGGTACGATAAGTAACCTCACATCTGTTATCAGTTGGAGTGGGAATTTCTTTGAATTCCTCTGTGGATAAATGAAAAGAAAGTATTACCTGGCGATAGGGAAAGTTAGTTGAGATCAGCCAGTGAAGTGCCCCATTGCTTAACATACCAACAGAGTTATTACGAAGTTTAATGTCAAAGTCTCCAACTTTCCAAACATTTGATTTCAAAGATAGCAAATAAAAACGTGTCCGATATATATAATTCCTCCGACATTTACCTACAATAACCTTGTAATCATTTGAGGATGGATCATAACCAAAACCATAAAGATATGGCATCCTATGATTATCAACAGAACAGTCCAGTTTTTTCAGGGTTTTCAGCTGTCTAGTACAGGGATTGAGTACACAAAGTTTAAAGTTGGAGGTAAATATGCATACAAGTCCATTGCAAGAACCAACCAGAGTATTTTCCCGATCCTCATCTTGTATAATGATCCTACTCGTACGTCCAACTGTATTATTATTATTATGTTTCAGATGGGAGTTAACAAAAGCAGAATTGGAGATGACACAATACCATGACTTGCACCTGAAAATATCCTTCACGGCCAATCTTACGAGTATCTGCTCGAGGATATCAGCAGGGACAACCTCTGCCATTGAAACCTGAGCTAATTAATATCTTTCAGATGGACGACTTTGGTGATCAGGTAATTGGTTTTTATGTTACGGTTTCTATATATATATGATAACTCTGCAGGCCTTTTATAGGACACCACGGCCGCCTCCAACTTTTAGTGGAATTTTTTTCTTTACCTGTGAGGCTGTAACTCAGCTATAAAGCCCATCAGTAAAGCCCACTGGGAAGAGTACGCGGAGACTTGATCAAGCCCAGCCCAGCCCATCAGTTAGTCCCTACTGGGTCGTAGGTTTGATTCTTTTTAACAATAAGAAGTCTGATTAAATTTTTGGAGCTCAAATTATCACCACCATTAGGATGATCAATAAAGATTCCACATTCATGAACAACATACCAAAAATAATCAATATCTTGGTAAACACACACACACAGAATCTGTATGTTGTTTTTAACTCATCACAACATTCTGGGGATACCCCGTCGCCAAGAAAGGCAAGATCACACAATCTTTAAAATCCTCAAAGGTGCGGCTGTCTGGTTGTAGTCCTGGAGGAGATCGATATTGGTCTTTGAGAATATGATATATCTATTAGCATTGTTACTGTCACACCCCGTTGTAGCGGAAATACAGGGTTAACAAATAATTGCGTACTAATCAGAAGGTAAATAGAGATTACATCCATTAATGCCAATACATGTTCAATACAAGTACAATCGTTCAAATGTGGACCCCAAAATACGGATACAAGTCATCCTCATTTGGAACTGGGCCCACTGAATACGAGTTCAATAAATTGGACAGTCTAATACAATTAAAGCTAAAAACATGAGAGTCCTCAAATGTCTGGTGCTAATTGTACGTCCAAGTCAAAAGAATGGCCCTATAATGCCAAATACGATTCCAAGACTTACTGTTGGTCACCTGAAAAGCATGAAATTTGAGAGGATCAACTATCGAAATAGTTGGTGAGTCAAAGTCAAAGTCATTTAGTTCAATATTTCATAAGACATGTATATACATTTTCAGGCAGCCGTCAACATGGCAAGACATAAGACAAATGATTTAATTTACCAAATCTCATGGCATAGACAAAGACGAATCATTTATAAAGTAGTAGTGTATACAGTACATGCTTTTCAGGCCCAAAGTAAAAGGAAAAAAGGGCGCCATAAACTCACCTTAGCGATCAAAGAGCTAAAAGGGCGAGCAAACTTGAGAATGAGCAAGTCTAGTCTCCACGTCTATCCAAAACCTAGGATATGAGTACCAATGGTGAGGATCAAATCTCACGACGACAAGTATCCTACGTACAACTACTTAGCTATCAACCCTAGAATGCCCCGACCAAGAATGTGATTTAAACGTCCATTTTATTTGACTTAAATTTCTAATGTCATTGACATTGTCATTATAAGGTAGTCTAAAGTACCAATTCGTATAAACGAAGTTCAAGATTTAAGTCGTCAAAAATCTGAAAATGTCAAACAGACAGAAATAACGCGGCGCGATTACCATTTGGCACTACATCGCGGCGCGATCTGGAGGGATCGCGGCGCGATGGCCATTTTATACTATCTCGCGGCACGACTAGAATCCATCGCGGCGCGATATATGACCTGAACCAGTAAAACTGCAGTTTTCGACCATTTCTCGCAAACCAAACTATTTTCGACTTCACTCTTTTCATTTCAACAAGTACAAACAGTTTGAATAGACCCGGAAGCAGTCCATTTCACTAGCCATTAACAATTTCAACACTTTTTGATTTCAATGACCCATTTCAAATCAAATTTCATCTATTAACCAAACCTAACACCCATTTCATATACAAGGCCTACTAATTCAAATAAAACTGGAATTAACCCATAGGTTGAATCTATTCAAAATCAAAGTTTAATTTAAAAAGAGATTACTTACCAAAACTTGAAATCCTTGAAATAGTTTATGAAGAAGATGAAGATGGTGATGATGTTGATGATGATAATACTCAATTGATTATAGCTTAAAATCTTTAAATCCTTCCTTTGCAAAACCAATTTAAAAGAAGAATAGAGAGATTGAATTTGAGACTGTGTTTTGTGTGTGTGTGTGTGTGATCGATCAAAAAGAAGAGGGGGGGGGGTTTGGTGTTTCCCTCCCTGCCTTTCATTTACATTTCGGCCCATGTGGCCAAATTAGATATATTCCTTTACCCCTAATTTGGTAAAATGCTTACGATTAAATACCATTTGACTAAAAGGTTATAATTTATAGTAAAGGTATTTTCCCTCGTTTTATTTTAGTTAAGACAAGTCAATAAAGTTTCGTCAAAGTGAACTTTATAATATTAAGTCTAGACAGTCTATTTATTTTGTACAAGACATAACCTTTAAATATTCATTTAAAGTTACTTTTAAGACTCGGCATTCATCTAGATAGCTAATAGTCTACGTCATCAAGATACGTTTAATTTGACTAAGTCAAAAGTCCAAAAGTCTAATAATTTCCACGTCTAATGACTGTCTAATTGAGATTAAGACTAACCCGATGTTAATTAATTACGAGTTGTCACAGCATCCCCGACTTCTTAGGATTTCGTCCCGAAATTAATTGCTGCTCAGTAAAAAGATTAGGATAATGTTCCATCATATAGTCTTCACGTTCCCAAGTCGAGTCGGGTCCGTGTTTTGAGTTCCAACGAACTTTGACCAACTTGATACGACTACGTCTAAGTTGTTTGAGTTGTTGGTCTAAAATTTCAACAGGTTCCTCGACAAATTGAAGAGAGTCGTTCACTTGCAGCTCTTCGAACTACTAATGTTTCATCAGTCAGACATTTCTTAAGATTTGACACATGAAAACGTGTGATGAACGTGTTCTAGCTCTTGGGGCAAATCGAGCTTATAAGCCACGGAACCAATTCTTTGAACAATCTCGAATGGTCCGATATAACAAGGACTAAGTTTGCCTCGCACGCCAAAGCGTGCAGTGCCTTTCCAAGGTGACACTTTCAACATGACTTTGTCTCCCACTTGAAACTCAAGTGGTTTCCTTCTACGGTCGGCATAGCTCCTTTGGCGATCTTGGGCCGCCTTCAACCGTGCCCTAATTTCAGCAATTTGATCAGTAGTCTTCTGAACTAGTCCATATTTGTACAAACGACGTTCGCCAGCATCAAGCCAACAGACAGGAGATCTACATTTCCGTCCATGCAAAGCCTCATAAGGTGCACATTTGATGCTAGTGTGATAGCTGTTATTATACGAAAATTCAGCTAACGGCAAAAAGGTATCCCAACTACCCTTGAAGTCAATGACACATGCCCGAAGCATGTCTTCTAAAGTCTGGATGATACGTTCACTTTGTCCGTCAGTCTGTGGATGGTAAGCCGTACTCAGATTCAATTGAGTGCCTAGGGCTTCCTGAAAATGTCTCCATGACTGTGAAGTGAAACGACCATCTCGATCAGAGATAATACACAAAGGAACGCCATGAAGTGATACGATCTTTTCAATATATAACTGAGACAATTTCCTTATCTTCCAATTCTCCCGTATTGGAATGAAATGAGCAGACTTCGTTAATCGATCGACAATGAGCCAAATAGTATCGTATCCTTTCAGGGTTCGAGGCAGTTTAGTAATAAAGTCCATAGTAATCTGTTCCCATTTCCAGTAAGGAATTTGGGGTTGTTGGAGCAGCCCAAAAGGCTTTTGGTGCTCCGCCTTGACCATTGAACAATTTAGACACTTTGAGACATAAGTGGCGATATCTCTTTTCATACCAGGCCACCAATAAAAGTCCTTTAGTCCATGGTACATTTTGTCAGCACCAGGATGGATTGAATACTTAGATCGATGACTCTCGTTCATTAAGAGTTCTCTAAGTCCATTGTACTTGGGAATCCACACTCTGCCCTTGACATGTCGGATCCCATCGCCATCCAATTCAAATAAACGTTCAGCATTCCACAATGCTTCTTTCTCGATACGCCCTGGCTGTAGGGCATCATTTTGATCGTCCAGAACTCTATCCCTTAATGATGAGCCAATATAAGAACTTGCTCTTTTTATGACAGATAGGGAAATTCTATCTTTTCGACTTAGCGCATCAGCAACAACATTTGCTTTACCGGGATGATATTTGAGTTCACAGTCGTAGTCACTGAGTAATTCTACCCATCGGCGTTGTCTCATATTTAGCATTTTCTGATCGAAGATATGCTGAAGACTTTTGTGATCCGTGAATACAGTACACTTGGTACCATACAAAAAATGTCTCTAAATTTTTAATGCAAAGACAACCGCTCCGAGTTCGAGATCGTGGGTTGTATAGTTCTTTTCGTGGATTTTGAGCTGTCTAGAAGCGTAAGCAATGACCTTACCTTCCTGCATAAGTACACACCCCATGCCCTGATGTGAGGCGTCACAGTATACCACAAAATTTTCAATGCCATTCGGTAATGCTAGAATAGGAGCATTACATAGTCTGTCTTTTAACGTCTGAAATGCCTTTTCTTGGGCATCCTGCCAAATAAATTCCTTAGTCTTCTGAGTTAACAAGGTCAAAGGTTGAGCAACCTTAAAGAAATTCTCAATGAATCTCCTGTAATAGCCAGCCAGTCCAAGAAACTGACGAATTTCTGTCGGGGTCTTAGGGGCTTCCCACTTCTTTATTGCCTCGACCTTAGATGGATCTACATGGATTCCATCCGCATTCACTACATGACCCAAGAAGTGTACTTCCCTAATCCAGAATTCACATTTTGAGAACTTTGCGTACAGTTCTTGATCCTTGAGCAGTTGTAAAATGGTTCTCAGATGACCTTCATGTTCGTCTTTAGTTCTCGAGTAAATCAGTATGTCATCAATGAATACAATGACAAACTTGTCGAGATACGGTCGACATACTCGATTCATTAAGTCCATAAACACAGCAGGTGCATTGGTTAAACCAAACGGCATAACCAAAAACTCATAATGTTCATATCGAGTTCTGAAGGCTGTTTTAGGAATGTCCGTCTCTCTGACTCTGAGTTGATGATACCCAGATCTGAGATCAATCTTGGAAAAAGTGTGATGCACCTTCCAGTTGGTCAAACAAGTCGTCAATACGAGGTAAAGGGTACCTGTTCTTGACCGTCAACTTGTTCAATTCTCTATAGTCAATACACATGCGCATAGAGCCGTCTTTCTTTTTAACAAATAAGATCGGAGCTCCCCAAGGTGATGAGCTTGGGCGAATTAGTCCTTTTGCTAACAACTCTTGAAGTTGTTCGGACAATTCTTGCATTTCTGACGGCGCAAGGCGATAGGGTGCCTTGGCCACGGGTGCAGCTCCAGGGACCAAGTCTATTCCAAACTCGACTGGTCTGTGAGGTGGAAGTCCCATCAAATCTTCGGGAAATACCTCTGGAAAATCTTTAACTACTGGAATATCTTGAATGCCTTTACCCTCTGGTTTCCTTTCAACCACTAGTGCCAAGAAAGCAGGGTATTCTTTTTGTAAGTATCTATTCGCTTTTATCGCCGACACCAAAATCAATTCCTTCCCTGACTTGTCTCCTTGCACTATCAACGTTTCGTCATTTGGTAGAGGTATTCTCACAACTTTCTCGTAACAACCAATATCAGCGCGAACTCTAGACAACCAGTCCATACCAACTATCACATCAAAACTTCCTAGCTCTATGGGAATTAGATCAATTTTAAAGGTTTTACTAAACAATGTCAAATTGCAATCTACTAAATGATCTCTAGCAACATACTTTTGACCGTTTGCATATTCGACGATATAAGTTTCTTTCATGGGAATAGCTACTATATTAAATCGAGACTTAAATTCTAGGGATATAAAGCTTTTATCAGCACCAGAGTCAAATAACACAAAGTCATAATGATTATTGAGTATGAATGTACCTATCACAACGTTGGGATCACGTCATGCATCAGCAGCATCCAAAGCGAAAACTCGACCTCTGCCTTGTTCTCCTTGATTCCTAGCTTGATTGTTTCCCGCATTGTTCATCACGGGAACTATAGCATTGTTGTTCGGGTTTAGATTGAGTCGTGGACAAGTGGGTCGCATATGGGTTTCGCTCCCACACTCGTAGCATTGATTGGGTGCCTTCTCCTTACAGTATTTTATCAAATGTCCCGTCTTTTTAAAACGGTGACAAGTAGGACAATTTCCCCTGTGATGGAGGTTATACCTATTACACTTGGGGTCTATGCCAGTGTACCTCTTGACGTCTTGAGCAACCACAGCAAAGTTTCTGGCAGTCCTAAACCTCTTGCCATTTCCACCGTCGCCAAATCCACTACTAGAGGCATAATCATTCCTTCTCTTGACAACCTCATTTCCAACAGAAGAACCAGTGGTTCTTTTCAAGTCTATCACCATCCGGTTGGTTGCACTAACTGCCGCTTGAAGAGTAAAAGGATTAAAAGCGGGTACCAACCTTTAGACATCAGGTGACAAGCCATAACAGTATCTTTCGATCAATTTCTCCTCCGTATCTACCATACGAGGGACTAGTCTTGCCAACTCATGAAAACGAGTTGTGTATTTCTCGTTGTCTAGTCCAATAATACTATGATACGATTCAAAGACATGTGGGAACTACATCCACAACGATAGACTACATAGTCAGAGTGATACGATCCAAAGACATGTGGGAACTACATCCACAAAGATAGACTACAAAGTCAGAGTGATACGATCCAAAGACATGTGGGAACTACATCCACAAAGATAGACTACAAAGTCAGAGTGATACGATCCAAAGACATGTGGGAACTACATCCACAAAGATAGACTACAAAGTCAGAGTGATACGATCCAAAGACATGTGGGAACTACATCCACAAAGATAGACTACAAAGTCAGAGTGATACGATCCAAAGACATGTGGGAACTACATCCACAAAGATAGACTACAAAGTCAGAGTGATACGATCCAAAGACATGTGGGAACTACATCCACAAAGATAGACTATAAAGTCATAGTGATACGATCCAAAGACATGTGGGAACTACATCCACAACGATAGACTACATAGTCAGAGTGATACGATCCAAAGACATGTGGGAACTACATCCACAAAGATAGACTACAAAGTCATAGTGATACGATCCAAAGACATGTGGGAACTACATCCACAACGATAGACTACATAGTCAGAGTGATACGATCCAAAGACATGTGGGAACTACATCCACAACGATAGACTACATAGTCAGAGTGATACGATCCAAAGACATGTGGGAACTACATCCACAACGATAGACTACATAGTCAGAGTGATACGATCCAAAGACATGTGGGAACTACATCCACAACGATAGACTACATAGTCAGAGTGATACGATCCAAAGACATGTGGGAACTACATCCACAACGATAGACTACATAGTCAGAGTGATACGATCCAAAGACATGTGGGAACTACATCCACAACGATAGACTACATAGTCAGAGTGATACGATCCAAAGACATGTGGGAACTACATCCACAACGATAGACTACATAGTCAGAGTGATACGATCCAAAGACATGTGGGAACTACATCCACAAAGATAGACTACAAAGTCATAGTGATACGATCCAAAGACATGTGGGAACTACATCCACAATGATAGACTACATAGTCAGAGTGATACGATCCAAAGACATGTGGGAACTACATCCACAAAGATAGACTACAAAGTCAGAGTGATACGATCCAAAGACATGTGGGAACTACATCCACAAAGATAGACTACAAAGTCAGAGTGATACGATCCAAAGACATGTGGGAACTACATCCACAAAGATAGACTACAAAGTCAGAGTGATACGATCCAAAGACATGTGGGAACTACATCCACAAAGATAGACTACAAAGTCAGAGTGATACGATCCAAAGACATGTGGGAACTACATCCACAAAGATAGACTACAAAGTCAGAGTGATACGATCCAAAGACATGTGGGAACTACATCCACAAAGATAGACTACAAAGTCAGAGTGATACGATCCAAAGACATGTGGGAACTACATCCACAAAGATAGACTACAAAGTCAGAGTGATACGATCCAAAGACATGTGGGAACTACATCCACAAAGATAGACTACAAAGTCAGAGTGATACGATCCAAAGACATGTGGGAACTACATCCACAAAGATAGACTATAAAGTCATAGTGATACGATCCAAAGACATGTGGGAACTACATCCACAACGATAGACTACATAGTCAGAGTGATACGATCCAAAGACATGTGGGAACTACATCCACAAAGATAGACTACAAAGTCATAGTGATACGATCCAAAGACATGTGGGAACTACATCCACAACGATAGACTACATAGTCAGAGTGATACGATCCAAAGACATGTGGGAACTACATCCACAACGATAGACTACATAGTCAGAGTGATACGATCCAAAGACATGTGGGAACTACATCCACAACGATAGACTACATAGTCAGAGTGATACGATCCAAAGACATGTGGGAACTACATCCACAACGATAGACTACATAGTCAGAGTGATACGATCCAAAGACATGTGGGAACTACATCCACAACGATAGACTACATAGTCAGAGTGATACGATCCAAAGACATGTGGGAACTACATCCACAACGATAGACTACATAGTCAGAGTGATACGATCCAAAGACATGTGGGAACTACATCCACAACGATAGACTACATAGTCAGAGTGATACGATCCAAAGACATGTGGGAACTACATCCACAAAGATAGACTACAAAGTCATAGTGATACGATCCAAAGACATGTGGGAACTACATCCACAATGATAGACTACATAGTCAGAGTGATACGATCCAAAGACATGTGGGAACTACATCCACAAAGATAGACTACAAAGTCAGAGTGATACGATCCAAAGACATGTGGGAACTACATCCACAAAGATAGACTACAAAGTCAGAGTGATACGATCCAAAGACATGTGGGAACTACATCCACAAAGATAGACTACAAAGTCAGAGTGATACGATCCAAAGACATGTGGGAACTACATCCACAAAGATAGACTACAAAGTCAGAGTGATACGATCCAAAGACATGTGGGAACTACATCCACAAAGATAGACTATAAAGTCATAGTGATACGATCCAAAGACATGTGGGAACTACATCCACAACGATAGACTACATAGTCAGAGTGATACGATCCAAAGACATGTGGGAACTACATCCACAATGATAGACTACAACTCACAGTACAAGAGTATGAGTTGTTATAAGTTCTACGCTTACAATACGCTACTACTACAAGATTACATCTTGAAAAGAACAACAACTAGCAAAGCCACAACCAAGGCTACCAAAACCAACAGCATGAAGACCAACGTTCTAATAGTCTCCTTCCCCTCCTTAGCAACAGTCATCGCCTCAGAAGCATGAAGATAAGCTCCAGTCAACGCTTGAGCTTGATTCTCTATAGCCTCCCTAGTACGGATGAGAGAATTGTTCATCCTTGACATTTGTCGGAAAGCATATTCCGACCTATCAGTTGCATCTGCAACTGGCATCCCATTAGCAGCATCAGGATTATAAACAGGCACTCTGGAGGGACCCGCAGCATACGGATCGCCCAGAAGAAATGAAGGACCAAACACACGGTTGTCCTGAACCGGTGCAGAAGGACCAGAAGCATTAGGATCTCGAGGGGCATAGGGTAAACGAGCTCCCTCGGTAGTCCTCCTCTGATATGGAGCTACCGGTGACAGAGATGGTTGAACATGAATAGATACATGTTCATTTCCAGATTCACTGGATGTTGACACCAGATTGATGGGGCGAGACTCATTGTCCGAAGCCTCAAATTGTTCCTCTTCAGAAGAGTGAGGAACACGAGGAATAGAGTTTGCTACAACTGGAACTTGAGGAGTACCAGGAACAACAGCATAAGAGGTAGCTGTCCGACATGACAAGTCTGAAAGGATAGTCAAAGAATCCATATAAGTATAATGGATGAGACAGTACAAGTCAAATGGATGTGACAGTACGCAACATACGAATTTTAAAAGAAATCTTTGTCTAGACTATACACATACGATTTGGGTTTCTATTAACAATATACCTTCAATGCTTATATATAGGGTCACCCGCAGCCTTCCCACCACATTTACAGTATATTGTTAATATAATCCAAACTATCACGTATATAAGTCCCATGTATACACATACAATTTGGGTTTCTACTCCTAACATACCTTCAATGCTTATATATAGGGTCACCCGCAGCCTTCCCACCATATCTACAGTATGTTGTGAGTATAATCCAAACTATAACGTATATACAAAGTCTAAGATATTTATTTCGAGCCTTATATTATTTTACATAATCGGGACGTAGTTGATCAGGTTAGGTCTAATTATAGACAAATAATATAACTCTTGAAATAAGTATCCTAAACCTTAATAGACTTAGATTTCCTTTTGAAACGACAATGGCTATAGATTGAGTTTTTCCAGCGGAAAAACTCTGTATTAACTATAACCTTGTCTCTGATACCAATTTTTGTCACACCCCGTTGTAGCGGAAATACAGGGTTAACAAATAATTTCGTACTAATCAGAAGGTAAATAGAGATTACATCCATTAATGACAATACATGTTCAATACAAGTACAATCGTTCAAATATGGACCCCAAAATACTGATACAAGTCATCCTTATTTGGAACTGGGCCCACTGAATACGAGTTCAATAAATTGGACAGTCTAATACAATTAAAGCTAAAAACATGAGAGTCCTCAAATGTCTGGTGCTAATTGTACGTCCAAGTCAAAAGAATGGCCCTATAATGCCAAATACGATTCCAAGACTTACTGTTGGTCACCTGAAAAGCATGAAATTTGAGAGGATCAACTATCGAAATAGTTGGTGAGTTTACAGTGTGTTTGACTAAAAGACCAGTCGTCATTGGGAGCACACAATGACATGTAGTTATTAAGACAAGACAGTCGGGATCAATATCCGACAATAAGACTAATTTCCCTCGCACAGGTCTCCCGTCAACAATGGGGTGCGGACCAGTATACATCGCACAGGTCTCCCGTCTATAATGGGGTGCGGACCAGAACAAAGACAGCCAGACACTAAATCTGACAAGACAACCATTAGGATTTCATAATGGTGATAACTACATAGGGGCAACATTTTAGTTCGTGGCGCGAATCTGAGGATCGCGGCGCGATGACATTTTGACACTTCGCGGCGCGATCTGGAGGGATCGCGGCGCGATTACAGACTATCGCGGCGCGACCTGGGGTCCTCGCGGCGCGATTACCATTTGGCACTATATCGCGGCGCGATCTGGAGGGATCGCGGCGCGATGGCTTGGGGTCCTCGCGGCGCGATTACCATTTGGCACTATATCGCGGCGCGATCTGGAGGGATCGCGGCGCGACCTGGGGTCCTCGCGGCGCGATTACCATTTGGCACTATATCGCGGCGCGATCTGGAGGGATCGCGGCGCGATGGCCATTTTATACTATCTCGCGGCGCGACCTGGGGTCCTCGCGGCGCGATTACCATTTGGCACTATATCGCGGCGCGATCTGGAGGGATCACGGCGCGATATGGCGCGACCTGGGGTCCTCGCGGCGCGATTACCATTTGGCACTATATCGCGGCGCGATCTGGAGGGATCGCGGCGCGATCGGGGTCCTCGCGGCGCGATTACCATTTGGCACTATATCGCGGCGCGATCTGGAGGGATCGCGGCGCGATGCCATTGATACTATCGCGGCGCGACCTGGGGTCCTCGCGGCGCGATTACCATTTGGCACTATATCGCGGCGCGATCTGGAGGGATCGCGGCGCGATGGCATTTGGGGTCCTCGCGGCGCGATTACCATTTGGCACTATATCGCGGCGCGATCTGGAGGGATCGCGGCGCGATGGCATCGCCTCGCGGCGCGATTACCATTTGGCACTATATCGCGGCGCGATCTGGAGGGATCGCGGCGCGATGGAACTATCTCGCGGCACGACTAGACAATCGCGGCGCGACCTGGGGTCGCGGCGCGATTACCATTTGGCACTATATCGCGGCGCGATCTGGAGGGATCGCGGCGCGATTACCATTTGGCACTATATCGCGGCGCGATCTGGAGGGATCGCGGCGCGATGGAACTATCTCGCGGCACGACTAGACAGATCGCGGCGCGACCTGGGGATCGCGGCGCGATTACCATTTGGCACTATATCGCGGCGCGATCTGGAGGGATCGCGGCGCGATGGAACTATCTCGCGGCACGACTGGAGGATCGCGGCGCGACCTGGAGGTCGCGGCGCGATTACCATTTGGCACTATATCGCGGCGCGATCTGGAGGGATCGCGGCGCGATCGGGGTCCGGCGCGATTACCATTTGCACTATATCGCGGCGCGATCTGGAGGGATCGCGGCGCGATGGCCATTTTATACTATCTCGCGGCGCGACCTGGAGGATCGCGGCGCGATTACCATTTGGCACTATATCGCGGCGCGATCTGGAGGGATCGCGGCGCGATGGAACTTCGCGGCGCGACTGGGGTTCGCGGCGCGATTACCATTTGGCACTATATCGCGGCGCGATCTGGAGGGATCGCGGCGCGATGGCCATTTTATACTATCTCGCGGCACGACCTGGGGTCCTCGCGGCGCGATTACCATTTGGCACTATATCGCGGCGCGATCTGGAGGGATCGCGGCGCGATTACCATTTGCACTACTATCGCGGCGCGATCTGGAGGGATCGCGGCGCGATTACCATTTGGACTATATCGCGGCGCGATCTGGAGGGATCGCGGCGCGATTGGATACTATCTCGCGGCGCGACTGGAGGGATCGCGGCGCGATCTGGAGGGATCGCGGCGCGATCTGGAGGGATCGCGGCGCGATCTGGAGGGATCGCGGCGCGATCTGGAGGGATCGCGGCGCGATCTGGAGGGATCGCGGCGCGATCTGGAGGGATCGCGGCGCGATCTGGAGGGATCGCGGCGCGATCTGGAGGGATCGCGGCGCGATCTGGAGGGATCGCGGCGCGATCTGGAGGGATCGCGGCGCGATCTGGAGGGATCGCGGCGCGATCTGGAGGGATCGCGGCGCGATCTGGAGGATCGCGGCGCGATCCTGGAGGGATCGCGGCGCGATCCTGGGGTCGCGGCGCGATTACCATTTGCACTATATCGCGGCGCGATCTGGAGGGATCACGGCGCGATAGTGGCGCGACCTTGGGGTCCTCGCGGCGCGATTACCATTTGGCACTATATCGCGGCGCGATCTGGAGGGATCGCGGCGCGATGCCATTTGGGGTCCTCGCGGCGCGATTACCATTTGGCACTATATCGCGGCGCGATCTGGAGGGATCGCGGCGCGATGGATACTATCTCGCGGCACGACTAGATCGCGGCGCGATCTGGAGGGATCGCGGCGCGATTCTGGAGTACATCGCGGCGCGACCTGGGGTCGCGGCGCGATTACCATTTGGCACTACATCGCGGCGCGATCTGGAGGGATCGCGGCGCGATGGCCATTTTATACTATCTCGCGGCACGACTAGAATCCATCGCGGCGCGATATATGACCTGAACCAGTAAAACTGCAGTTTTCGACCATTTCTCGCAAACCAAACTATTTTCGACTTCACTCTTTTCATTTCAACAAGTACAAACAGTTTGAATAGACCCGGAAGCAGTCCATTTCACTAGCCATTAACAATTTCAACACTTTTTGATTTCAATGACCCATTTCAAATCAAATTTCATCTATTAACCAAACCTAACACCCATTTCATATACAAGGCCTACTAATTCAAATAAAACTGGAATTAACCCATAGGTTGAATCTATTCAAAATCAAAGTTTAATTTAAAAAGAGATTACTTACCAAAACTTGAAATCCTTGAAATAGTTTATGAAGAAGATGAAGATGGTGATGATGTTGATGATGATACTCAATTGATTATAGCCTTAAAATCCTTAAATCCTTCCTTTGCAAAACCAATTTAAAAGAAGAATAGAGAGATTGAATTTGAGAGTGTGTTTTGTGTGTGTGTGTGATCGATCAAAAAGAAGAGAGGGGGGGGGGTTGGTGTTTCCCTCCCTGCCTTTCATTTACATTTCGGCCCATGTGGCCAAATTAGATATATTCCTTTACCCCTAATTTGGTAAAATGCTTACGATTAAATACCATTTGACTAAAAGGTTATAATTTATAGTAAAGGTATTTTCCCTCGTCTTATTTTAGTTAAGACAAGTCAATAAAGTTTCGTCAAAGTGAACTTTATAATATTAAGTCTAGACAGTCTATTTATTTTGTACAAGACATAACCTTTAAATATTCATTTAAAGTTATTTTTAAGACTCGGCATTCGTCTAGATAGCTAATAGTCTACGTCATCAAGATACGTCTAATTTGACTAAGTCAAAAGTCCAAAAGTCTAATAATTTCTAATAATTTCCACGTCTAATGACTGTCTAATTGAGATTAAGACTAACCCGATGTTAATTAATTACGAGTTGTCACAGTTATCATAACAATCACATGAACAAAAGCACCAAAAAACTTCATTTTAAATCATCAAAAAGAAAGAGATGGCCAGTGTTATTAATTAGTACTCGTATTATGTAAGTCTCGATATATAGAGAGATGGAGCTCACTGAAAGTTTACCTAGTATTATAGATAGATAGATGCATGAGCATTAAATGGGATATTAAATTTTACAAAACAATATAAATGGAGTTTTTATCTTGTATACGTTTTCATTTTGTGTTTGGTAAAAAGAAAATCAGACTGAAAAATTACGAAATTAAGATACCTTCGTTCAAAAAAAAAAAAGATACCTTATTAGCCATCTCTGTCTCTAAACGGTTACAGACTCCCACCCACAATTTGTAACTTACGTTCAACGATGTATTTGCTTGAAACAAAGATACTTAAAATGATCACAAAATAGATAATATGCATTTTCTTAACAAGGTCCTGCGGAAAAAAGCAAAGTACTACTTAAACCAGTTCTTTATCACTTGGACTCCTTGAACAAATCTATCAAACTCTTGCCTTCTGTGCTGGAATTGACGGATCTTCGTTAATTAACTGAGAAATGAAAATGGGAAGGAAGTTAGTGGATGCCCAATGGTTATGGTAGATTGAAAGGATAAATAATCCAGTAGTAGATTAATAGGCATATGATCTCTGGTTAAACAGCATAAGAAACTATGGCAATTTCAGAAGATATTTTCTTAAAGTCTCATTATCATCATCTTACTGTGGGATCAATATTAAAAGAAAAACAATGCCTAGTGACTGAAATAACATTATAAGTAATTAACACCCACCATAACATTCCTCGTTTTCGTTAATTTGTCTCCTGTTAAAATGGGGAGATACAAGGCTCTGCACAAATACCGGGCCACTAATATATGTTGAAGTCTTAGACAAACACAGATTATGAAGGAAGAAGGTCTCGGATCCATTAGAAGAATCCGGCTTTAATAGTTTCACGTCTTGTATAATATCCTCATGACCTCATCCCATTGGAGAAAAGGCGCCATCAATATCCAGGACTGTTTATCGTTGTAGTTTTTCAGTACCCATACCGGACTGTTACATTCGAATCTATCAAATATGCATAAACATCCTTCAATAAACCCCCGCCGGGTTTGCCAAGTAAACTTAAATCTGTCATCAGCGGGTGGGGGAATTTCTTTGAATTCCTCTGTCGATAAATGAAAAGAAAGTATTACTGGATTGTGATTTTGATCACATATACGCCAGTATAGGGCCCCATTGCATAAGATACCAGAGCCACCATTATGAGCAAATTTGACGTCCCCAACAACGGTCCAACTATTTGATTTCAAAGATGACACATAAAATCTTGAATATTTCTCCTTGTAATTCCATTTGCCTAGAATAACCTTGTAATCATCCGAGGATGGATCATAACCAAAACCATAAAGATATGGCATCCTATCTTTATCAACAGGAAAGTCCGACTGGTTTTTTCAGGGTCCTCAACTCTCGAGTACAGGGATTGAGTAGACGAAGTTTATAGTCGGAAGTATCTAATATGCATACAAGCCCGTTGCAACAACCAACCAAATCCTTTTTCTGATCCTCATCTTGTATCACGATCCTCGTACGTCGAGTGGTGGTATTATTATTATGTTTCAGATGGGATTTAACAAAATAAGAACTGGAGATGATAGAATACCATGACTTACAAACCCTCTTGCACTCGATAATATCCTTCACGTCCAATCTTACGAGTATCTTCTCGAGGATATCATCAGGGACAACTTCTGCCATTGAAACCTGAGCTAATTAATTGTGATCTGATCTAATGATCTATATATAAATTTTTCTTTTGTTTTCTGATTAGGTTTTTGAGTTACGGATTTCCATGACAAGTCTGCATGCCGTTTTTAAAGACATGGGCAGATGGCCGGCCTCAGACTTTTAGCGGCCCGTAATTTTGATTAGATTTGGTATTGGGCCAATACGTACTTTACGTAATGTGAATGTGAAAAGCTACAAAGTCCATGAATTAAATATCCTTCACGTCGGTCCAACCGCACGAGTATCTGCTCGATCAAGGATATCATCAAACAAAACCTCTGCAAATAATGGATTTTAAGATCGAGAAAGGTATATCCTTTGATAATTCGAGTTTTCATTTTATATTTCGTAAATCTTGATCGGTTCCCCGACTTGGTGATCAGGTTTCAAGGTAGGCGTACGCGTAAGTCACAAGTTTCTAGGCCCATACCCGATAAGAATACTTCTTGAAAAAATTTCGTGCTGAATTCGATCTGGGCCCATAATTGGAAAAAGAAAAGTTCATCCATTGTTAAATTAGAACTTAGGGCGGTTGAAAAACAAATAATGAAGATCCACTTTTCTTTATTAAAGCTTGTAAAGTTCCAGTTCTTTATTATTATATTCCTTCAAATAATGAAGGTAAACTTATGCAGAGTTTGTTGGCATCTTTTTGCAACTTAGTGATGATCATCAATCACTTGAATTGGTTTAATTATTGTACACCATAACAATTAAAAAAACACTATATTTAAAAAGACCATGAATCACAAGCGATCAACTGAAATCCATCAAACACAAGCGAATGAAGTACATCAAATTAAAGTTGTTCTGAAACAACAAAATTAAACAAGATACGATAGGAAGATAGGGCCTAAAAATGTCCTGCAAAAAAAGCATCACCACTTTTCCACTCCTGCAGAAAAAAACAAAGTACTTAAGCTAATTTTCTATCTCTGTGAATTGATCCTTGAACAAATCTATAACATCAAAATGTTGCCTTCTTTGCACGAACTGGCGGATCTTCCTTAATTAACTGAGACATGAAAATGGGAAGTAAGTTAATGGATGCCCGGCCAATTGTTACGATAGAACAAAAGGATAAATAACAGGCAATATGATGTCAGTCTGATTAAACAGCAGAAGATGAAACTCTGACAAATCCCATTTGGAGCTGTAAGATATTTTCTTAAAGTCTCTTAGTCATTATCATCATCTTTAACATAATGATTGAAGGTAAGTAGAACGAAAAGATGTGAATACACGCTAAGATTTAAAATTTGTTAACAAGAACAGAATTGATTGAAGGTTTTTTCTATTGATTTGTGATGATTTCATACCCCCCCCCCCCCCCCCCCCCCCCCCCCCCCCCCCCCCCCCTTTATTTCATACAAATAAACCTATCCTCTATTTATACATGACTTTGATGGCTTATTTTAAGAAACAAAATCACGTATTGATTATATAATTATCCTAGACTTTCTGCCCAAGACACGATCTCCTCAAATTAGGAAATGATGACAATTCGTTCTGATCCTAAATGCCTTCTTGTTTTAACACTCCCCCTCAAGTTGAATTGTGAGATTCCCAAAATTCAACTTGCTTAAGCACTTGTGAAACATAGTCGTTTCTACTACTTTGGTTAGGATATCTGCCAGTTGATCTTCAGACTTCACAAAGGCTAACTTTATAATGCCACGTTTAATCTTTTCTTTAATGAAATGACGGTCAACCTCCACATGTTTAGTTCTGTCGTGCTGAACTGGATTCTCTGAGATTTGGATAACCACTTCATTGTCGCTCATGATCTGAATACTTTTCTTAGGAGCAAATCCCAATTCTGTCATCAGTTTCTTTAACCATAATGCTTCTGCTAAGCCTTTAGATATACCCCGAAATTCAGCTTCAGCACTTGACAAAGAGACAACCTTTTTCTTTTTACTCTTCCATATAACGAGATTCCCTCCGATCATAGAGAAATATCTTGATGTTGATCTTCTGTTTCCTTTGTCTCCAGCCCAATCAGCATCTGTATATATCTGAATCTTAAGATGACCATTTGCTTTGAACAAGACCCCATGACCAGTAGTTCTTTTGAGATATCTGATAATTCTTAGAACTGCATCCATATGTTCTTCTTGAGGTTGGTGCATGAACTGACTCACTACTCCAACAACATATGCTATATCTGGACGAGTATGAGCAAGATAGATCAGCTTCCCCACCATTCGTTGATATATGTTCTTATCAGCAAGCTTACCATCTAATTTCATAAACAATTTCTGATTGATAACCATGGGTGTATCTGCTGGTTTACAATCAATCATCCCTGTCTCTGCCAAAAAATCAAGTATATACTTCTTCTGACAAATAAAAATTCCTTGTTGTGATCTCAACACTTCAATTCCGAGGAAGTATCTTAAATTTCCCAAATCCTTCATTTCAAATTCTGCACATAAATCTTCTTTTAGCTTCTTGATTTCCTTTTCATCATTTCCGGTGATAATCATATCATCAACATAGATTATTAAACATGTTATTCGACCTTCTTTATGATTAAGAAACAGAGTATGATAAGAATTACTTTGCTTATACCCATATTTTTTCATTGCTAGTGTGAATCTGCCAAACCATGCTCTAGGCGACTGCTTTAATCCATAAAGAGACTTCTTCAATTTGCAGACTTCTCCATCTTTGAAATTGTGAGAAAAACCAGGGGAGCTTCCATATACACTTCCTCTTTTAGTTCTCCATGTAAAAAAGCATTTTTTACATCAAACTGATGAAGAGGCCAACCTTCATTTGCTGCTACATAGAATAAGACTCTCACTGTATCTAGCTTTGCAACTGGAGAGAATGTTTCAGAGTAGTCAATTCCATATGTTTGAGTGTATCCTTTGGCTACTAACCGAGCTTTATATCTTTCAATTTCACCATTTGGTCTACATTTTACTGTATAGATCCATCTGCACCCTACTGGCTTCTTTCCTTGAGGCAAAATACATTTATCCCATGTATTATTTTTAACCAGTGCATCCATTTCCACATCCATAACATCTTTCCATTTTCTTACTTTCAAAGCCTGCTCTACATTGGGCGGAATTTCTTCTAAATACAATCTCGCCATAAATGCCTTTGCTTCTTTAGACAGATATCCTTCTGCTAGGTTCGCCATTGGATACTTAGAGCTTCTAGAAACTCTTTCTGGAGAGTATCGCTTTGCAGGTATTCCTCGAGTTGACCTGGGTGGCAGAACATACTTTTCTGGAGCTTCTGCAGTATTCTGTTCAACCTCTATGACATTCTGTTCAACATGTTTTTCACTTTCCTGCACACTTTCATTCGTGGAATCTGGTACACTCTCATTTGAAACATCAAGAGAACTACTCAGTGAAGAATTACTTACCTCGGACATCAGGTTTGGGACAGTATTTTTGGTGGCACTGGAATTCTTGAGACTGAGAGGACTGTTCTTGAGAGTCAACCACGGTATTTTTACTAACTTCTGAATTATAACTAAGCCAACTCAATGTGTCACATTGTTCCTCCCCCTGACCATTGTGTTGTGGGGAGTAAAAATAGTTGGTTTCAAGAAAGTCACAATTCATTGTGGTAAACATGTGTCGAGTTTTCGGATTATAACATCTATACCCCTTTTGAGTGACTCCATATCCCACAAAAACACATTTCTCAGCACATGGATCAAGTTTATTTCGATATGATTTTGGAATATGAACAAACACTGTACATCCAAAAATTTTGGGTTGAAGAGTGAGAGCTTGTGGAAGAGTATGATATTCAGTGAAGGTTTCTAATGGGGTTTTCATGTTCAGGATTTTTGTAGGAAGCCAATTAATTAGGTAAGTGGCAGTGGCTAAAGCTTCAGGCCAAAACATTTTAGGAACACAAGATTCAATTATTAAAGCTCTAGTCATTTCCAATAAAAGTCTATTTTTCCATTCAGCAACACCGTTTTGTCCCGGGGTATGAGGGCATGTGGTTTGATGGATTATACCTTTGGATTGGAAAAACAGGTTCATTTGTGAGTTTATATATTCTCCACCATTGTCGGACCTCACAATTTTAATAGATTTTTGAAATTGGTTTTGAATCATGGTATAAAATGCAGTGAACCTATCATATACTTCGGCTTTATTTTTCAAAAAATAAATCCAAGTCATCCGGGTGCAATCATCAACAAATATCACATAATACCGGAAATTTTGACCTCCAATAACAGGAGCCGGGCCCCAAACATCTGAGTGAATTAATGAAAAAGGTGTTTTAACTCTAGTGTTACTAGGTTTAAAGGTCTGTCTATGGCTCTTAGCTAAAATGCAAGTTTCACAAGAAATTGATTTATTGGAAGGAAAAAGATCAGGAAACAAGATGTGTAAATAACTACCAGAAGGATGTCCCAGTCGTCTATGCCATAACCATGCTTCACTTTCACTAGTTCCATGAGCCAGCATCACGGTTCCACTTTGATTTACTTCATCAACATAATATAGTCCTCCTCTCTCAGTGCCACGCCCAATGATCTGTCCCGTTCTGATATCCTGTAAGAGACAAAAAGTTGGATGCATGAGTACTGAGCAGTTAAGTTCGTTTGTCACATGACTAATTGATAAAAGTTTATGTGACAAAGAAGGAACATAGAGACAATTAGATAATTTAATATTAGGAGAAATTTCAATTGTTCCCCCCAGATTTTACATCCATTCTTCCTTTGTTTGCAGCTTGGATGTGTGTTTTCACAGGTTTTGATGTTGTAATAAAATCAGACACTTCATATGTCATTGTATTAGTTGCTCCGCAGTCAAATATCCACGGTCCATCCATATTTTTATGATTGTCTCGGGCCGTGTGAGTTATTTGGGCCGATCCAATGCTTTGGGCCGGAATCCTTTTATAAGTTGGCCTTTTTATGTGATCCGATCCACTTGGCCACTTATGTGATCTGCGCTACTTGATCTACAAAACAAGCAGACACAATTTTCATTTGCACATAGATATTTTGGGGAAAATAAAGAACCTCCTTCCTCTGTAACTTTTACCATCGAGAAACCCCCACCTTCTTTTTCTTGTCTTGCCGCCGCTACACCTACAAAACCTCCACCAGATTTCTGCCCATCGTGGTCGTCGCTGGTTCCTTCTTTGTTAAGGGTGCTAGTATTGGTGGTAAGACTCTTCTCTTTCATTGGCTTGACCGATTTGGTACCTTTTTTGGTGCCATCGGTCCACCAATCCGGATAACCGACAAGACGGAAGCCTTGCTCTTTTGTATGTCTTTCCATGCCACATTCATCACATTTAAGGTGGGATTTATCATCTCGGGTCACTCCTTTTTTCTTGTCGTCGTTTCGGCGGGATTCCTTTGCCACGAAGCCGCCGTCGATTTCTCCGGCGGTGGCGACAGATTTTGGGTTTTGATTGCTACACTCGTCGCATTTGAGGTTAGTATTATTGGTTTTTTTCTGTCACTTCGACGGTTACCTTTTATCTCACCGGCGATGGATCCGGTGGAAAATTTTGGGTGCTTTTTGATGTTGGTTTGGATTAATAATTGTTTTTCAGATCTGCCAGATTTATTTTCCATGGTAGATCTGAGATTTGTTGCCGGAATTTCATGGTGATACCATGTTGAGTTATATGGAACGGAATTGATGTTTTTATTTATTTGTGATTGTTGGTTAGCATTGTATTGCAAGAAATTTGCCAAATCTGAACCTCTGCCGCCGGCTGTATCGCCCATGGTGGCTTGGATTCGGTTTTAGGTGATAGGATTGGTGATTAAAAGGTAAATGATGAGGCCAGGATCGCCTGCTCTGATACCATGTTAACAAGAACAGAATTGATTAAAGGTTTTTTCTATTGATTTGTGATGATTTCATACAAATAAACATATCCTCTATTTATACATGACTTTGATGGCTTATTTTAAGAAACAAAATCACGTATTGATTACATAATGATCCTAAACTTTATGCCCAAGACACGATCTCCTCAAATTAGGAAATGATGACAATTCGTTCTGATCTTAATTGCCTTCTTGTTTTAACAAAATTCATCAGGCTGCAATAAGAAATTCTCATGTAATTGTGTAAACAATTGGCTCAACTAAGACCAATGTTAAATATGCAGCAGATATGATGATTGCGTTTAGAAAATAGTATGCTTAGAAAAGTAAAAATATTCTTGAACAAATATGAAAATAATCTGGAAATTTTCATTTGGAACTGTAAGATATTTATCATAATGTCTCATTATGAACATCTGTTAGAAAATCATCCATTCGGATTGAAAAGCTAGGAATTGAGCAAATTTGATGCATTATCCATGCCTACAATGCCTAATGAGATAGATAATACTAATACAAACTTACCTTTGGGATCAATATTAGAAGAAAAGGCATCATAATGCATGCCTACTCCTACCCACTCCCCACCTGACCTAGGCGCCTATTCCTCCCCATTTGCAAGGAATGCATGCCTATTTCTCCCCATCCCCTCCTCACTTAGAAAAAGACAAAAGACAAAAAAAATAATCAAGGAAGAAGGTGCATGTAACAGTCAAAACAATCGGCAGCATGGTCCCTAATTCGCTCCCCACCCCACCGGTGCTTAATAGGCGGGGCAGTGTTCATGCAGGTGCTTATTAGGTGCCTACTCCATGCCTATGGCATACCGTCCACCCTAAGAGTCCAAGAAAGAACAAATGAAATAAGATCATAAGTAATTAGTACTCACCATAAAAGTCCTCCTCCTCTTTCTTTTTTGTTTCTTGTTAAAATGAAAATGGGGAGATACAAGGCTCTGCACAAATACAGGGGCACTAACATAATTTAACGTCTGGGACAAACTCAGGTTTTGATAGAAGAAGGACTTAGCTTCATTATAAGACTCCAGCTCTAATACTTTCACGTCTTGTATAATATCTTCATCCCATTGGAGAAGAGGCGACAACAATTCCCAAGACTGTTTGTCATTGTAGTTTTTCATTACCCATTTGGGATGGTCACGTTTGTAATACTAAATAATAAACATTCTCCAATAATCCCAAGCCGGGTATGCCCAGTGTCATGTGTGTCATGAGCTGGTGTCGGAATTTCTTTGAATTCCTCTTTAGATAGATGAAAAGAAAGTATTACTGTATTGTTATTTTGATCACGCATCAGCCAGTGAAGTGCCCCATTGCATAAGATACCAGCAGACCCTCTACCAAGAACACATCTCAACTTTCCTTTACAATATTAGTACCACGATCATTTGATTTCAAAGACAACAAATTAAAATGTGTACCATTCTCCGTATATTTGCCTAGAATAACCTTGTAATCATTTGAGGATGAATCATAACCAAAACCATAAAGATTTGGTTTCAAATCACAATAATGATTATGGAAGTAGGGGTGTCGATCAGGATTTTCCGCTCTCTAGTACAGGGATTGAGTACACAAAGTTTAGTACGATCGGAATTATATATACATAGAAGACCATTGGAAGAACCAACCAAAATATTTTTCCGATCCTCTTGTATAATGATCCTCGTACATCCAACAACATTATTATGTTTCAGATGGAAGTCAACAAAATGAGAACTGGAGATGACAGAATACCATGACTTACAAACGCTCTTGCATTGGATAATATCTTTCACAGCCAATCTTAAGAATATCTTCTCGAGGATATCATCAAACACAACCTCTGTCATCTAAACCTGATCCGATCATTGGTTAATTACTATTCCAAATATAAGACATGGCCTCCAACTTTTATTCTAAACACTTGTAACTAATATGTTTAGGCCTTGAACTTAATCATTCAGTCAAACTTCATGTTTCTTTTTTTACTTAATAAACAAAAATAATCGTTAATTACCTATATTTTACTTAATATATACATGCATTATTTATGATTCAGTCACTTAATACACTACTAAAAAAAAGAAACTGTAGTGTGTTGTGTAAAAATTGCAAAGCCTAAGGACTTAAATAAGTTGAAAATATAGTAAATAACCGAATAGCAGTTATAGGTAGTTAAAAATATACTTGGAAGAACGGTACCGGAAAAAAAGAGCTTACTTGAAATATAATCAGAAGAACACGCCGGTGATGGTGGTACACAACCGTAATCAACAAACAACCGGCGGGAGCTGTAGACGGCAACAATGACACAAATAACTTCAAACAGACTCTTGAAGAAGAGGAGGAACAAACTGATTGAAGTAACTATTGAGACAAATTGATATGTGTAGTATTAGAGTTTGGGTCGTTTATGACAATATTGATAGTTCAGGGTAGTATTGTGAAACTATTTTGAATTTGGTTGTTGAGGGCGGTTATTAGCCGATCCCTTTGTATAAATAATCATTTTCCATATCAAATAATAATCAATCACAATTTATCAAATCTTCTCTCTTAATCTCATTTTCTCTCTATCAAATTGGTATCAGAGCTCCGATCACCGGAGATCCGATTCTACCACCGTAACTTCCGATTGAAATTCCGATTCAATTTCCGATCGTCATTGATTCTCTTCTCCTAAAATCATGGCGCCGGAAACTAGAACTCAGGATTTTGAAAGGTTTCAGAAGGAATTTGCTCAGAATCAAAAGGATACGGCTTCTACAATGGAGTCAATGATCAGTATGAGAGCCTCCATAGATGATATGGCCAAACGCCTTGATGAATTGGAAAATCGCCAAACCCTAAATGTTCGTAACGACGAAGAACCGATTAGCAATAATAAGCTCACAAAGCTTGATTTTCCTTGATTTAATGGCGATGATGTTGATCAGTGGTTATATAAGTGTGATCACTTCTTCAAAATCGATGATACGATTGAAACAAGGAAGGTTAGGTATGCTTCCATTCATATGGACGGTAGAGCTCTGCAATGGCACTTAGCCTATATGAACTCAAGTCAGAAGGCTATGGAGGAGATAAGGTGGGAGGATTATTCTTGATCCATCACTGCTAGGTTTTCCACCACAATGATGGAAGATGCTATGGGTTCCTTGAAGTTTCTCACTCAAACTGGTGAATTAGATGCCTATTGTGATGATTTCGATGCATTACTCACTAAGGTTAGTCTTCCTGAGGAATACACTGTTAGTATTTTCATTGAAGGCCTGAAACCAGAGATTAAATGTCCAATTCGTATGTTTAAGCCGAAAACTCTTAAGGATACCTATACCTTAGATAAATTGCAGAATTATAGTAATAAATCAATGCCTAGGTCTTATTCATATGCTAGTAGTTCTGGTTTTAAGGGTGGGGGAATGAGAACCAATAATTCACTGAATAATGCTGCAAAATTACCTTTATTAGCCACTCCAGTGAATTCTGTACCTTCTACTGCCTTAGTTCCTACTACTAGAGTGACAAATAGGTTGTTGGATGATAAAAGAGCTAAGGGAGAGTGTTTTTACTGTAATGAAAAGTTTGTTCCTGGCCACAATAGAGTTTGTAAGGGAAAGAAGCAGTTGTTTGTGGTAGAAGTGGAGGATGATGTTGATGATGTGTGTAATGGTGGTTCTAATGAGGAGGTGGTTAATGTAAATGAGCCACTGATGGTGCAAGGTGAACCACAACAGTTGGTGGTGCAGGGTGAGCCACATATTTCACTCAATGCTATTATGGGCATTCCTTCCTACTCTACAATGCAGATAGTTGGATCAGTAGGTACTAGGAGGCTCCATATTTTGGTGGACAGTGGATCAACACATAACTTCATGAATACTCCTTTAACTGACAAATTAAGATGCCCTGTGTTGAAAATTCCTAGCAGTTGGTTGACTAATGTTTGATCCTAGAATCGTTCATTGGCTCCAACCTGGGGGTGTGAGTGTGGTGGAGGTGATTCGCAGGCGGTTCCCTATCGGTCAAAGGGCATGGAGGCCGCTTTACGCCTTAGTATATTAGGTTTTTTCTTCAAGAGGTGAATGAATCCTCTTGGATGCGGAAACATCCCTATATATAGGGGATTGGAGACTTGGAGAGGAGGAAAAGGAGTTAGGGTAAATCTTTTCCTCTTCTAAGGATATCTCTCATCTTTTAAGAAGATTTGTGGTGATCTCGTGTCCGAGGTATTCGAGTGTTTGATATATCTTCCCTTTACGGGAGATTTAGATAGATGCGGAAGGTTCTGAGCATATCCGGAGCTTGGGATAGTAATCCTAAAAGCTTCGTGATAATTCTGAATACGGAGGTCCTTTCCTGCGAAGGTAGTCGCTTCGTTATGGATACGGAGGTCTTCTGGTATCGGAGGTAAAGCTCCGTATGCGGTATATCATCAAGCCCCCAGTCTAATAAGATAGGTGTCTGAGGGCTGTCTTGTTAGACTTAAAATTCTCGAGGGTCAAAAAGGTAAATAATGAAAAATAAAAATACCTTGTGTTGAATGCCAGATCGTTCCGATCATTTCCCCAATCCTGCATCTGTTGTGCCCTAATTTCCCCTTCTCCAGGTTAGTTATTTTCCTTCAATTTTCTTCCTTCGCTATTCTTCAGAAATGGCTAAAGTAGGGCGTAATGATCTATCATCTGTGGTTACATCTGAGGGGTTGGGATGGTTTTGCTCTACCTACCTTTCTTCTTTTGATAAGGCGGTTTGCTTGCCGTCCTCTGAGGAAACCGTTGCCAATCCTCCTCAGGGTTTTGTGGGTCTATACATCGCCCATGTTACCTGTGGCAACCTTGATGTGATGAGCCATTATAACTGTCCTTTCTCCTTTATGCATCCTAATGGTGTTGCTCGTATTATCGGTTTTGAAATCCTCTGTCGCGCATATGGTGGTGAGGCGTCTGTTGATTTGTTTTATGCTTTCTTTGATTTGTGCGATGCTGGTGAGTGGGTAACCATCCAAAAGAAACCCAAGATTGATTGCTTTTTGTCTGGTAGTACTGACGTCAGGGGATGGAAAAATGAGTTTATTTTTATTGAAAGTTCTGTGATTCCTGAGGCTTACTCAGCGTTATTGACTGGTGGGAAACCAACTAAATTTAAAGAGTCGGTGCTTGCCCATGTGCTTGAGTTACCCCTGTACAGTCAGATTATTGAGAACCCTGTTAAGTTGGATCGTTATCCTGATGTTGTCTTGCACCAAGCCGGTATTTTGAAGCAGTGGCTTGAAGGCGTTGATTCCAGAATTCTTGTTGGAGGGAAAGGTGAGAATTTCTGTCTTTTGTGTAGTTTAGTTTTATCAGTATTGTTAACTTTTTCTGACATTTTCCTCTTTTCCCAGAGGTTACTTTGACTGAGTTTGTGAAGGGTCCGTTGTTGGAATGTCAGCCCAAGTTGTCTGTGATTTCTGCAAAGTTGCTTGCTTTTTTTTTTTTTTTTTTTTTTTTTTTTTTTTTTTTTTTTTTTTTTTTTTTTTTTTTTTTTTTTTTTTTTTTTTTTTTTTTTTTTTTTTTTTTTTTTTTTTTTTTTTTTTTTTTTTTTTTTTTTTTTTTTTTTTTTTTTTTTTTTTTTTTTTTTTTTTTTTTTTTTTTTTTTTTTTTTTTTTTTTTTTTTTTTTTTTTTTTTTTTTTTTTTTTTTTTTTTTTTTTTTTTTTTTTTTTTTTTTTTTTTTTTTTTTTTTTTTTTTTTTTTTTTTTTTTTTTTTTTTTTTTTTTTTTTTTTTTTTTTTTTTTTTTTTTTTTTTTTTTTTTTTTTTTTTTTTTTTTTTTTTTTTTTTTTTTTTTTTTTTTTTTTTTTTTTTTTTTTTTTTTTTTTTTTTTTTTTTTTTTTTTTTTTTTTTTTTTTTTTTTTTTTTTTTTTTTTTTTTTTTTTTTTTTTTTTTTTTTTTTTTTTTTTTTTTTTTTTTTTTTTTTTTTTTTTTTTTTTTTTTTTTTTTTTTTTTTTTTTTTTTTTTTTTTTTTTTTTTTTTTTTTTTTTTTTTTTTTTTTTTTTTTTTTTTTTTTTTTTTTTTTTTTTTTTTTTTTTTTTTTTTTTTTTTTTTTTTTTTTTTTTTTTTTTTTTTTTTTTTTTTTTTTTTTTTTTTTTTTTTTTTTTTTTTTTTTTTTTTTTTTTTTTTTTTTTTTTTTTTTTTTTTTTTTTTTTTTTTTTTTTTTTTTTTTTTTTTTTTTTTTTTTTTTTTTTTTTTTTTTTTTTTTTTTTTTTTTTTTTTTTTTTTTTTTTTTTTTTTTTTTTTTTTTTTTTTTTTTTTTTTTTTTTTTTTTATTTTGATGTGTTATTCTTATTTCAATATGAGTAGCTAATCACTTTATCATCCATCTTGATGAAGTAAGACAATATGTAAGGATTGCACTATTTTATTAATTCAAAGTTGATTTCAATTATCGTTGTGTCGAGATCTTGATGAATTGATTCTTTATTAATTATTATTTTGATATTGGTGATATGTATGTTCTTCGTTAGTGGTACTAGTTGAACATATATGTGATTTCAATTAATTATCTTTAATCAATTGTCACTAGTTCATGGTATGATAGTGAATGTCATTTTGATAAAAAGAATCATTTTGTCAACGTGTTGAATAACGGTTGGTGGTACCATGTTGTCTTCACATAGATACAATTGTTAATTTGATAATCAAACAAACTAGTTGGTTGGGGAAATTGTTTTAAGCATTGGTGGTACCGGCTTTTACAAAGGAACTGATTAATTAGGTGATTGAAATGACTTTACAAACGTTGGTGGTACCAGTTTGTGTCTTTATTTTGTCACGATTATCATTGTCAACTTAATTGGATTTGAACTTCATTTATGTGCAATCTAAACATGTTGTTGAGCGGATTCGAGATGGATGCCTTTTAAATTATTGTTTTAAGCATTGGTGGTACCGGCTTTTACAAAGGAACTGATTAATTAGGTGATTGAAATGATTTACAAACGTTGGTGGTACCAGTTGTCTTCACATAGATACAATTGTTAATTTGATAATCAAACAAACTAGTTGGTTGGGGAAATTGTTTTAAGCATTGGTGGTACCGGCTTTTACAAAGGAACTGATTAATTAGGTGATTGAAATGACTTTACAAACGTTGGTGGTACCACGTTGTCTTCACATAGATACAATTGTTAATTTGATAATCAAACAAACTAGTTGGTTGGGGAAATTGTTTTAAGCATTGGTGGTACCGGCTTTTACAAAGGAACTGATTAATTAGGTGATTGAAATGACTTTACAAACGTTGGTGGTACCAGTTGTCTTCACATAGATACAATTGTTAATTTGATAATCAAACAAACTAGTTGGTTGGGGAAATTGTTTTAAGCATTGGTGGTACCGGCTTTTACAAAGGAACTGATTAATTAGGTGATTGAAATGACTTTACAAACGTTGGTGGTACCAGTTTGTGTCTTTATTTTGTCACGATTATCATTGTCAACTTAACTGGATTTGAACTTCATTTATGTGCAATCTAAACATGTTGTTGAGCGGATTCGAGATGGATGCCTTTTAAATTATTGTTTTAAATCACAAACTCTTTTTGATTAATCCTGCGGGATTACTAACTGATTTACTAACTTTTGCAACGCGACAATTCGGTCACAAAACCCCCTCATTTCTACTTGAACTACTTTATTTTGACAATTGCTCAACTTAGTCCTTGTGATCGACTTCGGATTTACCAAGCTAACTATACTGCATACGAACGGGTTCACTGCCTGTAAGTGTATTGTAGTCAGTCGCTAGGTGATTCGTGTTATTAAATTTTAAGACTCGATTTCACACATCAAGTTTTTGGCGCCGCTGCCGGGGACTTTTGTTTAGTAGTTGTTTAGTTTTGTAGTTCGACCCTTTCTCACATTTACTTGTGAGAAAGTTAATTGCTTCATTAGATAGATTTTATTTATTTTAAGTTTTATTTCATTTGTACCAGGTGCGGTTGACGGTTTGTTTTGTGGTGATTGTGCAGGTTCTTGCTAGTGGATGAACACTAGAGCCTCTGGCCGACCCTTGCATAGTCCTTTATCTAATCCAGGGAGAGCCAGACGTAGACTAGTGCAAAGAAACAACCAAGAGCCATCCACATCAGGCAAGATAGATTCAGAAACCGCAAATCAAGTTCCACCAGGCCAGACCTCAGAAGATCAAGTGGTTAATAGGTCGGAGGAAGAAGCTTGGATATTTCGAACAGGTGAGGACTCAGAAGGAGAAGAAAAAGTTCAAACACCTAAACCGATTAGAACTGTACCTCCGCAAATTAACAGGAATCAAGATCAACAAAGAAGGGGAAACGGAATGGGTGAAGAACAACCGAGAGATATGAACAACGTTCCTTACGGGGAACAAAGAAGAACCATACCAGCTAACCGGGGCACAACTATCTGCCCTCCTCAGATTTCGGTAAACTTCTCTTTAAAGGGTAATCATCTCAAGAGTGTCGAGGAAGATAAGTTCGACGGTGTGAGAAGATGGGATCCTTATGCTCATGTTGAGAGGTTTGAAAAGATTTGCCGATTGTATCAGTACGGGGAAGGGCAAGCTGATATTGTGAAACTAGAATTATTTCCATTGACTCTCACTGGAGATGCATCTTCATGGTTTAAGGAGCTACCGGATAATTCATTCTCTACTTGGGCTGAACTCAGGGAAAGATTCATTGATGAGTTCTACTTCATAAGAACTCAAAGGCAACTAGAGAATCAGATTAGGGGTTTTTCTCAAGACCAAGGTGAGGATGTTGTAAATGCTTGGAAGAGATTTGAGGAGATGCTGAGGAATTGCCCGGGACATAGCATGGGTACTGAAGTAATTGTTGAGATCTTCTTCGATGGATTGGATAGGAGGTCTAAGAGGGAGCTCGGGTATGCATTTGGGGGTAGTTTCAACAACATTTCCCCGAATGAAGGCTACAAAATTCTTGAAGATATGGCTAAGGAGAGCTCGACCAGAGATGAAGACCGAATCAAGAGATCCGGGAGAAACACTGTCGCTAAGGTTGAAAGTAGCGAAGATGCAAAACTAGTAGCTGAAGTTAAGGCTCTCTCAAAGCGTATGGATGAGAGGTTTGATGGTCAAGAAGGTAGGTTCAAGAGCCTGGAAAAGGATGTCAAAGTTATGGCTGATGGATGTGACAATTGCGGGGATTTGCATTACACTGAGGATTGTCCCCATAAGCCAGTTAAAGATGCTAAGTTTGTTTAGAATCAACAACATGGAAATTTCAACCGTAACATCGGTTTTCAAAACTGGCAATCAGGTAATTCTTATCCCTCATCTTCTTCTTATAATACTAACAGTTCTGGTTTTGGTGTTAACAGGTTCAGCAGGTTCAATAATCAGAATCAACAAGATCCAGATTCAAAACTAAAGAATATAATGAAGGATTTCATTGGTACCCAGAGAGCAACTAATGAGCACGTTGCAGAAGAGTCAAAGAAGGTGAATTCTGCATTGGATGCTTTGACAACTCGGTTGGATGGACTCGGGCACAAGTTGGATCAAGGAATAAAGAACCATCAAGCCACAATAAAAGACTTGGAAGGAAGGCTTGAAAGGCTCGGGAATTCTAATAGACCACCCGGTACTTTACCGAGTAACACTCAACAGAACTCGAAGCCTCAATCAAGCAACCAAGGGCAAGGGCAGAAATATACTCCTCATAATGCTAGAAATGAGCAAGTTAATGCCATCACAACTCGAGCAGGTAAAACTTATAACTCAGCTAATCCTTTACCTGATGATGTTACTCCAGTTGTGCAGGTACATGAAGACGAGGAGGTTGTTGATGATGAGATAGAAATGGAGCCGAACCCAGCCGTGCGGAAGACTCCGACTGTTCGGGTTTTGTTGTGTTGTTTTTTGTTTTTGTGCTTCCCTTTTGTTTTTTTCCGGTCGTTCCATCTAAACCAGCTGAAAAACCAATAGTGAAGCCATATCAGCCCAAGATCCCATTTTCTCAACGGTTGAGGAAAGAGAAGATTAAGGAGCATTTCGAGAAGTTTGTTGAACTGATTCAGTCTGTAAACATCACTGTTCCTTTAGTTGATCTTATTTCAGGGATGCCAAATTACGCCAAGTTTCTCAAGGAGCTCATCAGTGATAAAAGGAAGCTTGAAGAGGCAAAGACTTCCGTTCTTAGTTCCGAGTGTTCAGCGATAATCAAGAATCAGATTCCTCCCAAGTTAGAAGATCCAGGGAGTTTTCTCATTGCTTATCCTTTTGGTGCTTTTGTTTGTGAGGCCTTGGCCGATCTCGGGGCCAGTATTAATTTAATGTCGTATTCTGTTTATACCAAATTGGCCTTAGGTGAGTTGACTCCTACCCGAATGAGCATTAGGCTCGCTGACCGTTTGTTCCAATATCCCATGGGGATAGCGGAGAACATGCAGATTAAGGTAGGTCATATTGTGTTTCCGGTCGATTTTGTCATCCTTGAAATGGAGGCAGACGCTAAAGTTCCTCTAATTCTTGGTCGCCCATTCCTGAACACCGCGGATGCTATCATCCGGGTTAAGGATAAGGAGATTTCCTTAGGGGTCGGTGATGACCGATTGTTTTTAAAGTTGATAGAGCATTAAAACATCCTTATTCTTCTGATGATACTTGTTTTAGAATTGATGTGATAGATGATGCTTTGGACTTGGAAATGCAAGAAGTTATGGAAGCAAATGGAGTTGTTGAAGCTGACATTGCAAATGGTGAAGCTATCACCAATGATCAAATTGAAGAGATTTTGGCTTTGAGCATGGATACAACTCCACCGGAAGATGAGACCTTCGAGAAGATCACGATGGATGGAAGCACATGGGTGTTGACATCGGTTGAGAACCCTCCTACCAACTTGGAGCTCAAGCCTTTTCCGGATCATCTTGAGTATGCTTATCTCGAAGGTACATCTCTTTTACCCGTTGTTATCTCGTCCTCATTGTTGGAGGATGAGAAGTCTAGACTCATGACCGTCCTCAAGGCCCATAAAAAGGCCTTTGCTTGGAAAACTTCTGATATCCGGGTATAAGTCCTGAATTTTGTAAGCACACCATTAATTTTATTGATAATGTCAAACTGGTAGTGCAAAGACAACGTAGACTTAACCCGAACATGAAAGAAGTTGTAAAGAAAGAGATAATTAAGTTGTTAGATGCGGGAATCATATTCCCCATTTCAGATAGTCCTTGGGTGAGTCCGGTACATTGTGTACCGAAAAAGGGTGGGATGACCGTTGTTTTAAATGAGAAAAATGAGCTAGTTCCCACTCGAACTGTCACGGGATGGCGGGTTTGCATTGATTATCGGAAGTTGAATGACGCCACCCGTAAAGACCATTTTCCTTTACCTTTCATCGACCAAATGCTCAAACGGCTCGCCGGTAACGAGTACTTTTGCTTTTTGGATGGGTTTTTGGGTTATTTCCAAATACCCATTGACCCGAATGACCAAGAAAAGACCACATTCACCTGCCCGTTTGGTACTTATGCCTATAGGAGAATGCCTTTTGGTCTTTGTAATGCCCCTGGGACCTTTCAAAGATGCATGATTGCTATTTTTCAGGACATGATTGAAACTTCCATGGAAGTCTTCATGGATGACTTTTCTGTATTTGGTAGTTCTTTTGAGAGTTGTCTAGATAGTGTTGATAAAATGCTGGAAAGGTGTGAAAGGGCACATTTGGTTTTGAATTGGGAAAAATGCCATTTCATGGTAAAGGAAGGGATTGTGTTGGGACATAAAGTTTCAAAAGCGGGACTTGAGGTTGATAAATCAAAAATTGATGTCATAGCTAAATTATCTCCTCCCACTAATATTAAATCGGTAAGAAGATTTTTGGGTCATGCCGGGTTTTATCGTCGATTCATAAAAGATTTTTTAAAAATCACCGGGTCCATGACCAAGTTGTTGGAAAAATATGTCCCTTTAACTTTGATAGTGAGTGTTTTCATGCATTTAACCTTCTTAAGGACAAATTGACTAATGCACCTATTATGTCTTCACTCGATTGGTCATTACCTTTTGAGTTAATGTGTGACGCTAGCGATTTTGCCTTAGGGGCCGTTTTAGGCCAAAGGGATGACAAACACTTTCGTCCCATTTCTTATGCTAGCAAGACCCTCAACCTGGCTCAACAAAACTATACCGTGACTGAAAAAGAATTGTT
>CM067170.1:126540037-126568959 GCA_034093135.1 Erigeron breviscapus | reverse complement strand
TTTTTCATAATCGGGAACCTGTTTGTCGATAGTGGTGTCTTGAGGTCTATTCTACCATTAATGTTAAAGAAATTGATACCGCTAAAAACATTTTTGATGACAAGGTAATTTTCTTTCGGTGTGGGGGTAAGGATAGATTGCTGACGATTGCTGAGTTTGGTATGGTTACGGGCATGTATAGTAGGGAGATGATAGAAAATAACCATACATTTAGAAATTTGTTGTATTCTGCTGCTAGGACTGGTCAGGGGTTTAGCGAGGGTAATCAGCGGGATTATTATACTCGGATTTCTGGGGGTAAAGTGTGGAATGTAGCTCGTGGGGCGAATACTATTCAGTCGCCCATTTTGCGGATTTTTCATAAGATGATTGTATTTTTCCTTGTCCAGCGTTCAAATCAGCGGGACAAGGTCTACTTGGAGGATTTGTGGTTGTTGAGGTTGTTTCATGAGGGTGGTCCTTACAAGACTGCTTGTGCCCCTTATGTTTTGGCCAAGCACATGGGCACCCGCGGGATGCGAGATAGGCATTTGGTTTGTGGCCATTTTATCACGAAAATGGTCAAGTTTTTTGAGTGTGAGGATGATAGGGCGAATACTGCTGTTAATTTGAATTGGAAGCCTATGAAGGCGTTTACATATCTGGATTTGAACCGCTTTGGATTGCTCCGCCCCCAAACGCATAGGGATATTTATGAGTTGATTGCGTTTGGTGATGCCGCCTCTGAGGGCGATGAGGGAGATGATGGTGATGAGGATATGGATGATGCACCCGAGCAGCCACCAGATCCTGCACGACGTCCTAAGCGTCGTGCCACTACTACTACTGCTGGTGCATCCTCATCTGCTGCTCCTTCAGGTTCTTGGGACTTCTCTTCTTTAGAGGCCACTGTGAACAACATGTCGCAGTCACAGCAGCAGTTCCAGTCCAGGACGGATCAGGATTTTCGATGGATAGGCTCAGGTGTGTGCTGAGTGATGTATGATCAGCAGCGGTACCAGCCGATGTGGGAGGCTAGCTTTGAGGGGCGTGATTTCACCCCGCCCAAGCCTTTTCCATACTACAGGCCTCCCAGCATTTTCATTCCGAACCAGAGGACTGGTGGGTTCTATTATCCACCCGAGCGCCAGTATGAGCAGCCTCCTTCCCATGACCTCGGGGGAAGGGGCCCAGATCATCCAGTTTCTTTTAGTTCTTATGCAGGTACCCAGGGTGGAGATGCGGGAGCAGGAGGTTCAGCAGCTCAGACTATAGCTGAGCAGGCAGTTGAGTCGTTCTTTGGTCCATCAGGTGGTGGTATGCCAGGATATCCACCTACCAGCTGATCAGTATGATGAGAGTTGATGCTGAGGAGCGCCGTCTTCACGTTTATGATGGCTTGTATCATTTAATTGTTTGAACAATTTCCATTTTAGTACTTTATTTCCATTTGTTGGGCTTGTATCCACCCTGCGGGGTGATGAGACATAGTATTTTCTTTCCTTTCCTTTACATTTCAAATAAGTAGGGATAGTGCTTTGCATGCTTAATTATATAATCTGTTGACCGTTAATCGTGTGTTCATGTTGAATAGCAAGTTTTGTCATATGCATATGCTGGCAGTAAGTTCAACGCTATATTCTTGTTGGCATCATTCAAGCATGGAACACCCGTCATACCCGACAAGTTTTTCTTGTTCTTGATTTGCTTTTTGTTTACTTTCCCCTATTTCCCATAGTTTGCCTTAGTTCATTGGACATTGAGGGCATTGTCCAACTCAAGTGTGTGTGTGTGTGTGTGGGGGGGGGGGGGGGTAAATAGGAAAAAGTCGGGTATTTTAGAGGAATTTTGAACTTTTGCATGCTTGTCCTTGTAGTTAATTGCTTTTGTCACCTAATTATAGATATTAATGAGCAATTTGACTACAACCTTGGTAAAAATTTAATTGGTGGAATGTGTCTTGATTGATTAATTAGGCAATCCCTTCTGGATTAATAACATGACTAGCACGCTTATAGCACCAAAACACCAAATATGTGAGTTTATTGATCATTTATAGATATGCTAGGTGTTTACGGATTTGGATTGATTGGCCTTGTAAATTTGTCCCTCTCGTAGGCTTTTGAATTTATTCAAGAGTAAGGGTTCGACTTAGAACTTTGAACTATGATGTGCAAGTTTGAGGTTAGTTTTTCCAATTCCGGGTTACTTTCATTTGCTATGAGTGTGCCGGTGATTGCGTTGATTCTAGAACTTGTCCTGGTTGATCGTTCCGAATAACTAGATGAGGAAGAGGCAAATTTAGGATTAAAACCTTTGTTCTTTGTATGTTCACCCCTTGTTTTGTAAACATTTGTTATGTGCATGTTTTGTTAATGTGCTTAGTAGCTAACTACACTGGTTAGTGAACCACCTCTGAAACCCTTATGTTGCACTCATTTTTAGTGCAAGAAACGATAGAAAACATGTTGTCGTTAGCCTGTTCTTTGTTATTAAATCCACCCTAAATATACACCTTTCCTAGCCATGCCGATAGTCGAAGTCCTGGTGGGTCATTGGTTGCCTATGCTAGTGGATGGTTTGGGGTTGTCCTTTTATGTCGGGTTGGGATATTCTCGGTTACTGAGGATAGATTGATTTCGTCATGATTATTGGATCAAGTCTGGATTGTTCATTTTGCATATTATTACATGATTTGTCACTGTTTCGATATTACTTAGAGAATACCAATTAGTCAGAGTAAAAGTAGCTTACAAAAAAAAAGAATAAAAGAATTGAAAAACAGAAAAAAAATAAAAAAAAATAGAAAAAATGAAAAAAGAGCTTGGGCTATCAGTTGGTATTTCTCACTTTTGGTCAAATCATTTTTATTAGTTGGTTCATCAATAACACCAACAAAAGCTTCATTATTTCTTCAATTTATCGAGTTGAGTTGGTACATCTTTATAACCAACAAAAGGATCTTGTAATGTTATATTCTTCAGTTATCATATTTGGGTTGGCACGTTCTTTTAAGCCAACAGTGGTTAGTCTTGGTTGATTGAGTTGTTTGATGTCATACACCACAATGGTGTCGGTTTTTAATCGTTTTATTGGGGGTATTGTCGGGACAACTTCTCGAGTTTTGGACCGTTGGCAACTAATGACATGGGATTTATGGATTAGACTATTATGTAAAAACTTTGTTAATTGTTGTGTTATTTCCTTTTCACACCAATTGTTATCCCAAATTTCCATACCCTTTTAAATACCCTGTTTAGCCTCAGAGTTCATTACAACCCATTAAAGACCTCTTCTGATAGACGTCCTGGTGCTTGCAACATGACGGGGCAGTAACGATTCTAGTACAAGCCTATGGTAAAAGATTATGCATCACGACTAGGCCTTGAGTGATTATTCAAATATTCAACCCCAATAGTAAGTTAGTTGGAGTAGGATAGATGAGATATATCATTGATTCGATTGTTCAGTGCTTAGTCGTGTTATTGAGGCTTGTGTATTAGTCAAGTATTGTCAAACATTCCAGTTTCCATTTAAGATTAAAACTGCTTAACCATCTCTTTTCATTTACATGTATGGTTTAGCTTCTTTTTGATTACTGACATGTTATTTCCATGTATGTACCAAGGTAATTTGAGTTTTGAAGTTTGGAATTGCTTGAGGACAAGCAAAGCTTAAGTGTGGGGGGATTTGATATGTCTTATTTTATACCCATTTCCCACGGATTAATTAGTTGTTTTTAAGTGGTTTTAGAGTCGTTTTCGTATACATTTGTTGCGTTTATGGTATTTGTTAGTGTTTCAGGATATTAACAGGTACTTGAGCATAATTCTGGAGAAAACGACGTTTCTGAGGTAAAATGAGTGCTTACGGATGTTTTTCGAGGCACTAAACTGAAGTTGGAAGCTGGTCAACGAAAGTCAAAGAAGGACTGCGACGCAGTCTTGGACTGCGCCACAACATCGAAACAGAAAATTGGATTGCGCCACAGTGTACCAGACTGCGACGCAGTGGGATCTAGTTCAAGCCAGCATGCCGGTCAACATAAGTCAAAGTCAAAGGTGGTCAAAGGAGGACTTCGACGCAGTCCATTCACTGCGCCGCAGTTGGAGACGGAATTTTAGATATTTTTAGGGCAACTATAAATAGTTTGCAAAAACATTCCTAAAACCTACTTTTTAGTTTCCTAGCCGTTTTTAAGACTCTTTGAAGCAGATTTTCATCAGTTTTATCATCTTTGAAGATCAAGAAGACGATTGGACGATTTCCGTTATTCGCTTTCATTTATTTGTAATCGGTAACGATGAATTCTTCTATTTTGATGTGTTATTCTTATGTCAATATGAGTAGCTAATCAGTTTATCATCCATCTTGATGAAGTAAGACAATATGTGTAAGGATTGCACTATTTTATTAATTCAAAGTTGATTTCAATTATCGTTGTGTCGAGATCTTGATGAATTGATTCTTTATTAATTATTATTTTGATATTGGTGATATGTATGTTCTTCGTTAGTGGTACTAGTTGAACATATATGTGATTTCAATTAATTATCTTTAATCAATTGTCACTAGTTCATGGTATGATAGTGAATGTCATTTTGATAAAAAGAATCATTTTGTCAACGTGTTGAATAACGGTTGGTGGTACCACGTTGTCTTCACATAGATACAATTGTTAATTTGATAATCAAACAAACTAGTTGGTTGGGGAAATTGTTTTAAGCATTGGTGGTACCGGCTTTTACAAAGGAACTGATTAATTAGGTGATTGAAATGACTTTACAAACGTTGGTGGTACCAGTTTGTGTCTTTATTTTGTCACGATTATCATTGTCAACTTAACTGGATTTGAACTTCATTTATGTGCAATCTAAACATGTTGTTGAGCGGATTCGAGATGGATGCCTTTTAAATTATTGTTTTAAATCACAAACTCTCTTTTCGATTAATCCTGCGGGATTACTAACTGATTTTACTAACTTTTGCAACGTGACAATTCGGTCACAAAACCCCCTCATTTCTACTTGAACTACTTGTAAAGTCCCTCACACGATGGTTTAACCCACGAGTGTAAAATAACAAGTCAAGTATGAACTAGATTGAACTAGTATTACTTTAAATACAAATGCAAGAATATAAATAAAGTAATAACGACTTAAAGCAATATTTAAGCAAGTAAATAAATGGTGGAACAAAAATGTAATTTTTAAGTGTATTTTATTTATTGATGTTAAACAAAATACAAGAGTGTTGCGGAACCTAGATATTACAAGTATGTAACTATCTAAACAATCTTTGAATTACAAGTGATCTATACTTGCTAAATAATCTCCTTGGATCGATATACTTAAAGTTGTGAAGTATAACTATTTTGATCGAGAGTATTTTAGCAAGTTAACCAAATTGCAAAAAGTAATTTGTACGATCACACAGTATTGTACTTTTATCAATAGACAAATGGGTTGTCCGTGTAAAAGTGTGTAAAGGCAAAAGTCAATTCCTCGTAATCAGTGTTCAGACTTGTAAGGTCTAGAACACTGATAAAGCTCCAGTTAGGAGATCTGGTAAGACTGTCAGTGGGCTCCACTGCTTGTCAGTCTTCTTTCTTCAAACTTCAGTCTTGACTTCAGTGAGAATGTCTTCAGTAGAAACGATCTTGACTGGAGGGAAGTCCAGTGAGCTAATCTGGTAGAATCCAGATTCCTGTACAAGTAAATAGCTCACTGGTCTTCTATTATTTCTGGACAAATCTTCAGTGCCGCTCCAGTCTTCAAATCTGGAGTGGGTCCAGTAAATCTGGACCTAACAAATTCCCCCTATTTGTTCAGAAATAATGCAAGGTTTTTCAAGCTTCTATCTATACAATTGTATGCTTGAAAAACACTTGAATTTGACTAAGTCTAAAAATTTAAGTTGCTGGAAAACACTTTATAGATCATCAGTGTTCCAGTATTTAATCTTTTAGTTCTAATTTAGACTTAATCTGATCACTTACTTGTGAATCAAAATATGTAACTATATTTACAGCCATCAACAAAAAATAAGTTACAATTTTGGGAAATAAATACAATACAAGTAAGTAGATAAAAAGTCAGGCCATCCTCTTTGAAGTTTGTCCTTGTGCATCTTCAGTGGCCTTTCTTTTTGGTGAAGGTGAAGCTTCTGGAGAGCGCATACCCAAAACAGTTTCCATTTGTTGCTTCCTCTTCCAGACCTTCTCAATCCTTTTCAAAAATGCTTTGACATTTGGGGATATATCAGATTTCCCCCTGAATGTCAAGCCAATCTCCTTCAGTTTAGTCCATCCAAAAGCTTGAACTTAAGTATTCTTCCTTTCATCCACGAAGTTACCTTCCCTGGTCAACTTCACTTAAAACTTAGACATGCCCTCATGATTTTCAGCAAGCCTGATCTCAGCATCAATGATCTTTCTGACATCAGCCCTGAAGTTCATCATTTCTTCATACTTGGCTTTTTGCCTTGCTATCTGGATCATGTATTCAGTTTCCCTTGACACCTTTTCTTGTTCCATGGCTTTCTGAACTTGAGCCCTATCAATTTTTCTGGTTGTGTCAAGTGGAAGTGAGTTTGGGTAAACCCTTTATTTTTCTGCATTGAGTTTGGGTAAACCCTTTATTTTCTTTCGATATTCAATCTCCAGGGCTGCAACATTTGTTCTGACCTTTTTCTGGAGATCTATCAGTGCATCCCTTCTTTTGGCAATCAAATCTAGAACACTTACCCCATAGGTTTCAGAATCAAACTTATGTTCTTCCACAGAGTATCTGGCACGAACATGTACATCGTCCATAGCTTCAAGGCATTGATGGACTCTGGGATCATCCTTCATTCTTTTGTAAACATCAACATGGATGCCCAGTCTTCCAGCATTATAAGCATCTAGTGTGCCCATCATTGCCATTTGATTTTTGTGTTCCAGGAGTTCATTAATTTGGCTTCTTTTATAAATATCAATCATAATGCCCTCCTGTTCCAGTATCTTGGATCTTTCTTCATCAGCACTCGGGAACTCAACATCCTCTTCAATCACACTTCCAGATACCAAGTGTTCCTTTCTTTTCTGACTTTTCAATTCTGTTGGCATATCTGGAAATGCTTCAAACTGTGGCTCACTGGCATCAGTACCAGCAGCTTGTTCTTCTTGCACATTGGCTTCAATACCAACTACTTCTTGTGCACTGGCATCAGTACCAGTCACTTTTTCTTGTTGCACGATGGCTTCAGTGCCAAATTCCTTTTCAATTGCACTGGCCACCACTTCTTTCTTTTTCATCACCAACCCTTCTGGAATGGACTCAGTGGCAGCAGACTTTTCCCCCTTGGAATGTCCACCAGTTTGAGACTTGTGGGCATTCCATAACTGTTCAAGCATGTGTCTGTCTGAAGCACCAAATGTTCTTCCTGCCACTGGAGTTGTGATATTCACAGTCTTCCTTAGCTCAGTCACTTCCTTCTTGATAATTTGAATTTCTGAAGTCAAGTGCTTTGGCATTACATTTTCAATCATATGTACCACCTGAGGCAACATCCCATCTTGAATGGTTATAAGAACTGACCCAGAAATTTCTGAAGTGATTTCTTTCAGCATATCATCTCTAAATTTTCTAGAAACGTCATCACTAATACTGCTGACAACAGAATTCTGGTCTAAGGTTGGCCTACTTTCCAGATTACTAATTCTGGTGGTCAACTTCTGAACTTCTTCGGTTAGACCTGCCAGTGGTTGAGCAATTTCAGTGGTCACTGCAGTCTTAACAGAAGTTACCAGCTTCTCCTCCAATCCCTGGACTGCTACTTTAATATTTTCTGAATTTTTGTTTATGGCCAGTACCAGCTCATTCAACTTCTCGAAGACCAACGTCTCATTTCCAGCAAATAGGTTCATTTCTAATGCAAGATTATTTGACAAAATTAATTTAAAATCAGAAACTACCTGAGAAGAAGACTGTAGTGATCTCTCCAGGTCCGCCACCTTATTTAAAAGGTCTTGGACCTCGGTTGAAGAAGAAGTGGAGAGACCACTGGGAGGAGCAAGTTCAGAAGTCATTCTGGTGACCAAAGGAACTTGTGTCTGGACTCCTTCAGTTGATGCTGCAGTTGTAATAACAGTTGAGTCCAGCACATGAGGTAATTCCAGTGGTGCTTCAAGAGGTGGAGGTTGATTTGGTGAAATCTGGATTGAACTTGGGTTGAAATAAGAAGTGTTTTGCGGAATTGAAGGTGGTGGAGGTGGTGGTGCATTCAAGAATTCTGGTGGTGGTGGCATATTAGTTTCTGGTGGTGGTGGTGGAACATTTAGTGATTCTGGAGGTGGTGGCATTTCTGATGTCTGCTCCACTTCCATAGTATCATCACCCAAGAAACTCATATTAGCATCAAAATTAATACCATCAGACATTGGTGACTAAGCTTCATCCCAACCAATAATTTCACCAACTGTTTGATCACCAGCCTCTCTATTCAAATCAATCTGAGCATCCTGCTCAACATTATCACTCTGTTCAATAATCAATGACCCATCTGCATACCACTTGTAAGTCCCAACTCGTTAGATGGTACTACTGAAGACACCTCTATGTCGATGGTGGAGTTACTTTGCAATATATGCACTGAACTGGAGACGACCAGTTGCAGTGTGTATATACCAAGTTCTAGATAGATTACTTATATAAATGACAATAAGTAAAGAACAATGCAATAATACAAATAACTTGTAAGATAACTTGATGAGACAATATGTATTTTTCAATGTGTAATTTATTTATTGATATTAAACAAATTACAAGGTTGATGCGGAACCAAGATAATACACGAATGTAAATATCCTAACAACCTATGAAATACAATTGATCTACACTCGGAATTTCTCAAGACAATCGAAACACTTAAAGTTGTGAAATTTTCCTTTTAGCGATTGAGAGAATATTGCACAAGTTCACCAAGAATATTGCAGGTTTGCAAAGTGTGAAGTTATTCGTCTATGTGAAATAACTTTGTGAGATCGAATACTTAAATTCTTGGTTGTGCAATGACTTGTATTTATAGGCAAAGTTAACATTGGGATGTTAACTTTAGCCGTACAAATGTGGTTGGGAGCATTTAAGGAATAACATTTAATTCCTTAAAAGGCAGTGTAAAGTCGCATGTTAAAGTGACTTTACATAACCACCTTTATGTACCTTTTAATACTTAAATAATAAGATAAGGCTTATTATCCGGGTAAAGGTACATAAAGTATACAAGTCAATTCCTCGTAATCAGTGTAAAACTTTGTAAGGGCTTTCCACTGATGGTCTCCAGTTTGTAACTGACTAGAATGTCAACTGGGCTTCGCTGCCATTGGCATTCTCTATCTTCCATTTGTTGTCTTCGACTTCAACTGGAATGCTTCTTCAACTTGGTCAGTTCTCAACTGGAGGAAGTCTTCAGTTGCGTTAACTGTACGGTGCAACTGGACTTCAATATATTTCTCGACAAATCATCTTGGTCACCAGTTTCACTAGTCTCCAGATGCAACTGGTGACTGGCAAGTGTGAACTGGTGACTGGCCAGTTCCAGGTGAACTGGTCCTAACAATTATGTCACCAGCCGAAAGAATGTGAGACTGGAATCACTAGAGGTGAGGCTCCAGTAACCCCAGTATGTGCAAGAGTTGTGTCAAAAATTTGGCTATGTTCAATTGATTGTGCTGACACAGACTCTACTGAGGGTTGGGCAGACCCCCTATTTTCTTCACCACTATCCCCTAAAAGAATATTGGAAGTGATTGCTTGTGGGTTTTCCCTTATGACATCTCCAGAATCCTGTTGGGAGGATTCTGGATGGCTAGATTGGGTACTACGAGAAGCGACCGGAACTCCTCCTTTCGTAAGACGTCTGGTTGTAGTTCTTGGTCTAGTGGGAGGGTTTGGTGGAACAATATCAACATTTTGCTGAGGGTCAGGAACCACCTGGGTAATAGGTGGAACCATTTCAGCAATGAGGTCTCCAGTAGGTCCCTCATTATTTTGAGGCCTGACTGGAGCCTCTTCTGACTCATCTGGTGATGATGCATTAGTTTCTTCCCTTTGAAAACTAGTGATCATGACCTGAGGAATATTTACCTCATTTGCAGAAGATTTAAGATTGGTCAGATCACGCATATATTCACATACTGAAAAATGAGTGGTTTCAAAATCATACTGGTTACCCAGAGCTCTTTTAAAAATAAGTGAAAGAAAACGAATATAAGGTACAAATGCTTTTCTACCTTTCACTTTAAGACGCTCTACCAGATCATCAAAGAAAATTTGGGTGAAATCCACTCTGTATCCGAACCAGAGACAGTAAGCAATCTGGAGGTGTGTCTGATTTATCTGGTCAAGTCCTCCAGAGCTTCCTCCCAAACACTCAACTATGTGAGTGAAAAAGAATCTCCATGAGTCTGTCAGCCTACTCATGTAGATTGTTCCCTTCCTGGATAGCTGGCCATGCTCATCCAGGATCTCTGTGTGTCCCATCAGTCTACACACTTCCCTTGTATTAATACCAGAAGGTATTTCAATTGGCATCTCATTCTGTGAAAAATAATTCAATTCGAGAGCAGTTCGAAGATAATCAACAGTTATAGCCAATGGTCTGGTGCCTTGCTTTAGTGTGTAAGTGATGGATTTTTCTGCATCGACATACACAGCTGTGTACCAAAATTCACATAAATAGTCGTGGTACATCTTTTCGGGATTTAAGGTTAATGCACCATAAAGAGGACATGAGAGAAAGAAAGTATTCAATCTCCCAATGATGGATTGGGCCTCATGAACACTGGAAAGAGAGAGTTTGGCCATCCAGTTATTCATGTTTATACGAATGGCCGCTGCAGTTAGAGAGATATGCTCCGCCTTTATCACGGCGGCGACAGGAGCATATTCGGCAGACAGAAGATTTTTGGCAGAATTAGATTGTCTAGGAGCCATTGTATTTAGTATAAAGAGATGAAAATGAAACTGTTGTTAGGGTTTTGATGAAGATTTTATGAATTGAATATGAGAGAGATTGATGATTGGAAATTTAATGAAGAAGAAAGTAAATGAAGGAATTTTGAAGATTTGGGAGTAAATGATTTTTCGAGATGAAGTAAAAATGAAAGTAAATAAGGATATTTATAGAGGAGAGAGAAAATGGAATTCAAAACGGTTAATTTGAATTTATTCAAAACAATTTTGATCGGTTTTGACATCCGCCTTTAATTCATCCCATCACACATAAATGTATGACAGTTTGACAGCCCACAAAAATAACCAACTTGTACTTTTTATTTTCCCAAGGTAAAATATCCATCATTAAGTTTGAAAAATGACATGCCACGTAGGATAAAAAGTAACTGTCGATTCAAAGGTTTGCTTACGTGGCACGCACAAGGACCAAGTATCAAAATATTATGACTGACACACCATGACTCATTTCAGTGCATCTGGAGGTTGACTGGACACTCCAGTATCACTGGTGGATTAGACCAGTGAAGCATGCACTGATGGTACACTGGAGGGACACTCCAGTAATGTACCAGACGACCTCAAACATGCACATCAACTGATACAAAGACAAGTGAGAGGGACACATTTACAAGGAGACCGAAGTTACCTCAAACATGCACATCATCCTATCCAGTACCAGTGAGAGGGACACATTTACAAGGTGCCAGAGATATTTTCCAGAAAAATCTTCCAGTGAGAATAAATTCCCCCTGAGATTAAAAACATTTTAAGGACAAAAATATATGGTCTGAGTCTTCCCCCTGGAATGGTGACCAGTAAATCTATAGTGCAAAGATAGTATCACAGAGGCGTTCGATAGCCAAGCAAGCATAGATTTAAAGATCTGGAAATCAAAGAACCCTGCCAGTGTCACAAAGGCGTTCATAACAAGGTTCCAGATTAAGGGTTCAACATTCCCAACTCACCGACAAGATATTCAAATGTTTTTACATCCAATGGTTTTGTAAAAATGTCAGCGAGTTGTTTGTCAGTGGGAATAAAATGGAGTTCAATATTATTTTTCATAATATGATCACGAATGAAATGATACCTGAGATCGATGTGTTTTGTCTTTGAGTGCATGACTGGATTGTTTGAGATAGCAATGGCACTGGTATTATCACAAAATATGGGGTTTTTGAATATTTAATACCATAATCAAGCAACTGGTTCTTCATCCAGAGTATCTGAGCACAACAACTGGCTGCAGACACGTTTTCAGCTTCAGCAGTGGATAATGAAACTGAAGTTTGCTTCTTACTGGTCCAGCTGACCAGTTTGCCACCAAGGAAATGACATCCACCAGTAGTGGATTTCCTGTCTATCTTACAACCTCCATGATCTGAATCTGAATAACCCATTAGATCCATGCCTGAGCCTTTGGGATACCAAAGACCCAAACTGGGGACACCCTTAAGGTATTTCAGTATGCGCTTTACAGCAAGCATATGAGATTCTTTTGGATTAGACCGATATCTGGCACATAAACATGTTGAAAACATAATATCTGGTCTACTGGCAGTTAAATACATCAGTGAACCAACCATGCCTCTGTAGACAGTGGTGTTCACTGGTTTTCCATCTGGATCAGAGTCCAGTGTCAGTGGTGCAGAAATTGGAGTGGGTTTAGATGGTGAAGAGTTCATATCATATTTCTTTAAAAGATCTCTAACATATTTTTCTTGATTAATAAAAATACCATCACTGGTTTATTTAATCTGAAGACCTAGAAAAAATGTTAATTCACCCATTAAACTCATTTCATATTCTGAAGACATGAATTTAGAAAATTTCTTGCATATGTTTTCATCAGTAGACCCAAAAATTATATCATCAACATAAATTTGTACCAACAGAAGATTACCTTTTTCACGAAGAATAAATAAGGTATTGTCAATTGCACCTCTTTTAAAACCATTTTTCAACAAGTGTTTAGTCAGAGTATCATACCAGGCACGTGGAGCTTGTCTGAGACCATAAAGTGCTTTGTCCAGACGATATACCCAGTGGGGATGTTTTTCATCAATGAAACCTGGTGGTTGTCTGACATAAACTTCTTCTTCTAATTTTCCATTCAAAAAGCACTTTTTACATCCATCTGGTAGACCTTGAACTGATGATGAGCAGCGAATGCTAAGAATATTTTGATCGCTTCAAGTCTAGCTACTGGAGCAAATGATTCATCAAAATCAACATCTGATTGGCAATACCCCTGGGCAACCAATCTGGCCTTGTTTCTGATAACATGACCATCTTCATCTACCTTATTTCTGAAGACCCATCTAGTTCCAATTGGTTCTTTCTTGCCAACTAGAGGAGGAACCAAGTACCATACCTTGTTCCTCTCAAACTGGTGTAACTCTTCTTGCATAGCTAACACCCAGCTTGGATCTTCCATAGCCTCGTCAATCTTCTTCGGTTCTACCAGTGATAAGAAGCTGACATATAAACATTGTTCACTGGAGGCTCTTCTGGTCTGAACCCCTCTACTGGAGTCACCTATGATCTGATCAATAGGATGAGCTTTTGTCCACCTAGAGTATTGACCAGGATTATTGCTTACAACAATATCAATGCAAGAATTCAGTTGAGTCTCCTCTGGAGTTGTTTCAGGAGGAGGATCTTGCCAGACTAATTCAATATCTTCATCTGAATCAGTAAGATCACGATTTGCATCATGAAATTCTTCATTTAAAGGCATTTCTTGAATTACTGGCGCAGTTTCAACTGAGACTGATACTGGGGGAGTAGTACGAACATCTGATCCAATAACAAGTTCAGAGGGTAATTTGAAACTTATTGAAGGATAGAAAGGCGTACTACTGGGGGTTTTCTTCTTTTGAACTGGTTCCAAGTCAGGATGACTGGAAACTTCTTCAGGTGAATCTTTATTGTAGTTGATAGGATCAGATTGACAGAAGACAATTGGATTTACTGGGGGAGAATCAAGGGCTGGCTTTTTATTGATTGCATTATTTGATTCATCAAATGTGACATGTATTGACTCTTGTACCTTCTCCAGTCTCTTGTTGTAGACTCTAAAGGCTTTGCGAATGGCTGAATATCCTAAGAAATATCCTTCATCAGCTTTGGCATCAAATTTGCCTAACTGACTGGAGTCATTTAGGATGTAAACTGGACATCCAAAAACGTGAAAATAACCAATATTTGGTTTTCTATTTCTTAATATTTCATAGGATGTCTTCTTGTGTCGCTTCACATGCACTGATCGATTCTGGGTGTGGCAAGCAGTTGCAATTGCTTCAGCCCAGAAACTGGTAGGAAGACCAGATTCAACAAGCATACTTCTGGCAGCTTCTATCAGCGTTCGATTTTTTCTTTCTACCACTCCATTCTGCTCTGGAGTGCGTGCTGAAGAGAAGTTCTGAGAGATGCCAGTGTTAGTACAGAATTTCTCCAGAGTTGCATTCTGGAATTCTGTTCCATTGTCACTTCTTAACTGACACACTTTTCGCTTGTACTTGAGTTCAATCTGCTTGATAAGAGTGATGATTTCAGCAGCAGCTTCACTTTTAGACCTGAGAAAGATTACCCAACAAAATCTGGAGTATTCGTCAACAATCACCAGGGTAAATCTTTTACCAGCACGAGTCTGAACATTCACTGGACCAAAGAGATCCATATGAAGCATATGAAGTGGTTCAGATATGCTGAAATTCTGCTTGGTCTTGAAACTGGCACATTTCTGCTTTCCCATCTCACATCCTGGACATGGCCTTTCCTTTTTGAAGGAAACTGAAGGTATCCCATCTGCCAGTTGTTTTCTAGACAACTTATTGATATTTTTGAAATTTAAATGGGATAACCTTTTATGCCATAACCAGTTTGTGTCTTCATCAGCTTGAGTATAGAAACACTACTCTGAAGAAGAGCTTTCCATATCCATCACATACACATTCCCTCTTCTGTGAGCAATCAATACTACCTTCCAGTCCTTGTTGAATACGATGCAATGAACAATATTGAACAGAACTTGATAGCCATCATCACACAGTTGACTGACACCGATCAGGTTATATTTCAAACCATTCACATATGCAACTCGTCTGAATTTGACTTGTCCATTGTTCAGAACACCATACCCCTCAATTTTTCCACAACCATCATTTCCAAAAGTAATGGAGGGTCCATCAGAAATTATGAACTCCTCCAGCAGGGTCTTACGTCCGGTCATTGTCCTGCCAGCTGCACTGTCAAGATACCACGTATGTTTCTTTTGATCGCCCTGCACATCCACCAGATATATCAGTTAGATTTGGGAACCCATCGACTGATGGGTTCACTGGATCCTCCCTTATGGATCCCTGGGGGTATTTGGTTGAGTTCACTTTCTTCAACAGTAGTTTTTGTAGAAAACACTACTGGAGTTGATAGTTTAGAAACCTTTTTCTTTTTCTCAATTGAAGGAATATTTTTATCTTTCTTAGAAAAAGGTTTGGGATTTTGTTTAGGGCCAGATGAAGTACCCTCAAAGTTGTTCAGTCTTGCATTACAGCTTTGAACTTGACGAGCCAGTAGTTGAAACTGGTTCTCCAACCTTAACAAAATAGTTTCTTCAGATGACACCTGAGCCTTCCAGATGACTGGACCTTAGGCTTAGGGAGGGAACTTGTTAAGTATAAATTTGAGCTTGATTTGTGCAAAAATGGAGTTAGTGTGTGAAAAGGTGTTTGTGTGTGTATGGAGGTCAGGGATGAAGATGAGAGAGAATTGAGGTTGAATTATTGTGATTAATTAAGGAAATGGGGGAAAAGCTTACAATTTTGGGTACAAATTATTTTTGTGTGTGACAAATTATTTTTTTTTTTTTTTTTTTATATTGGAATTGGAATTGGAACGATCTTGTGAAGATCAGGAAATGAAACGATCTTGAGTTAATCAGGAAATGAAACGATCTTTTGATAGATAGAAAATGAAAAGATCTTGAGAAACAGGAAATGAAACGATCTTGTGAAGATCGTCCTGGATGAGATCGTTTTGGAAGAGATCGTTCTAAGTAAGATCGTCTTGGAACCTTTTGTGAAAATTTGGTTAAGTATGAGAAATGAAACGGTCTTGAAAAACTGGGACGATCTTGATTGAAGATCGTCTTGGAAATTTTGGTGAAATTTGGCTAAGTATGAGAAATGAAACGGTCTTGAAAAACTGGGACGATCTTGATTGAAGATCGTCTTGGAAATTTTGGTGAAATTTGGCTAAGTATGAAAATGAAACGGTTTAGATGAAGATCGTCTTAGGTGAAACGATCTTGGTTTGAAGTTCGTCCTGGGTAAAAAAATGAGACGATCTTGGTATGAAGATCGTCTTGTTTTCTTTCTTCAAAACTTCTAAGTGTATGAAACGACCAAACCAATCCTTTTGGATTAATTAGCCAGAATCAACACTACCACAACACACTCTTAGCTAAAACGATCTTGTGAGGATCGTCTTAACACACCACAAATCACTGAACTTAAAACGATCTTAGGAAGATCGTCCTAGTGAAGATCGTCTTGGTCATCTTCTTCATCTCAACATGAACAGCAGCAGTTTTCTCCATTAATGACATGGCAAAGCTTCAATAACTTTCGATTTACTAGGAGTTAGATCACGAATTCACTTGCAAACTGTTTGTTTTCACCTTAGCAACACACCGATTAACAAAATTCAACACAAAACATAGCAGATTCAAAACCCAAAAATCGCGCCAAAATCCAAAAATTCAAACTCGAGATTTAGATCGAATTGGAACTTGAAACTTGACAGGATTATGTTTACAACTATCACGAATCTATTGATGAACAAATAAGTGTGATTTTATGTGATTTGAGAGTGTGAATTTTGATGAACAGTGAAAACGATTTTGAAAAAAAATTCGAAAATTGAATGAAAATTGCAACAAATCGAGCTATGGATCGTTCAGATTAACTGATTTTTCTCTGATACCAATTGTTAAGTATAAATTTGAGCTTGATTTGTGCAAAAATGGAGTTAGTGTGTGAAAAGGTGTTTGTGTGTGTATGGAGGTCAGGGATGAAGATGAGAGAGAATTGAGGTTGAATTATTGTGATTAATTAAGGAAATGGGGGAAAAGCTTACAATTTTGGGTATGGAAAGGAGTATTTATACACTTGACTAACTTTCACTAATACTCCTTCCATTGTTAAAATAATTACATTTTAACACCATTTTTGGATTTCTAACAGAACTGTTCTTTTTCTTTTGAACCTGGGGTTCTTTAGAAGCAGTCTGAGGCAAAGGTTTATTCTGATTGACCTTTTTAACTGGAGCAGTCATCTGGGATGCTCCAGTCTTAACCTCTGGAAGTTGAGCTGGGATAATACAAGTTTTTGGGGTAGAAGGTTCATCATAAATAGTACTTGGTCTAACCTCCTCTGGTAACCGGTCAATAACTGGTATTAATGTTGCAATATGAGTATTTCCATCCAGATAAGCACGTTTTTGGGATGGAAATTGGTTTATTCCAGCATCATATGGCTTTCTTGTTTCTAGCCATGATTTAATGACCTATTTTTCTTTTTGCAAAATCATTTCCAGGTCATGTTTTTCTTGAACCAGTTGTTCAGTTACCAAAACTTGTGCTTGAAATGCCAGTTCAATATCTTGAAGTTCTTTTAATTTTGATTTTAAAGCAGCGATTTCAGAGGAATCTGTTTCTAAGCCATTAAGACTGTCAAATCTAATAGTTTCCACAAAAATTAAATCAGAATTTAGAGCTTCAGCAATGTCCAATTTTAATTCAGGATCGGTTTCATTATCATACTCACTAACCTTTTTTATAACAATGTCCACCCATCGACCAGATGTGACATCATCCTTCACCAGATGCTCTTGATCTGCCAGAGCCATAAAGCAACAATCTCTTTTCTCTTCTTCATCAACAGATGAATCATCTGAGGGAACCCATGCTTCTTCAGTGGTTGCAATCATGCATTTATTATTTTCTATTTGTTGAGACATGAGAGCAATTTGAGCCTTAAGCTTTTTGTACTTGGACTTATAGCTATCATCAGGCTTGTTATAAGAAGTAGATGGACCAGACTGAGAGACAAACTGACTGGACTTGCACTCCTTAATGAAATGACCTTTTCTGCCACACTTAAAGCATGTCAATTGGTCTTGTCAGTAGAGGAACTGGGTGCATGTTGTCCAGTGGTCCTATTTGCTCTTGCTTTAAAACGATTAAATGTTTTAGCAATCATTGCAACCAGGTCATCACTGTCAGTTTCATCACAGTCTGGAGAGATATCATTAGTGACTCCAGAATCCATTAGTTCAGACATCATCTTCTTCATAGAAAATACATTCTTAGAAGATATTAATGCAGCACAGGGTGGTTCAGTATTACTGACCAATGTGGAACTACTGGAAGCATGATTTAAAGCATCTTTTTCAGCCTCAATCCTCTGGGCTTGATTCTCTTCAGTGAATCTGAAGGCTCCATACAATGTTGACAGAGTATGGGAGTGCAAGGTTTTACCTTATCTCAAGACCAGAATCATGTGAGACCATTTAGTGGGAAGAATATCACAAAATTTCTCCAAAAGTATATCCTTGTCTTTCTCGACCCCCAGTCCTCTTAACTAGATTATATTGCTCATAAATCTGGTGTAAGTGCCAGTTAGAGACTCATTGGGGAGAGCAAAAAATGACTCATACTTTTTGTTTAGGGAGACCTTTTTGGTAACAACAGTGTCATCACCTCCCTCATGCTGGTTCACCAGTTCATCCCACATGGTTTTAGCACTGGGATAGAGAACTAGTGTGGGAATTAGGGTTTCTGGAACAGCCCCGAGGATCATGTTTTTAAGGATGGTATCAAGATTTACCAATCTCTTCTCCTCTTCGGACCAGTGTTCCTCCCTCTATTCCCTTCCACTTCTTGATCCAGTTGGGTCAAGGAGTGCATTGATAGGAAGTCTAGGCACATAGGGTCCTTCATTTTAAATTTTCATCATATTCCTTTCAATACCAGTAACATGTAATATCATCCTATCTTTCCACGTACCAAATTCATCACTGCTCCCATTGGATTTAGGAACAGGATTATTCGAGTAGTGCACATGTACATGTGGAGAAGTAAGAGGAGTAGGAGGTGGAAGATTATTATTGACAACGGGTGGTGGTTCATTAAAATTAGTTTCATGAGTGTCTTGTGTATTTTCTGGGATTGCCATCGTGAAACAGATCTAGGCAAGTATATTAGTCTTCTGCTCTGATACCAATTGTAAAGTCCCTCACACGATGGTCTAACCCACGAGTGTAAAATAACAAGTCAAGTATGAACTAGATTGGACTAGTATTACTTTAAATACAAATGCAAGAATATAAATAAAGTAATAACGACTTAAAGCAATATTTAAGCAAGTAAATAAATGGTGGAACACAAATGTAATTTTCAATTGTATTTTATTTATTGATGTTAAACAAAATACAAGATTGTTGTGGAACCTAGATATTACAAGTATGTAACTATCTAAACAATCTTTGAATTACAAGTGATCTATACTTGCTAAATAATCTCCTTGGATCGATATACTTAAAGTTGTGAAGTATAACTATTTTGATCGAGAGTATTTTAGCAAGTTCACCAAATTGCAAAAAGTAATTTGTACAAGGTATGTGACTTGGTATTTATAGGCAAATAAATTCAACAGTGAATTTATTATGCCGTACAAATATGGTTGCATGCATTTAAGGCAACTACTTTAATTCCTTAAATGCATTGGTTAAAGTACAAGGATAAAGTCATATTGATGTGACTTGTAATCCTTTTAACCAACCACCTTTACACACGTATTGTACTTTTATCAATAGACAAATCGGTTAACCGTGTAAAAGTGTGTAAAGGCAAAAGTCAATTCCTCGTAATCAGTGTTCAGACTTGTAACGTCTAGAACACTGATAAAGCTCCAGTCAGGAGATCTGGTAAGACTATCAGTGGGCTCCACTACTTGTCAGTCTTCTTTCTTCAAACTTCAGTCTTTGACTTCAGTGAAAATGTCTTCAGTAGAAATGGTCTTGACTGGAGTGAAGTCCAGTGAGCTAATCTGGTGGAATCCAGATTCCTGTATAAGTAAATAGCTCACTGGTCTTCTATTATTTCTGGACAAATCTTCAGTGCTGCTCCAGTCTTCAAGTCTAGAGTGGGTCCAGTAAATCTGGACCTAACACTACTTTATTTTGACAATTGCTCAACTTAGTCCTTGTGATCGACCTCGGATTTACCGAGCTAACTATACTGCATACGAACGGGTTCACTGCCTGTAAGTGTGTTGTAGTCAGTCGCTAGGTGATTCGTGTTATTAAATTTTAAGACTCGATTTCACACATCAGTGAGTGTTTTTTGTGTCATTCTTATCTTTATGACACACAGGTTTATTGTGTATCCTCTTGTTGCAGATGTCCCTGATCCTGAGGTGGTAGAGGAGCTTCTTCTCCGCTTTGTTCCTGATGACTGGGTCCGGGAGCTGGTGGCGTTGGATGCTGGAAATCTTCAGGCTTCTTATGATCAGCTTCTTTACATGAATACTATCGTTGGCACAATTGTGAATGCCCGGTACCGGCTTTTGGTTCAGCAATCTGCAAATATGGAGGGGCGGTTGGTTGGTTTGAGAAACCGTCGTCGTGAGGAGGGGTCTTCTGTCTGTTCCTCTTGTAATGGTGATGAACATTTTATTTCTCGCTTGTAAAATGAACTTCTTCTTGCTAGGAGGCAGATGAGTGAGCAAAAAGAACATTGTGTTGAGTTTGCCAGACGACTGCAGGGTGCCCAGGCAAAAGTTAATCAGATGGCATCTTTCTGTGAAACAAGTAAAAAGGCCATCGAATCGAAAGATGCCCGGATAACTGAGCTTGAGGCTGAATAGGAGGTGACGCGTCAGAAGGCTGTTGTTACTGAGGTGAAGTCCAAGAGGGTTATTTCTGAGGTCATCCCTTATGCCTGTACTGAATTGATAAGGAGTAAATAGGCTGGTTTGCTGTTGGCGGAGTTTATAAATGCGAACCGTGCCCAAGAAAGGGCATCTGTTCTGGGCCAACTATCAAGGGATGGGTTGATTTCCCTCGCACCTCTTTGTGATATCCAGGAAATATAGTTTTATTTGTCAGACTTTTATTGTATTTAAACAATTTCATCCTTATTTGTTATACTCTCTGCATTTTGATTACATTCAATCGGCGTGGCGCCAAGACTTTTATTTTTAATGCTTGAGTGTTAACTGGGCTTGTATCTTTGTTAAGATTTTGCCATGGTTTCGTTGGATTTAATGGGCGTCCCTTTACTCCAACTTTTAATGTATATTTTTGTTTTACTTGTACGTACTCATAACTATTTTGCGAAAGGTTGCGACCCTATTCGCTTAAGTCTGATTTTATTAAACGCATCTCTGAAATAGTTATATGGAATACATTTGAGAGCTTTTTCTTGCCTTTTAGTGGTAGAATCGCCGGAGGTTGGTCGCATTCCATGGTCTTCCAACTGATTTGTCTTCCATGTCAACCAAGTCATATGCTCCGTTGCCATAAGCTTGAGCCACTTTGTATGGTCCTTCCCATGCTTGGCTGAGCTTTCCTCCATTTTCTTCTTTGCTCTGACTATTGAGCCTTAGCACATAGTCTCCTGGTTTGAAAGTTGATTTCCGCACCCTTTTTTTGTAGTAATTTTCTACTTTCTGTCTGTAGGATGTTGTTCTTATTGCTGCTATCTCCCTTCGTTCATCCAAGATGTCTAAGTTTAGCTGAAGGTTTTCTTCGTTGTCTTCTGTGTCTAGGTTGGATACCCTGCATGATGATACTTGGAACTCCGTTGGTAGGAATGCTTCTGATCCATATACCAAGCTAAAGGGGGTCTCTTTTGTTCCCCTTTTTGGTGTAGTCCTGAGCCCCCAAAGTACCAATGGTATCTCGTCTACCCATCCTTTTTGGGTGGGGCCCAACCTTTTTTCTATTCCTTTTACAAGGTCTCTGTTTGTGACTTCTACCATCCCATTGCCCTGTGGGTGGTACACAGATATGAAGTTCTGCTGAATTTTTAGCCAATTGCAGAATTCAGGGAAGGTGCCTTCCGAAAATTGTTTTCCATTATCAGAGATGATTAAATGTGGTACTCCGAATCTGCATACGATATGTTCGAAGACGAATTTTTCTATGTTCTTCCCAGTTATCTCTGCCAGTGGTTTTGCTTCTACCCATTTGGTGAAGTAGTCTATTGCAACGACCAAAAATTTATGTCATGATGCTGCTAATGGCAGTGGTCCGACAATGTCGATCCCCCATTGCGCAAATGGCCATGCTGAGATGACGGAGGCCATATCCTGTTTTGGCATCCTGCTGACATTTGCGTGAAGCTGGCAGTTCACACATACTTGCAGTGTTGCCGAGGCGTCCTGGTGCATTGTTGGCCAGTAGTACCCTAGTCTCAGTATCTTTGCTACTACTGATTTCGGGCCAGCATGATGTCCGCAGATACCTCTGTGCATCTCTGTAATGATTAGACTGGCTTCGTTTGGTCCCACGCATCTTAACCATGGCGTTAGGAAGGCCTTCTTGTACAGTATTCCATCCATGATTTTGAATTGTGGTGCCTTAATTCGTATCTTTCTGGCCTCATTTTTGTCTTCTGGGAGGAGTCCACTTATTAGGTACTCCCTTATGGGTCTCATCCAATTGTTGGGGTCTTCTTTTGTTATGTCCAACACTTCTTTCTCACTTATCGACCTGTCTTTGAGTAGTTCGATTAGGACGTCCTTCGCTAAGTGGGAAAAGGTGAGGGATGCCAACTTGCTTAATGCATCTGCTTTTTGATTCTGGTTTCTCCTTATGTGTTCTATTTCAAATGATCCGAAGCAATTTATGAGTTCATGAACTTTTTCCAGATATTGTTTGATTGTTGGTTGCTTTGCTTCGAATTCCCCCTGAACTTGCTTTGCTACTAGCTGGGAATCTACGTATGCGTGGATATTATTCACCTTCATTTCTTTTGCTATACGTAACCTTGCTAGCAGCGCTTCGTATTCTGCTTCATTATTTGTTGTTTCAAATTCAAACCTTAGGGCGTATGTATATTCTTTTTTGTCAGGCCCTATGAGCATCAATCCAGCTCCAGAGCCGCTCTTACTTGAGGCTCTGTGTAACGCCCCTAACTTACAAAACGTACATAATGATATCAAAAGGAACTTAAAGGACAAAAGGACGTTATTCTTATTCAAAATCAAACCAAAGTCAAGCCAAAGTCAACCAACAAAATATTCAAAAGTACTTATAATCCAATCATAAAGAACTAAAGCTTGAAGAACTCTAAGGCCAAAGGTGCTAAGTCCAAATCATTCTACGCTCTTCGCTCGTTCCCAGTGCCCCCTTGATCACCTGCCGTATAAGAAAGAAAAAGGAATACAGCTGAGCAAAAGCCCAGTGAACGGATATGACAAAAGCAGGAATATAGTATGAAAAGTGAAGACATATTTTTATAAACAAACTTATTTTCGAAACAAACTTATTTCAAATCAAAGTTCAAATATGTATAATCCCACAATATACATATTTTACTCCTTTTCTCATCAATTGAGTCAGAGGCAAAGCAATCACCGAAAAACCTTCAACGAAGCGTCGATAGTAACCAGCTAACCCAAGAAAACTCCGAATCTCAATAACAGATGTAGGCCTTGGCCAATTTGTAATGGCCTCAGTTTTTGCTGGGTCCAACATTATACCCTCAGCTGATACAACATGACCCAGAAAAGCAACTTTCTGCAACCAGAACTCACACTTAGAGTATTTCGCATACAGCTTCTTACTTCGAAGGGTTTCAAGTACGATACGAAGATGATTCTCATGCTCTTCTTTACTCTTTGAGAATACTAGAATATCATCAATGAATACAATCACAAATTTATCCAAAAACTCATGGAACACACGGTTCATCAAATCCATGAATACCGCAGGAGCATTAGTCAGACCAAACGGCATCACCAAAAACTCATAGTGCCCATATCGAGTGTGAAAAGCAGTCTTCGGTATATCTTCTTCTTTAATGCGAAGCTGATGATATCCAGAACGAAGATCAATTTTAGAAAAATACTTTGAACCTTGTAACTGATCAAACAAGTCATCAATGCGCGGAAGAGGATAACGATTTCGAATAGTAATGCGATTCAACTCGCGATAATAAATGCAAAGTCTCATGCTACCATCTTTCTTCTTAACAAACAATACTGGTGCACCCCACGGTGATACACTCGGCCGAATAAATCCAAGATCTACTAGTTCTTGTAATTGCTCTTTGAGTTCTTGCAACTCAAGTGGTGCCATACGATAAGGAGCTTTTGATATTGGTTGAGAACCAGGAATTAGATCAATCGAAAATTCAACTTCAATTCACGAACTGGTGGCAAACCTTGTAGTTCATCAGGAAATACATCGACAAACTCACGAACAACATCGAGACTTTCAATCGAAGGACTTTCAACAGATAGATCCTGAATTGAGGCTAAATAACCCACACAACCATGTGACATGAGCTTTTGCGCCTTAAGCATTGAAATGACCTTGATAGATTTCACAGGAAGATCGCCATTAAGAACACATTTAGGTCTAAGATAATTCCCAAACAATATCCGCTTAGAAGCACATTCGATAATCGCATTGTGACAAGATAACCAATCCATGCCAAGAATAATATCAAAGTCTTGCATGGTCATAGGAAGAAGATTTGCAAGGAAGATGCCATCACCAATTTCCAAACGACAGTTTCGAAAGACACGATCGATAACTTCAACGCTACCCATTGGCGTGGAAATAGACAAAGGAGAAGGTAACAAAGTTGGCGAGACTTTCAAATATTTTGAGCTCGTAAGGGACACTATCGAGTGTGTAGAGCCAGAATCAAACAAGACAAAGAAGGCACGAAAGTCTATAAACACATGACCAATAATAGTACCTAACAATACAAAGAACGAATGACCAAATAATTCAACTAAAACATTTCCAAAACGAGATAGGATCGGAATATACCTGCTGTGTCAGCAGCCTGCGTAGTAGTCAAGGCAAAAACACGTCCACCAGTAGCCGTCGGAGGAACCTTCTGAACAAATCCAGTTCTAGGATTCTTGCAATCCTTAGCAATATGACCATTACCTCCACAAGCGAAGCATGAACCAGTAGCACGAAAACAAACTCTTCCAGGATGAGTTTTTCCACAAGTCCCACAAGGTGCAACAGCATTAACACCACCATTTCTGTCATTCCTTTGCTGACCTTGGGGACGATACACTTGCAATTGGCCTTGATTATTATTGTTATGATTAGGCCCATTGGCGATCCTTAGCTGATTTCCTCCATTATTACCACGATAAGCTTGATTCCCAGAAGCTTGACCTTTCCTATTGTTCACTGGCGGCACAGAACGTAGTGGTTGAGCATTCTTAAACCTCTTATTTTTACCCTCATCATTTTTAGTAGCCAAAAACTCAGCTCGCTCCATCTCCAAATTTCGAGCATAATCGGCTGCCTCAGCTACATCATAACACTTCAGATTAATCAGCTTGGAGCGGTAACGCGGATTGATAGCCCACTTGTACTTACGAGCTTGATCCTCAGAAGACCCAGCAGCAACTCCAATCAAACCCACGAGTCTCAAAAATCTCTTCGTGAAATCACCGACAGACTCGTCACCCCTCTGACTGATATTAGCATACTCTCGAATCATAGCCTCTTTTTCCACCTTTGAAAAGTACTGAAGGAAAAACAACTCCTTAAAAGAAGACCAATCTAACGCATCCTCATAGTCAATACCTCCTTTTGCATCTCTCAAAGCGATCCACCAACGCTGAGCATCTCCCTCTAACTTGTACACAGCTAGTGGCACCCAGTACCTCTCGTCACAGCCAAGGACCCTATAAATCTTCTCTATATGGGTGATCCAGTTCTTAGCTTCCACAGGAGTGCTAGCAGTGCTGAATGTCAAAGGACGTTGTTTTTGGAACCGTTCTAGCCACACATGAATAGCCTCATCCACTATAGCTTTTTCTTCCTCGTTTTCATGCGTTTTCATCTTACCACCAAAGCCTTCTTGATTACGCATAGCATCGACAGTTTGAGCCACAATGTTTGGTAACAGGTTCGCAAGAGCTTCGTTGATCTTGTTGAGTACATCATCCTCAGTCATGCCCTTCCTTTTCGGTGCCATCTATCGAGCCAGGCGAGGATACAACGGTTACGATTAGCATGACGAATAAATGAAAATAAACAAAGAGATACATTAATAAAGATTAAGGCGAGAGATAGATTATCGAAGCAGAAGGAGAGTCCTAACCCAAAGTCTACCCAAATCTCACAGGCCATAACTTAGGATTTAAGTTTCTACAAGAAAGAACCTATGCTCTGATAACATTCTGTAACGCCCCTAACTTACAAAACGTACATAATGATATCAAAAGGAACTTAAAGGACAAAAGGATGTTATTCTTATTCAAAATCAAACCAAAGTCAAGCCAAAGTCAACCAACAAAATATTCAAAAGTACTTATAATCCAACATAAAGAACTAAAGCTTGAAGAACTCTAAGGCCAAAGGTGCTAAGTCCAAATCATTCTACGCTCTTCGCTCGTTCCCAATGCCCCCTTGATCACCTGCCGTATAAGAAAGAAAAAGGAATACGGCTGAGCAAAAGCCCAGTGAACGGATATGACAAAAGCAGGAATATAGTATGAAAAGTAAGACATATTTTTATAAACAAACTTATTTTCGAAACAAACTTATTTCAAATCAAAGTTCAAATATGTATAATCCCACAATATATTATACATCAAATATATATATCAAATATAAAACCAAGTTTCATAAAATAATGCATCTAAGAGTCAAACAAATAACTTATCAGGGCCGAATGAAATCATAGGGTAGCTACTCCACTAATCATTCATTTTTGGTGCGAAACGCCTCGTATGACACTACGATAAGCGCCCACCGTCAAACAAAATATTACCTAGGACCGATCCATACGCCTCCTATCAAAATATAATATAATGAGCTCGAACCACTACCGGGTTATCAAAAGGAGACGTCGTAGATCAAATCAAATACACCGCTACGGCCAGTGCCACGTCATCGGTGTCACAATAACGCGCCCATGGGACCTCCATGGATAGGTTACTCTTATATGCATATCTTAAGAAACCGTTTTGACCAACTTATATATATAGATATATCGAATAAGTGCTTAAGAGACAAAAATGAATTTTTGGACAACTAGAGTAACAAAAAAATATATTTAAATATAGGCTTAAAATCACATCTCCATTCACCCAATTCTCACAAATATATAATTGAGCCATCATGACTCGTAATATGCGACTGTATTAATTTTTCGGGGCCAATACTCGAGGGACATATATGAGTGTACGAATTGGGGAACACTTGTACGAATCACCGCATCAAATGTAACACCCAAACGTACCTCTTTCGGGACCAATACTCGAGGGACATATATGAGTGTACGAATTGGGGAACACTTATACGAATCACCGCATCAAGTGTAACACCCAAACGCAACTCTTTCAGGACTATTATCAAATTGGGTTTCAAGAGACGGTTTTGACACACTTAATTTATATCAAAAATATTATAATTTTCGAATCAACAAATATATTCAAAGGCTAACAAACAAATAATTTTTCAAATAATATATCGAATCCATACAAATTCCACAAAATTTTAAATGAAGTTTTGAGAGGAAAGATTTTACCGGAAGGATCCTAATACCACCTAGAATATCCGTACCTTATCGCTGCTCACGAAAATTTCAAAAAATGCTAGAGCCACCAACGAAACGCGATCACCAAACCGAATCTAATCATATACAAGAGTATAAGCACAAAATATATTCAAATAGGGAGTATGTAATATCCATTATATTTAGTGACTTTTAATAAATATTTTAGATATTATCGTCATACTAATTTTGAGTTATTGACACGCATACTAGAAAATTTAAGAATTTTATTTCGCTGCTTTACACAATGTTGCCTATAAATCACGTTCCCATACATGCAACGGCCCTCACCAAAATTAATTATTTTTCATGTTAAGATCTTATTAATAATCAATAGTCTAGATATAACCTTTCGCAATTTGTTTCTAGTCATCTGTTCAAAAGAACAGTAGATCATAAATGTCATGATAAAAACAATATATAGCTATTTTTCCATAAATTAGCTTAACAGAAACATGATTCCACTTATATCATGAAAATATTCAAACTTTTCTAAAAACATCATTGTAGATATGTACTTAAAAAATATATATATTTTATAAATAAAGAAAACATATTACATCCAAGTTTAAGAAATTAATTATTCTATATATATTTATGAACATGATACGTACGTAATTATTTTCCTTATAAAAATTTGAAAATGTAATATTGATTAGTTATCATAATAATCTATCATAAAAAAAATGACTATCATGTGTATAAAAATTTTATACGGTTTATTATATATAAAATATATAAAGGCTTAGCAACTTACCAACAAAAATTATAGTAGATGACACTAGAGGAGCCTTGTACTATGTAGATCCCTTGACTAATCAACCAAATCTTATATTCCTTAATTAAAGATACAACCCAAAATTATTGTGTTTTAATCCTTAACCCCATATGTAAATTGATGTTGATCCAGTATTGTTCGTATGGATGAGAAGATGAATTTGCTAGTCTAGCTAGTTGATGAGAGTTTCTAATTTAATAATAAGGATTCATTAGCCTAGCCCCCTTTTTGCATTTTGTTTTCCACCGTAAACTCACTCCATCAAAGATTCTTGTTTTAGTAGTTGTAAAGAAAAGCAGAGGATAAAATAAAATAACCAGCAGTGTAACGGTTTCAGAGG